>VZTE01000510.1:0-13543 GCA_013397775.1 Eulacestoma nigropectus
GTCCGTGTCCCAATCACCGACACAAAAGCACTAAATAATTAACTCATTACCACCATTCTCCTTGGGTGTGTTCAGCTGCTGCTTGTTGTGAACATCCCATGGCCTCTGAGGGGTGGTTTCTGTGCAGGCAGTAGCTATTACCCTGGTAAGCAAGTGTTCACCCACTGTTTAGAAATCTAATTTTCTTCACTGGTGTGTGAAAAATTGCATGTCATTCTTGTCACAAAAATCCTTTTCTAGTTTTCCTGTGTTTTGCGCTTTCACAATTATCACAGCAATTATTATTGTACCAGCTGTAATGTTTGCAAAAGGTGATTATAATGAAACCTTGGTAGGTGTCTTGTGAAATTCCAGCACTGGAATTTCACAGTATGGACCCCACCAGAGCCTTTATTATAGATGTTGCTAATTTGTTTGGGTATGCATGTGAAGGCTTTGATGTCATTTACCTCACAGGCTATATCCAAGTGAATTGCCATAATTATTTACTTATGAACCAAGATTTTTTTCTAGAAAAGTGAAGTTTAAAAAGTGCAGGCTTTTGTTTTGGGATGAATTTCTGCACAGTGTGCTCTTTGAACTGTTTGGCACCTCAGTTGAATGACACAGGTTTTAGTTTTGTACATCATTGAAAAAAAAGCAAACTTATAAAACACTGTTAACGAGAACTAGCTCTGTATTTCAACAACTGTTTTAATTATTACCAAATTATTTGTTTCACTATATTGTCATTTCAAATTTAATTTTTTGTAGCTCTATTTCAAGTGTAGAGACTGGTCATATTTTTATATATTTATATTTTTTATATATTTATATTTATTCATGGAGACCTTAAAAATTGAATTTGCTTCTGTATTTCTTCCATTTACATCGATAAAATATCATACACTAAGTAATTCCCATACCCATTAACATATGATTTGCCCACTAGTAATTATTTTGTCATCCTTACTTCCTCAGTCTATTTTCAACTTTAAGCCACTGCTAATCCACGACCTTAGTGCTTTTGTCTCCAGGTCTGAATTATGTAAGTATTACGGAACAAGGATTGAAATGAACTACTCTTGGCTTTATTGTACAATAACACTGTACTGGTTTGAAAGCAAACCAGTGAGAGACTCCAAGTCAGAAATACAATTTAATAGGAAAAATAAAATAAATGCAATAAAACAAGAAGAAAACCACTGACAGAGTCAGAATACAACCTGACACCCTGTCGGTCAGGGTGTTGGTAGCAGTCCGATTAAACGGTGCCTGCAGTCTGCTGGAGTGATGGTGCTGTTGAGGCAGTGATCCTGTCAACGGGTCTGGTCTTCCTCAGAAGGTCCAGTGGTGGCTGTGTAGCTCTTGTCCTCTGGGAATCCAGCAGGTAAGGGCTGACTCTGGTGCTCCAAACCTCTGAGTATATACAGATGGGAACGCTTAGTTCCTCCTCCTGGGTGGAGCATCTCACAATGGGATGGTGAGTCATGAGGCAAGGCATTGATGGGCCCATTAACAGAAGATATCCCCCTGGGGGGAGGATGGGTCATGGGAGAGATAAGGAACACTGCCCCACCTGGTTTCAACAGCTGGCCCATTAACAGAACAGGAGATATCCCCAGAGTTTATCAGGGATGAGTCAGGAAGGAGGTGGGGAACACTGCGCCACCGTTTTTTTTTTTAACAGCTTATGAAGATGGTGATAGAATATATACTTTTGGGCACATCTTACATTGTAACCTAGGACAAACAGTCAGCTGATTGCCTTTTCTATTTCCACTAACTAGAATAATGAAGCAAATTTAATTTAAGGAAGGATCATAAGAATTTTCTTTTTTTTCTTTTTTTTTTTTTTGCAATGTAGGAAGGCCATATAAGAAATATTTCTAAAGGGAAAGTGAAAATTGAGGAAAATAGCAACTGTCTGCTTTTCTGAGTGTCCAGAATTGCTGCCAAGAGGACACAAAGACAACTGAAGCAGGAATATACCCTGCACTCTGTAGTGGCCACTGCAATGGTAATTGAATAAAATCTGCTGAGACCAAAAAAAGAAAAAACACAAAGCACTTTGGTCATGAAGCTGAAATGGAAAAGCAGCAGCTGTTAAAAAGAACTTTTTGTAGTGTGTCTCCTCAAACTCTGTCCCTTTCCATGAGACTACCCAAAAAGCAGAACACCAGTAGAATGTCAGGTTTCCTTTTGGATGCAGGAGAGCAGCATCACATGGCATGGCCAAGTCTCCAACAGGCTGGGCAGTTTGCTACTGCTCGTGTTCCAGCCAAGCTGACCGATTCTCATTTGAAATGCTATCTCTAAACTGCTTTTGTTCAATTGCTTACTTTCCTGAAAGGTTATAATCAAAAGGACATACTTCAGGGATAATTTGGCTCCCTTGCATGATACTGGTTTCCAAGCAGCATGTAAATAAGGGGTCACCTTTTCCAAAGAGAGCACTACCCCACCATCAGTGCTGTGAGAAATCTGCTTCGCAGCTCCATGGCTGAATTTAGGGGGAAGCATTGCTGACAGGCTGAGTCAGTGGCCCAAATTCTTCTCCCTTTATCCATATAACCACATGAAAATTGTGCCTCCTATCCACAGAATGTGCATGAATAATTTGCTTGGCATGGGACTGGAGCTAGCCTGCACAATAATTATGCTTTTGTAAGCTCCATATGTCCCTTGCCTTGGAGCTTTTCAGATGATACAAAACTCCGGTACTGTGACTAAAATGAGAAAAGCCTGGGCAATGACTTCAGAAGCAATTTGGAGTGACCTAAAGCTCATAAAGGATTCTTGGCTTCAATGACGTTGACTCAGGTCCATCAGACAAGTTACATCCAGACCTTATGGAGATACTGGAATGACCCCTGCAGTCTGCAGAGATGGGTTTTTAAACCCTGTGAGGGAGTCCCGATTTCCAAGCACTTCAGAAACACCAGACTCTTTAACTGTACTCTTTGAAATAAGCTCAAGAAATGAGTGCACACACATTGCCTATTCCTCTCCTCCTCTTTGCACTCAACAGTTTTGGTGTCGGAGAGTTCAGTAATGGAAGCGCAAACCTTCTGTTTACATCTATAAACAAGATAAGGTACAAATTGCTGCAATACAAACTTCCTTGCTCTGGCCCTCTGCTGACCTCGGCTATAAATGACAAGGACTCTTCTTTCTCACAGTTGCTGGAGTCTCGAATCTCTAGGACAAAGTTTAAACCAGCAAATGTGCTTGCAAAATCTTCTGTGTGAATTTTTCTGAGTGCTGTGCTATTCACACACCCCTCAGGGCCAAAGGCTCATGCTTGTGATGTGAGGGACAGATGCAGCTGGACCTACACTTAGAGGGTGCCCCAGACACCTCCAGCTGCAGGGTTAGCCTGGGTGCATTTGCACCCATTTCCTGAAATCAAGAAGCAAGCTACAAGCACTTTTGCTGAAGGGCTTGGATAGAGAAGGGCACGCTTGTACCATATTTTAGACGGACAGGAGACAGTCGTGTCACTGTATCTCATGCTCAAGTCTTCTCCTGGAAGCTCTCTGCTGGGTCAAATAAATTGGTTGCAGAATATCCAAGATTATGCCAAGTAAACACAAGAATAATTAGATTTAAAAGCTACTCACACATTGTCTTATTTTTATAGATTTCAATGGGTGCAGAAAGAAGGACTGCCAATAACACAAAAGCTGGTTCCAGGCATGGGAAACCAATTCCTTGGTGACCAGGACAGATGACACATGGCCTGAGGGAACAACAGAAGGAGAGGGCTGGGGCATGAGAAAAATCTTAGGGAGTGGGGCAGAAAAGTAAAAGGGAACTTCTAGCCTTGACAGCTGTAATTATATCTCCATGCCCTGAGAGATCTCACAGCCACTGGCAGTCACACACACACATCATTGAGATTCTGGTGGATATTCCTAATCGGAATTGTTAATCTGGGGTTGCCACAGCCATGTCTGTTCTGGGTGGTGGAAGTGGAAACTAAGCCATCATATTTGGTACCATCATCAGAACATAGGGCAATGCAAGGTTGAGCTTTTGAACACCAGCACTGCATTTGCACAAGGGCGAGAGTTACAGTGACATTTGTGTCTCCCCAGGCAGGACTTGTGTCCCTCTCCTCCTGGAGCACCTCAGCAGAGGGGCACAAGGACATCACCTCTGGCATGGGTCACCCAACTGCAGATCCCTGGAAAGATGGACTGGTGTTCAGGCATGGCTCTGTAACCTTTCCTCATTCCTGCCCTGTCACCACTGAACGCTCACCATTGGTGTGCCCTGGAAAGAGTGTGAAATGGCTCTAAGAGGGCCGGGTCAGTAGTTCTTGTGTGTTTAAGCAATGCAGAAACTCATCTTTTTTCCCTTGTGCTGTGCAGCGTGTTGCAGGAGAGTGACTCAGGGATGGTTCTTGGTCACAACTGTTAATGACGCTGCAGAGAGGTGGTGACACTGGATCTGTCACAGTGTTTTCAGTAGAAGCAGGTCAGCTCCTGAAAAGTGCCAGCTCCTGGCCCAGAGGCCTATTTTCTATATATAATGATGTTCAAAAACTTTTCATGCAATTAGATACCGCTGCTCTGAACCACATGGTTTAATAAATGTATAAACAGGGCTACAAAGCTCCATTCTCACTGTTCAGAGGAGCTGATGCACAGAATCAAGCAGGATAATGTGTTTGTTTTAATATGCCCAGTTCTACTCATGTTTGGGGGAAGTTGCTCTTTTGGCTCTCCATGTGTTTCACAAGCTATGACAGGTCTAGGAGTCTCAGCCATGAGCCAGCATCTCCCTGTCCTGCTGCTGTAGGAACACAAACATCCACTTTGTTGGTAGATGGAATGGCTCAGATTTGGATAATTCTTTGTTTTGACTATGGGCTTTGAGTTACAAAGAACCATGTGCAGGAACCTCCTATGAAAACAGCAGAGAGAAAGAATGCTGCTGGTGTGTATGAGATTTCTCCTCCCTGCAACAAATGCTACTCTTAGCTGGCTGGCTGGTGCGGAGTAACGCATTAACTGAGCGTGATAAGGCAGGGGAACTCTGATACTGGCCCCATTTTCAGCCCTGTGTTTGTTCTGCAGTTAAGACAATGCAGTCTTGGTCCCTTAGTAGGACCTGACATGTCAAGACAATGTCAGTTAATTCAACAAATCTCCTTGTGTTACAGTCATTTCCAAATTGTGCTTTGTCCCTTTAAAAATTCTGAATGGAAAGGTTAGGGATATTTAAGAATTAAGATGATAAAACATGGGGAGACAACATGGAAACAGCTGGCTTACAAACATGAGCCTGATTCCCATCACCAGCATTTGTTACTGTTATTTATGTTGTAATGTATATGAGAAAGTTGAAAGGTCTGAAAAACATGACATGTCTATCTCAACATCCATGCATTGTAGGGCAGGAAATTACCCCCTTAGCAGAGCTGCCACACCTCCATACATACAAGGTATGCTGCCCACATGCACATCTCCTTGGGTTTGCCACGCTCCTGCAGGTGATGAGGAGTTCCAGCAGGGCCACAGTTCTCAGGAGGGTCCAAATGGTCCAAATCCTTTAGATAATTTTGGGTAACACTTCTGGCTGGGAAGGAAATGTCATGCCCTCACACTAGGTATATGGGAGCTCTATTCCTGGTGCCATTGAATTCAGCCCGATATTGTGGGTAATAGTGCTATAATCCTTACTGCAAATTAATCACACCTGGATTTAGAAGTAAGTTGCATGTATGAAAGCAACATTGAGATTACTGACAGGCTGCTTATTCCTACCGGCATCCTTATGGCTTTTGTCCCAGCTCATCCCTCTTTGCATGCAAAAGACAAAGTAAGGCTCAGTTGAAAAGTCTTGGGAATTCTGAGGGCTGACCCATATTCTTGTGCGCTTAGAGTTGACAAAATTAGCCGCTTACTTCATTGGCTGAAAACAGATGAAAATAAATACCTACTTGTGCTATGAATAATTAGTCAATGAAAGAAGGTGCTGCAGGATAGTATTTGGGATGAAAACTACGTAACAGTAGTCTCACAAGTCAATTTGCTACCTATAAAGGAAGGGATTTCTGTTGGCTGTCCTCTCTTCAGGAAAAGAAACAAACTCCTCTTAACGCTCTCTGCATTTGGAAACAGCCTACATTTTAAGTAATTAAAACTGATGTTCCTGACAAACATTCACTTCCAAAGAAACGGTCTATTGTAAATGTAAACTCTCAAGATCCTTCCAGGCATACCAGCATGACTGTCTCCTAAAAATTCTTCCCAAGCCATCTGGTGCCTTATCTTTGTAGCCAACCCATACAATAACTTTAAAAGAGGATTGTTGCTTGTAGGGTTTAGTCTCAGGACTACAGATTCCCTTGGAAGTATCACAGCTCACTCTGAACCCATCAGCCAGGCAGCTCTGGCTGTGTGAATTCTCCACTACTTTCTGTCAAGACCCAAAACATGTAGTAGTGGTTCTCTGGGGAGATCCCTTCCTCCTGTGGTTTGCAAAGGGAATGAAGGAGTTACAGGGAGAAGCTGGAGATTTCTAAACAGGGATTTACACTCCATTAATTCTCTCTCCGGCATCCCAGCCGGAGTGGCATGACATGAATGTGGTTAGGAAGGCTGCAGCCAATTCACATCATTCTTGTAGTTCTCCCCACACCTGCAAGGGGAACGTATGGATTCCAGGTTTGCTCCTAGACAGCCTTTGCCATCAAAAAAAAGGTATTTAGTGAGTGAGAAGGCATGAAGGCATAGAGCAGAGGTGGCTGTTGGAAACAGCTGGGAAGAAAAGGAGAAGTTTTTTTCAGCTTTGCAGATCATCCAGAATTTGCTCTCCCTTGGTTGCATCCTGCTGCTTTTGCACCTGCTCTTTAACATCTCATCTAAACTCCAGGTTCTAAGAAACTGAATTCTTACTGTTAAGTCCCCTATTTTGGTTGCAAAAGCAGAGCCTGACAGTGAAGTTAAGTAGCAAAGCCAAGCCTGCAGGCACCTAACTGCAAAGCAGTAGCTCAGACACAAACCAGAGTGAGGGATCCTGTGTTAGGTGTGCCCAGCCGCTCAGGCAGCGACAGCCAGCGTGAGAATCAGCGCAGGGTGTGCGGCTGAAAATAGAACTTGTTCACCACTCCTTCATCCAGGGCAAATACAGCATAGTTGGGGAGAGACCAAATCCTTTTTTTGATTTTTGTCCTGTGTTTATATGCTGAATCTTCCACACTAAGCACTTCTAGTCTGTTCCTTATCAATGCTACTTTCAGAGGAAAGGAGGAAATTGGGTGCAAGAATGTAGGATCACCTATAGGAAGAGAGCTGCTTCCTCAACATATCTTGCAAGTTGGAGACTGCAGACAAACCTGAAGCATCGCATTTAAGCAGAACCTCATACTCATTTAGCATGGTGAGGGGCAATGGGTCTGGTCTGCTGCACCTTCTGGCTGTGGTAATGACGTGGTACCAGCAGTGCTACAAAGTGGTGGGCTGCCATTAGATTATCTTCTCTCTCCCTGTGCCTATCTGTTCTGGGAACCCTCAGCTACCTCAAAAGAATTTTAAAACACCTTAATTTTAGATACTGCAACTTAGCACAGACATTTTTCTAAGTTAGAAAGAAATGGGGTTTTTTCAAGCTGTTGCATCTTGGTAAGGAAATACTGGATGTTATATATGCTTGTCAGGTGGATATTAATGAGCAAGATGTGATGCTGTAAAATAGCTCCTGGAAATGACAGAGATTCTGCACTTTTCCAGGTTAGTGGAAGTTTTGATGATGAGTTTTGACAGGCACAGGATTAGGCCTAAACTATTCCCACTTTTTGGCCATTGACAATTTTTTTGACAGTTTTATAGCTGGTAGAGACTTCCTACCACAATACAAATATGACAACATCGCAAAGACTTCCCCCAGGGAGATGTCTTTGCTTTTAGCTAGGTACCTTGCTATACCCCAAGTGAAATCAAACAGTGTAGGGAAAAAGAACTTGACATCTGTAAAGTTACTTAGCTTTTTACCTGCTCTAATGGATATTTGTATTTTGTTATCTCTGGAAACAATCTATTATTTTGGAAAAGAATGAAAACAACACTCCTAAAATAAGAGTTTTAAAGTTTAATGATCCTTGCACTGAAATATTACATTATACACTTAGGCTGCATACAAGATGGAGAGGGAGGGTGGAACTGTCATGAGGTCAGAGCTCCATGACCCCAGGTTCTTTGCCAAATCAACCATGTCAGTCTCCTCTTCATAAGGTGATGGTGACACCTCAGAGGGCTGTTATGATGATTTGTTTATATAATAAAAGTACATGGCTCAAGGGATAAAGCTTTTTGTACCTGCATAATTTCCAACATTCCCAGGTTGCCTTTTGGTGTGAGATTACAGAACATCTGCTCTGTTTAGTCCTCCTAGTATTACTGTTAATGTTTTGGCAAAGGCACCTGGAACACACCATAGATGCACATGTACATAATAACAAGTCATGAGGAGTGTATTCAGGTCCTTTTTGATTTATAGCATGTCAAACAAAAGGTAAACCAATATAATGTTTCGCTTGATGTGGCTTAATTTGCACAAAAATGGGAAGATTCAGAATTGTTTCTGAGCTACTTTAGGACCTGTCCCAGGTTTACCTGTAGTAAAAAGGGGGATGGGATCTATAACTGCTTATTAGGCCAAAGGAACTGCCAGGCTGCAGCGAGACCCAGAAGCTGGGCTACCCTAAGCATTTTCCACTTGGCAGATAAGAGGTGTAAGGAAAAGGAGCAGTGTGCGAACAGTCAGCAGCAGTGCTGGGAGAAGGGGAGGGGTAAGCTGCAACCAGTAGTTTCAAGTGGAGAGCCTCAATGGATCATTATGTCCATCCATGTGCTGACCTGACGATGAAAATCCCACACATTTGCAGCATCTACCTGGGCTTTTCTGTTCCTCCCACCCAGTCCCTAGTTCCTACTCATGTATCTGTCTTCCAGGGTCAAAGTTGTTTCTGAGGCAAACTGAGCACCAGTTTCCTTGCATGTGAGTGGAGCAATGTGAGAGACTTGTTTGCTTTCCCTCCTTCACCTTCTCTTCCCAAATGGTGGTTCTCTACCCAGGCAAGGAGCAGGGATGATATCTGCAGGGACAAGGTTATGCTGTATTTCCACTGTGCCCCACCTTGCACCTCTGTGCAGAGCAATGGATGGCTCCCACAGGACACAGCTCTTGCTGCAGTGCACTGGCTGGGAAGATGTTTGAGCTGCACAGTTTGACCCAGGACCGAGATGAAGGATGCTTGGGTATTATTTCCCTGGGTAACCTTGAATCAGTCACTTTAATGTGCACATCTCAGTATTCAGGGGAGTGGGATGGCACCGATGGCTTTGCAGCATCCTGGCACATCATTTCACATCTCCCTCAGCCACTGGACCTAAAATGGAGATCAGGATATGGGCCCACAGAGGACAAGCTGTGACAGCAGTGATAGCAGTGCTGTGCTGGTATTGCTGGGAATGGCAGGGAGCACTTCCCACCCTCCTATGGGTCAGAGGAGCAAACCCCCAAACCACCAGCGATTCAGACCTTGATGGCAGCAGCACACTACATGAGATAAGAAGAGAACGCCAGGGAGGAAGCAGGAGCTTAAAGGGCTACAGTAGATAAGTCAAACTGTGTATTTAAATCCTTTTAACGAGTACCAAAAAGAGTTGGCTTGGCACAGATAACAAGTTTGAAAATTAAGTATGAACCAAAAACTTGCCAGTCTCGGTCCCTCCAAACAAAAGTGAAAGGCTTACAACAACGTAAATGTCCAGGTTTGACAAAACTGCTGAAAATTTAAAAATGTCTTTTAAAGAGAAGCCTTTATGAGATCTTCCAAAATGAAGAGAAAGGCAGCCCAGAGTGGTAACCTTGTTACCAGCATCAGCAGATGATTGAGAGAGGCAGGAGAGGGTGGTCAGCTGTTTGAAGGGAATGAAATCTTTCACTTTCTGACCACACAGATTAGACAGGAGGAGAAAGCATTGGCTGTTTCCAGTTATCTTGTGGCATTGAGGAGCAACCATCAAAGCGAAACCGTCTGCCTTCTGGGATAATCGTTGGGCAAGCAAGAGGATGCAGCAGATAAAGGAAGATGATACTTACCCAGAGAGGCTGAGCCACAAAGAACAAAGATTAGTACGGGGGATGGCCTCACCTATAGGGAGAAGGAAATGGTAACAAGGAGGAAAAGCAGTGCAAAAACCTCAGGAAATCTGGGTTCCTCAAGTGTATTCTTGCAGCAGTGTGCACTGCCTTAAATTTCTCACTGAAGTTTCGCTGTTGTGATCAAGTTCTGATTTTGTAGTTTACAGAAGAGGCATTTGCAGCTCAAGTTCTGCAGTATTTATATAGGCAAGATTCCCAGTGTTTTAAGGGGATTTTTCTATGGGTAGGTACGGGCTCTTAGGGCTTACTTTTGACTGGGTGAGGACTTGGAGTCGGCACAATTACCATACCATAAGTATTAATATATCCTTCCTAATAGGAAAGTTACTTGAATTTAAGATTGCAGCTTAGTTTCTCTAAATGCCACATAATCTATATACTTACGCTACAGCTTTCATTCTGCACTTCCTAATCGCCATGTGTAAAGATTCAAAATGCCACACAACATACAACTTATGCATATTGATGGAAATGGCTCTGGAAGTCATGACATGCTGCATGGCATGCATAAATGTACGTTTAGTGACATTGCAAAACCAGGATTTGGCTCTGGGACCTTTCAGTCCGCTCCCAACTCTGGCCCATAAAGGAGTCCCATGGGTTGGATCCCCTCTTCTGAATGATGGAGTTGTGTTTCTTGCCTTCCCTCAGGTAGGTGGTTTCAGATCAGTGGGTGGGCCTGTGAGGATGCTCCACAAAACAACCTTGCTCCATTCAGCTCAGTGCCAAAAAAGAAAGCGTCCTACCCAACCAAGTCACAGGTATGTGCTGTCACTTTTCACTCCATGCCAGCTCCTGAGCTCCTTCAAACCGCACCCCAGAGCCAAATTAACTGGTTACCTTGTAGAAAACTAAGGAGAAAAAAAAACTCCAAAGCTCTGATAGGTTTTCCTGTGACAGTGAGCTGAACAGAAGCAAGGCAGCTCTCACCTGCACTTGACATGGCACAGGGGGATGCTGAGGCTGAGAGTGGTGGGATGCCTGTGAAATGGGGATGCCCTGGGGCACTCTGCAGCCCAGACGAACCAGACCTGTTCCCCAACACCATGCTGATCTGAGGACTGAAGGCTGCACCCCTCTTCCCCAGGACACCGGCAGGACTAGCTCCACGAAAACCTCCTCCCCTCCCCTCTGACTCAGCCCTAATACTATGCTCAGCTTTTCATCCCTCCTTCCTCAGGCAACTCAGTCCACTTTTCCTCACTCCCCCTTTGCTGACCGGCTGCTCAATATTGCTCCACACGCCCAACTGGGAGCACGGGCTCCCTCTGGCACTCCTGGGAAATGTGTCCACACTACCTGAGTTCGGGATACAGCCTACCCTTCCTTCTCCCGCCGTGATTTCAGGAGCATTATCCCAAGCTCAAGCACCCTGTGTGTATCTCTGTGAAGTCTGAAAGCTTTGGGGTACATATGGACATGGTAGGAAGGTGCTGGAAGATGGTCAGGGTTCAGGGTGCTCTGCAAGCACTGCAGATCAGAGAGCAGTCCTGCTATGAGTCATTTATTTGACAAGACAAAGAATCAGGGTGAGAATACACACCTGAAAGGAAGTCTTGGTTGCTATGCAATGATAGAACGAGTCCCCTTTTTGTTCATCCAGCAGCCCAAAAACCTTGGTGGCTTTTTCAACTCAATCGGGACACAAAAGGTGTGGGATGGATGGGGATTCCACAATTTTGTACCAAGCCAGGAAAGGCCATACAAGCCAGGGCTGTGTGGCAGCCCCAGCAGGCTTTGCAGATGGAAGTTATTCTAAAATAGTTTGGGTTTGCTGCTCTTCTGAGGATCTCTTTCTCAATGTGTGTGGATGAGCAATCAGCTGCAAGGAGAGGAGAATGTTACTATGCAGGCCCTTTGCAGCACTATAAGCAAATCTGGTCCAGGTTCATTCATCAAGAAGGTGAGTGCACGGAAATACCACCTCATTTGTTTTTAGGAAGACCTGCTCTTAGCAGTAGATGACACATACCAGAATGGGCATGTCACTGCACCTACACACGCACAGTGAAGCAGGGAGACAACTCTGCCTCCCAGAAGTGGGCAGCCATCAGGCAGCCACAGCTGTGCTCACACCAGCACTAAGGCTGGACACAGCAAGAAGACCCAACACCACTGTCAGAACAGACTGCATGCAAGGCAACTCTGCTCTGGAAGCACCTGAGCTTTGTCAGTGCCCCCCAACCAGTATGGGTGAGTTATCTCACTGTAAGCATCTGAGACTTTAATTAAACCTGGCTTATAAGCATGGGAACAAGGCCGTGTAGGGAGGTGATGTGCCATTACACCTTGTCCTAAGGGTGTCCTGACTTGGGTCTCCACAATCCTGGAGATTCCTCTGCCTCCCAGCCCTCCAACCCTGGCCAGCCAGTCACAGGGTTTGCAGCCATGCAAGATGCATGGCTTTGCAGGTGATGCTTTACTTACTCTTTTATATTCATCATACAAAATTAATAGTTGACTCCTAGTAGTTGAGGTTTGTAGGACTTTACCAGTTGAAGAGTCAGGAGGTGCCATTTTGCCCAGAAGTGGATTCTGAATTGATTTTTATTTTAAAACTTTCACTTTCGGCAGAAAATACCGATATTTCTGTGCTTTGTCCCAAAGTTGAGTGACGAACGTAAAGAACTTTGACATTTTCTATGGAAGTGCAAATTGAACTTCCAAACTTTTCTTTTGCCTTGCTTACAGGCTTTAAAACTTGAAAAAAATTTTAAACCAAGGTTTTGGGTTTTGATCTGAGAAAGGGGTAGAAGACAATGCTTAATTACATTTAGCTCTAAAGGATGTCTTAAATTTTTAGAGAGACCTTTCAAACTGTAAAACAAAACAAAATAAACTCAGATAAGGATATAATCTTCCTTTTCCCTCAGGGTGCCTGAAAACTGCACAACACAAATCTAACCCTGAGCAAAAGTTGCTTGAATTGCCTCTTATCTTAGAAATGCAGAAGAAAACAACTGCTGTAAGAAATGTCACACAGGGGATTCTTCAATTGCTGGTCCACTTCTTCAAGCTTCCTTGGAAAAAAAAAAAAAAAAAAAGGAAAACGTTAATTATGTAAGAAAACTCAGCTCTCCTCCCGGTGAGTGACAAAGTGACTCTTCCCCACCAGGACCTGGCAGAGCAGGCAGCTGCCGGTGCCGCTCTCCCCGGGCCACTTTGGGATTTTAAAGCCTTTTGGAAGGAGCCGGCGGGGAGCGGGCGCCGGACCCGCGTGTGCGGAGCCGTGGCTCGGGCTCCCCCCGCCCGCCTAGTCCAGCCCCAGCGAGGCTTTTCTCGACCAAAACCTGCGACTTCGGCGCTCGCCGGGAATGAAAGAAAGTGACATGTTGGAAGGAGTGGAGTGGGGGTAAGCGGAGGAAGGGCTTTCTACCGCTCCTAG
>VZTE01000510.1:13787-99663 GCA_013397775.1 Eulacestoma nigropectus
GGGGACACAGGGGCGAAAGGAGAAGAGAAAAAAAATTAGAAGAGGGAAAGGGAGGAAAAAGGAGAAGAAGCGGAGGCGGGGAAAGCCGCTCCTCTGAGGACAGCGCGCAGCACCATGCAGCTGGCGCCGCTGGCGCTGGCACTCACCACGCTCTTCATCGACGGCTTGACGACAGGAGCGAGGAGGCAGAAGCTGCACCCCAGGCAAGGTAAGGGGGGGGCTCGAGGAGGAGCGCGGGGAGTGCCGCGCTGCCTCCCCACGGGGCCGCGGGGCTTGGCCACCTCACTCAGAGGCATGTGCGTCTGTCCCCTCGCAGCCCAGCTGCTGGAGAAGCTCAGCGAGTACGAGATCGTGACTCCTACCCGAGTGAATGAGTTCGGTGAGCCCTTCCCCACCGATGTCCACTTCAGGCGGCGCCGGCGGAGCACCAGTGCTGCCCCCGACGCCTGGACGGCAGCCGCCGCCGCCTCCCCCAAGGCGCACTACAGGCTGTCCGCCTTCGGGCAACAGTTCCTCTTCAACCTGACGGCCAGCTCGGCCTTCATCGCCCCGCTCTTCACCGTCAGCCTCCTGGGAGAGCCAGCCGCAGACCAGCAGCGCCTCTATGCCGAGGCGGCCGACGCCGACGTGAAGCACTGCTTCTACCGGGGGCACGTCAACGCCCGCCCTCGGCTCACCGCCGTTATCAGCCTCTGCTCCGGGATGGTGAGACCGGCACCCCGGCCGCCGGCCCGGCCCCGCCCGGCTGAGGGCCAGGGACGGAAGCGCGGAGGAGGAGGAGGAGCGGGCGGAGCGGGGCGGGAGAGGGTGGGCTGAGCGATGGGGCCCGCCCCTTCCCCTCATCCTGGCTGGCGGCTCCGACCCGCCCCGGCCGGGCGTTTCTCCCGCGCCGCTCTGAGTCCGTCGGGTTTCGCGCTGCGCCCCTCCTGCTGCGCGGGTTTTGGGACAAAAAATGCCACCCACCGACACCCCGGGGGGCGATCCGCGGGCCAGACCCGGGCACCCGGAGTGCCGCTGAGGGCTGGCTGCGGGCTTACCACCAGCACTGGTCCCGGAGCCACCCAGCACCCCGGACCAGGGGCATGTCCCGGTCCCTGGTACCCCGGCTGGGTGCCCTTCGGTGTAGGGATGTTGGCACCGGGATGAGCAGAAGCTCCTAAAAGGGCCGACTCTTCTGTCTGTCGTGATGCCCTTCAGTCCCACAGGGTGCCAATCCCAGGGGCTCCCCGGAGGTTTCTGCTGCCTTCATTCAGTCCAGGAGTTCCTCTGGGTGCATGTGTTCACCTAGGCTTGGGCACGTGTGTGTGTGGCTTCCCTCCCAGGTACTGGCCGTGGATCCCAGTATGAGACGGCTGCAGAATGTTTTGTCTTGGATATTTTTTATTTACTTGCCAAATATCTGCATTCATAGTTGCATGCAACTAGGAGTGTTTATGTCTTCTTATAAGCAGGGATTTCACTAGCTGGACACCTCCCTCTGGTCCTTACATGGGAGTTAAAAGCCTGTCTCAGGGAGAGGTGTATGAAACCAGCACATGATGGGGTTGCACTGGGGCCTCCAGCACACGGCAGCACCATCACCATCACCCTTCGGGCAGGGCTGGCTTGGTAAACGTCACTGGCATAGGGACAGGGTCTGGCAGATATGCCCCTCTCATGCTCCCTGCCTGTGGCTTAGTAATTAGCCCTCTGTAAGCTCCAGTGGGATGGCTGCAGTGAGCAGTGCAGCCCAGGGTGGGTGCAAGCAGTGTGACCGAAGCTGGAGCTCCAGACGATGCCTTCACAGGGGTTGCCGCAGAACTGGGCACACCTCCCTCGTTAACTGCTTGCTTTGTGGGGTAGTGCTGCTAGGTGATCTGTCACTGTGCAAGCTGACCTCCTGTTCCTCTCTCTGGTCCTTCTCAGCTAGGCACATTCAAGTCTGATGATGGGGACTATTTTGTAGAGCCGCTGCTATCGCTTGAGGAACAGGAGTATGAAGAAGAGCACAATAAACCACATCTTGTCTACCGACACCGGACACCTCCAACCAACTCTTCAGGGGACAGGCAGACTTGCAATACTCCAGGTACTCATTTTGTTACTGCCTTGGATGACTTGATACTTGTAAGTGCTATTTGCAGTTAAAAGGCAGTAGGTTTGTGTGGGAAAGAAGGGATGTGGAGTTGAGGGACCCCTCTAGAAATGGTGCTGTGAGTGCTAGGACTGGGCTTGTGGCAGTGATGCTGTCCTGGAGAGATGTGGTGCACCCATGCTTTCTAGGAATTGGTTTTAAGAAAGTTGTGGTCAGAAAAATGTTTCAGTTTCACTTTGATTCCTACTGTAAAGCTGGCAAGAGAGCTTTTGGTCTGTCTTGGCTTAAGTATCCTATGAGCCCTTAAACTTGTTTTCTGTTCTCTCCTACATGTAATTCCCAACCATCCTAATCTGATATACTCTCTGTCTGATACTCCGTCCTTTAAATGACATCCTTCTGTCTTGGTCTTGCTGTGCTCCTGGTTTTCCCTCCCCAAATCTGGCTGTGAGTTGCAACGTCTTACTTCTTTCTAATGGAAATGAGGAGGTCCTAACACCAACCCTGACAGTTCTTCCCTTATTAATCACTTTTCCATGGTTCATTTTCAAAAGCTTTTTTTTTTTTCCTCATGGCCCTTCCTCCAGCAGCACCATCTCCCTGACCTCCTCACTCCCTCTTTTTAGTCCTTGCACATATGAAAGAGCACAAGCCTTCTTATCTCCCCCTTCATGTGCCTTGATGAGCAGTAGCCTTGCTCCTACTGTCCCTATTATCTGCAGTGGCCTCCTGCTGCTCTCTGCTTCCTTGACTTCCTGATGTTCACAATTAATCCTCTCCTTTGGCAGCAAATACCTAAATTTTCTCAGAAAAAGCTTATTCCTTTGGTCTTCCGTTTCACCTGCTGTTTTGCCCTCCTCCTTTGGCCTGCAGCTAGATCTACAGGAGCTTTAAAGCCTAAACAGAGTAGACCTTGACTGGGCTCCCTGGTGGGCTGCAAGCTGCTCATATGCTGCAAAGTAGGTGGAGTTGCTCAGGGAGTAAAGGTACCACTGGAGGAGAAGTGTGGTGCCCAAATTAGGCTGCACTTAGCACGCATGACTTGTTTGGCACCCATGACTGTGGATCGTGGCTATGCTGTTGAGCTGTCAGTCTGTTCAGCTTGCACCGATCATGCTAAGTCCAAAGATGCTCTGATGCTCTGTGACCAGCCGGAGCAACACATGTTTCTTCTGGAAGACGTGTGGATCCACGTCCACATGCAAACATATGTGCCAGGGGTACAATGGCACCTCTCACAAGGCTGTCGTTGTTTGTTCTTCCAAGGGTTGCTGCTGGAATATGCCATTCTGGTTTCTCTCTTCCAGCTGTTTCTGCTCCCTTCTTTGAGATCAGATGCAGGAGACTCAGAACAGTTGGAAAGAAACATGGAATCTGGCACATTGCATCAGTAACCCTTGGAGGAACGGAGCAGCAGATCACAGGACTCATTGAATCAAAGGTAGCTGGGAGGGCGTGAATTTTGCTTGTGGACTTGACTCTGTGCTGCTGTAACAGACTGCTGTATTTCACCCCACTGTATCATAGTTCCCATTTAGGATATTATTCTTCTGTATTGTAATTCGGAAGAATGATACTCCCTCTGTGATTTTCCCAATGTGATGTATATCTCTTCCTACTTTGTTGCAATATGCTTTGCTGCTTGCTTGTCTTTGTTTTCTTGCTCTTCTCAGTTGCTTCATGTAGTGGAGGGAGGAGTTCTCACCTCTCAAATACAAGCTTAAGTGTTCCAGATATGCATGAGAGTCTTATTTGTCCTCCTGTCCTCTTTCCCTCCATCTATCCCTCTTTACCATCTCTTCTTTTTGTCATCATCTAAGCTTCTGAAAGGGAATGATGCTATGGTTGTACGTGTATGGTGAGGAAGTATTGATTATTTCATTTAAGGAGCGAGTTCAGAGCCGCTTGGGCAATGCTGAACCTTGGCATCCTACCTGAGGTTACGTCTGGTGAGAGAAGGTGTCTCGCATGTCTTTGCAGCAGAGGTGAACATGCAAAATCTGGAAGCACCCAGTGTTTTAGACAAGATGTATCTGTCACTCCTGCCAGAGAAGAATGGTTTCATGGGAGTTTGGGAGTTAGTCATAGTTGTAGGGTGTTGTGTGAATCCAGTCTTTTGTTAGAAGAATGTGTGAAACAGTGCATTTGCATTGCAGGCTTCTGGCAGGGGTGGAAATTTGCTCAAAGAGGAAATTCGTGTGAGGGAAATCTAAGGTACCCACCCTGCTGTGAGCAAGGGACCCCATGTTGCCAGGCAGTGGTGCTGTTAAGAATGACTTCCTGATAGTCATCTTCCTGGAAATGATTAATAAGCAACATACTGGTGTGCCCTTGCCATAATGATGTAATTTTAGACTTCTTGAGATGTTCAGGAAAGTTTCCCTTGTGAATTGACTAACAGATTGAGTAAAAGCTTTCATTTGCAGCAGTCTCCCTGGTCTTACTTTTAGTTTTCAGTGTCCTCAAGTCAGCTTAGAAAACCAGATATTTGCTTTTGTTGAGTTTTAATTAGCAGTTTCTGGTAAGAGTTTTAGGTACTCTGACATAAAAGATACTCTGCAGGTGTTCTGGAAAAAGATCTTTTTCCTCTGAATGCTGATGGATATCAAATGGAAGCTGTGCTCTGCAAATGAGCTTTCATAGCACAGCACTGGGGTCTCTGGCAATACATTTCAGCCGTCTGGCATACAGTTCAGCTGCCGCAAGAAAAACTTTGGACAGAGTTTTCCTTGGGGTAACAGGTTAATGTAGTTTCAATTGTAGGAGAATCGTAGGTGCGTTTTCCTCTCCTTCTTTTCTTTTAGTTAGTGCCGTGAATCAGTTTGTCATCTGGCCGGGGATCTGGCAGAATAATTAGTTGTGTTTTACTGAATAGCCTTGACAAGATGAGGACTTGGCCAGGCTGACAGCATGATGTCACTATAGGTGCAGCACCACTACCACCCATCGCTTCAGGATAGCAAGCTCTTCCGATCCCAATTATTAAATATCCGCTTTTTTGAGGTGGAGGAGGAAGAGAAAAGAAATTTCAATCCTAAAAAAAGAAAAAAGGAAGTGTCTCATTGCAAGGCTGGAGAGTGAAGCTTTCCTGCGCCCCATGGAGGAACAATCTGACTCCAGTGATAAAGGCACAGAGCTGCATCCTGTGTCCCTGTGCTAGCCGCCTTCGTGAGGCCAGCAGCACCTCCCCAAGTCCCCATCCACTGGAACCTTCTGCCAGGAACAGACTCGTGAACCCTTCTTTCCATGTGAAACCCTCAAGGTTTGGTCTTGCAGAGAGATGTCCAGCTCCAGTTGCCAATAGGACACTGCCTTTGGTCATCACTTAAATAAACCACTTCAGGCCACCTCTTGCTCTGGGTCTTATGTCCATTTCTGCTGCTTCTCCTTTCTATCATATTTCCCATGTTTTTTGTCACTGGTGTATGTATATATGTATTTGTATGTATATTTTGGTTGTTGACTTCTCTGGAGCTCTTCTCTTCCAGTTTTGTTGGGGTCTGTGATAGCTTTAGCCTTTTACTGAATCTTCCCAATCATTCTGCCTGTTGGCCACTCCTTGTTCTGAGACAGATGTGACCTCCACCTGCCTGGTGGCACTGAGCCACAATTCCCCTGTATCTGTGAGTATGATTGCAAGTATTGTGCCCTTTTGCCACCCCACTTCTGTTGCCTGCCGAGGTCTTGCTCCAAATTTAGCAAATTCTGTGCAGCTTTTACTGTGACTCTGATGCAGGACTCCTGACTAAACTTTTTGGGGCAGCTTCTTCTTTGTACCCACTGCCTTCATTTGGCTGATATGCGCTTCCAATTTCCATCCCAGCTCCATTAGTTAAATACCTCTCTGTTCTTGTCTCATTTCTCATAATTCTTTTATATTCAAGACCCACCTGGAGCTGAGATGAATAAACCAAGGACTGAATGTATAGTGAGTGTGAGCTGCTCCTATGACTTGCTGCTAGTCAGCTGTGCCCATCCCGAAGCTGGTGTTGGACCTGGGCTCTGGAGCTGCATGTGAGGATCTTGCACAAAGTCCTCGCTCCTTAATGAGAGCATTTAAAGCAGGAATATCCACCACAGGCAAAACTCCTCATGCAGAAGCAGCAATAACACTCTGATGATGCCAAACTAGTAGGAAGACGATTAGAGCTGTTTCTGTTTCTGGAGGGGAGCCAAGGGGTTGTAGCCAGCAAAGAGGCCTTCCAGCAGTTCATGCTGAGGTGGTGAGGTTTTGGGAGCAGGCTCAGACAAGGGCAGGACAGAGCAGGTTTTACCTGCACCACGCTGGCTGTGTCCCCACCCACTGCTGGCAGAGGTGGGAAAGCCCAATGACTCACCTGCTGAGGCTGCTTTCCAAAATCCATCAAGTATTATCAGCACAGATGGCTATGGGACACATCCTGCAGGCTTAACACATCCCAGTACGTGCCGGAGATGGATGCAAAAGGGTCTCAGATTTGCAGCTGGTATTTCGTTGGGTCTTACAGCAGTTTGACTACTGGGAGAGTACATGTGCAGCCAGGCACAGCAGCTCCACAAAGGGACGCCCCATGTGGTCCAGATGAGGAGGAGAGAAGCTCTGTGTGTAAGTTGTGCTGAGAAGGGTCCTATAAAAAGCACAGGAGAAACCAGCAGCGTGAACCAAGTTTTGCCGCTGAGCTAGCATGACACAGGCATACTCAGTAATATGTCACTGATTTTCAGTTGCGTTAATGAGGAATTTGTAATAGATTACCCTTTCATAGTAACTGTAACAACCTTTCCCACTGAACATGACATTAGGGAACCACCAGAGCAGAGGAGTGCTGCCCTGTGTCTTGAGCAAGCAGATGCCCGGTGCTGCCAGCTCAATGACTGTGATCTTGTTTCTGCATGATAATTAGCACCAGCCTGCTCTCCTAATGCCACCCAGCTGCATGGGAAGTCACTGGTGAACCCGTGGCACAAGCCACGGTGATGGTCCTGTCACCATGTTCCCACGTGTTTGGAAGGGGTGGTCAGGTTGAGGTTGCCAGAATGTGGATTTGTTAGTGTCTTATCAATGCCATGACCAGGGAGGAGACCTGGGGAAGGATGTGTTGGGGATCTGGTATTGTGGCTAAAGCCTGACTTTCTAGTGTGGTCTTTCATTGGTGCAGGGAGGAGATGAGCTTTTGCTCCTGCTCGAGCTGTGGTTCAAGGTGTGTTCACAGTGTTTGAATTGGCAATGGAATGGAATGGGGCCAGTGATGGGAAATCTCCTGCTCCTTCTACAGACCCTTTGTATGTGTTATATTCTTACTTTATAGCAGTTTTGAGGCAGAAGCTTTGAATTCCTTTTCCACACGACTCAGTGTTTGTAGTCTTGTGAGTGGTCTGTGGTGAAATCCCGGATCCTTGCACTTGGATTGTTGGTCTAGAGCCCTTTAGTATTTTTGCTGTTTCTTTTGGACTCTGCCTTGCTTCCAACTGTGTCCCTTTTTTTGTTTTCAACTCATTCTTCCAGCAGAATTTTGCATTTGATGTGTCTGGTTTCCAGGCAGGTCTTCAGGCAAATTCTGTACTGCTAAGTGTCACGTAACCTCAGGGTTGCAGGAGATCTGCAGGGAGGTTTTCTTAAGCCTTTACTTCCAGGTTGAGCAATCCTTGAGCTCTTTCAAGAGTCTGTTTAAGCTGTCAGCTTTGCTTTTGGCCTCGGGGTAAAACACTGACTTTGTTCTTTTCCTCAGAAAAGTTTCTTATCTTAAAGCAGTGGATTGTAATTTTTAGTCAGATAGTAATTAATTCAGGTTTCCTTCCCTCC
Organism: Eulacestoma nigropectus; assembly: GCA_013397775.1. Taxonomy (NCBI): domain Eukaryota; kingdom Metazoa; phylum Chordata; class Aves; order Passeriformes; genus Eulacestoma; species Eulacestoma nigropectus. The sequence goes on from VZTE01000510.1 coordinate 21,644, forward strand.
CAGAATCAGCAAAGAAGAGAATTACATCACAAGTCCCATATGCTAATGTAATTAATTCTATTTCTGCCTCCCTATTGAGGTAACAGCACAGTAAGAGCCAACTGGTATTTGGTCGGATGGGCGTGGGAGGTCAAGCATAAGCTTTTCCCATGCTGAGTTGGGGAAGGGATCAGTCTATAATGTTTGAGGTATCTTGTGATGTTGGTAAGTGAAATAAGGCAACAGACTGACTACAGTTTTAAAAAATTGATCATAGTCAATGATACAGATCCCATAACTAGTTTTGGTTTAAGATTTCTCCATGTGAGTTATAAGCAAGGTGCATGCATTTTGTTGTTACTCTTAGTATTGAAAATGTATCAAGCATCCATATGGCACCCTATAGGTGTAAGACTTAAGATTGTGACTAAACAAATTATTGTTGATTGGTTATTGTTTTGCAATTTAAACATGATAAACGGACAGAGTTAAATTATTCTCCTGGAATCAAAATGGACATACTTGCAATTTTACATCTACTTTTACCTCATTTGTGTAGACATCCACTGAAGGAGGACAGGTAGGAGAAGCACAGGGGGATCACTTTGGTGCTTTCTGTCTATTCCCTATGGCATATACTACTGAAAATAAACAGGCTGACTAGTCTGTGACTTCTTTTCCCATGTGCTTGTAATGTCATTATCAACATCCCTTTGGCCAATTGCTAGACAATTTCTTTTTTTTTTCTAATGGGATATTTTGTCTTGTCTTTTACTGACTGTCACTACAAAGTTGTGGTGGTGTCTGTGTTGTTCTTGTTGGTGTGGTACCTCATAGGTGTCACTAGACACAAGCGTGGAGCACAGGTTGGTGTACTTGCGACTGTTGTGCGTTGGAAGTTGCCTGAAGAGCACGTGTGGGAGTTCTGTAAGATGATCTTGAATAATTTTCTGCCACATGCTCAGCTCATGTGTTAGTATCTCCTTTCTTAAAGAGGCAATTTATTGTTTTGTTCATTAATCTACTTTTTGTCTACTGTGCAAAATTGATAGCTTTGGCGTACAACTTCTTACCTTAGGCAGAAAAATAATCTTTTCAGCTGGAAAGCATTCTGATATTCATCACCAGGAAAGAAAACATCTAGAGTATGTGTGGTCTTTAGTGTTTGCATGGTATAAACCGGAGAATGTTTTATTACTAAGGGAAGTTGATTGCTGCTCACTGCAAGTCCATGGTTCTCAGCGTTCTGGTTCAAGTGGCAAGAAGAAAGGCAGGGGTCACCCTGACAGACATCAAGGTTCAGCATCACCTTGAGCTTTGGCATCTCCAAGTCTCTATAGTCACAGACACAGGATGCAGTGAGTGAATTGGGGTGGAACTGTTGATTTTTGCATCAGTGATGCTTCATGCCAGTCTGAACTGCTTATGCCTTTATAGCTTAGCTTTCAGGCCTTAATATTTTCACATATTGCAAACACAAATTCCGGGCTCTGGGCTTGACACATGGGACTGACTTCAGCAGCAGGAGCTCCTGGACATGGACCTGTCTGTGGATCTGAACATTGCTCCAGTTGGACATTTAGAAAACCACTTTAGTAAAGTGTTTGTGCAAAGTTCAAAGCAGAGGAAGGCGAGAAAATTAACAAGCAGTTGTGCCTTCATCCTGAGGGCTTATGATCCATCCTTGCGAGTATTTTTCATAGTAGCAAAGAAAAGTTCTTTGTAGAAGCCCAGGATTTTGATCTTTCTGTAACAGTTTGGGAGGGAACTATCCTGAGCCCAGGCTGTTTACTAATTCAAGGGGAAGTATGAACAACTTGAGCAAATCAAAGCTTCCCTCCTTTATGTTGCTCTAAGAGTGGCATTTGTGAAAGTGCTGATATTTTATTGTGTTTTCAATAGTTCCAACCGTGAAAGTTCAATCTATGCAGTTTTGTCCAGCTCTTGCTGCTGAAGGTTGAAAACCCAGTTGATTTCAGTTGAGTGGGCTCCGATTAATTTGCAGTTGAACACTTTCTCATTTGCACGTTTGAAAAATCAAGCAAACTTTCATTTCCACTCTTTGTGCAGAGTATCTTTCTCTTTGGATCCCGGCTGGCCCAGATCCTTCACTTCCCTTCCAATGTAGCTAATTGATCTCACCTCTGTCAATAAAACCTCTTTTCCTTTCCCAGCTCTAGCAGCAGCTCTGGTTGCACAGTCAAGGAGCTATCCAGAGGGAAGGCAGGATTAGTCCTGCTCATAGGACTGATCATCTCAGTGTGGTACAGGGCAAGGCAGTGGCTGGTCCCCTATTATGTTTCCATCCCTGGCTATTGTCTGAGCAGGGCAAGAAGCTGCTGGCAGAGAAGGTGCTCTGGGTTATGCTGACCACAATAGCACCCCACAGTAACAGAGGTGAGAATTTTGCCTCATGCAAATCCGTCTGAGATACATCTGTAGATAGATAGACAGATAGATAGACAGATAGATAGACAGAGATATAAAACATCTTAATATAGAATTAAGACAGACCCAAGGCTAGAAGAATCCTTTGGTCCAGCTTAGAATCTGTTTGTGTCCTAAAGTGAAGCCAGTTTCCGTTCCATTTCTTGGCAAGAAGAGCCTGAAAATGTGGTTTGATTTCAGCCAGTCTGATCTCTGCATGAAGGCAAATCCATTTTGCCTCTCCCCTCTGTTTCCCAAGTGATGGCAGACCCTTGGGCGGCTGCTGTTGTACCAGCTACAGGCAGCAAATCCAGCCAGGCAGCTATAGCTGGAGCTTGCACTGAAGCTTTTGGCCAGGATTTGCTCCTGTGGAGTTGAGGGAGATGGGTCACGCACTGACTGACTGCCTGAGGGGAGCTCAGCTGAATTTTGGTCTGTTTTATTGAGGTATCCAATAAATAATTAACTTCCAAATGATAGTTTTATTATCTGTGCAGCTGGATCAGAGCAGGGCTAGAAGTGATGTGGGCCAACCACTGAGCGGCAAGCTTTGTTAAAAATTCTAGGTCACACATTCAGAAAAGTTATGATAATAAGTTGGTTTGAAAGGATCACACTTTTATTCTAGCAGGGAGATGTTAGCTCAAAAAAGAGATTTTTTTCCCCCTTCTCTGGCTCGTGCTCTCTCTCTCTCTTTCCTCTCTGTGTTTTACTTTTTTTTTTCACTGCTATGTGCAGCTCTTATGAACTTGAAGCTGAACTGGAATTGCTTGAATTGTTACATGTCTTACTTGATTATGCAAATTGCCTTCTATTCCAAGGACTAGTTAATGTAGAAATGGAAAGGATTAGGACTGTTGGGATATGTGATCGTTCTTTCTCTTAGTTTTTGGGTTTAGTATAACAATAGCTACTATGTCAAAAGCAGATCCTCACTGTGCCCTGTCACCCTTTCATGCAGGCAAAGTACTCCCATAGGGCCTGAGTCTTCCCTGCCCTCTTTCTTGTGATAGATCCAAAGTACATTAACCAGCAGGAAACACCCATAAATCAGCTGAATGGATTCTGGGCTGAGGCTTCTTGCCCAAGCAAAAATAAATGGCATTAGTGGGAAGATGCCATCAGGAAGCGATATCGTTTCACAGGATTGGGTCACCTTTGTAAGTCCCACATTACAGAGATGAACCAAACAGAAAAACAATTAAGATAAACTTCCAGGTCTGTATAATGACAGTGAAAACAGCATAGATTGTCTTAGTAAATTATGCAGTAAAATGGACATTATTCTAGCCTTTATCTGCATCTCAAATGAATATGAACTGTTCAATCAGTGCATTACTGCCACGTGTAAGTAGATGTGTTTCAGGTCATTGCAAAGATTCAGGACTTGCCAAGCAAACCATTTTTCTTCCTGATTTCTGTTACTATGTTAACACAATAGAAAAAAAAAATACCACACCCTTTTCTCATGTTATGTATGGCAGTAGGAAGCTGATGCTGCAAAGTTGCAGATTTTTTGTGTAATGTGAGAGAATTTCCCTTCTGCGTGATAGAAGGGCAGCATGTTGCACCATTCAATGAGAGCACTGCTGTTGAGGCCATTGAAATAGAGCAGGATATCAACAGAATCAAGCACACACAGTTCCTGGCAGTGCCTGTGTGCAGCTCCCATTAACGTGGTCAGGGTTTTACGGATGGGTTGAGAGCAGTGCACAGCCATTAGCATTTAAGTTTTTACAGGTGAGTGCACACTACCTACACGAAGAAAGACGGATGAAGATAACAGTTCACTATTAGCAAATTCCGGGAGTGACTTTCCATGCAGTGCATCCCCATCACTGGTGCCTGGTTTTCCAGTAACCAGGCTGACAAACATCCAATATGTGACCTGTCCAAATAGCACGCTGCTAGTGTTGGAGTGACTTTGTGCATGGAAATAATTCAGTTGTTTTTGAAGGGATGATGTGTCTGACTTCATTTGTGTGCTGGATGGGGAAAGAACACTGATACTGTACCAACACTTGGCAGCATTAGGTTAATGACTGGACGTGATGATCTTAAGTGTGTTCTCCAACCTAAATGCTTCTGTGATTGTGTGACACTGTGCCAGATCTCTGCAACAAAAAGGAAAGTAGTTTTTCCTCTGTGCTGAGTGTACCTGGCTGTGTTGGGCTCTGATTCCCCTGCATGATCAGGGGCAGGTCAGAGCTCTCAGAACCAGACGTGGCATTTCATATGGTACTCTCTGGGTTTTGGGTGGATTTGTGGGGGTTTTTTTAGCATGTGACACCAGCTGCCAGATTTCAATGCCAGTGAATATCAATTTCTTTTCTACACCTCCTGTGTGATAGATGTCTTCAAAGAATCCCTGGCAATTCCCTCTTTTTTTGCCATCTAACTTCCCTCTGCCTGGATGGTTGGAGGAGAAGGCACCTGAGCCTCATCGTCCCACGTGGGGCCCTGCAGAGCTCTGCCTTCACTCCATAGCCTTGTCTTCAGCCTCAGTCGAGCCCTGTTGAGCATCTCCCCATCCTTAACACATTTTTCCTTAACACATTTTACCTGCTCCTTTTGGAAGTTAGTTATTTAAAAGGGAAATCTGAGTGGCGGGCTGAGGGTGCAGAGAGGAGAGGAGCTGGCTGAAGGGCTGGGGTTAGCGCTGTCTCCTCAGTCTGGTCCTCTCCTCACCTTTAAGTTATTTGTATGCATAGTTGGCTCCCCAAGCTGATTGGCACTGAATGAGTCAGGATAATGTCATGGTTGCCCACGACATGGTGCCAGCATGAGAGCACAACCTTGCCAACACAGGGGCATTGATTAGAGCAGAGGAACTAGGGCAATCCAATTATAACCACAAATGCCATTGGCTTTCTCAAATTCTTACTCAAATAACTGCAGACTGTCTGCTGTATTAAGGTGGTCTGGACTATATCAAGAAAGGGCAATTTATAGGACTTAGGTAGTGCAGAGTAGACAAGATTTAATTCTTAACTACCCTATTGCCTATTTACACATAGGGCAAAAGGATAGTATTTTTCAGATAGGTAGAAGCTGGCTGATCCCCTTTTCCTGCTGTGATACTGCAGAACGTATTTCTTTTTTTGGAAGTTATTGCAAATATTCCTAAAAGGAAACTACACAGGAAAAATAACTAAGAAGTTTCATATCATTTCAATCTTGTTTGAGCATTGAATATTCCTTTGTCCCCTAATATTATGCTTCCTCTAACCTACTCAATAGGTCAGATAAGGAAATGTGATATTTTTCACCACCATGACGAAATGAAACTAAAGCTACAAAGAGCATGAGGGTTGTAGCCTGGAGTCGCAGATGAGTGGTTCAGATCTGGCTTTATATTAAATGCAGAAGTGAACAGTCTTTCGTGGATGAATCACATTCAATTAGCTACTTCCTATGATGAACTGATTAAAAATTAAGTGGTATCATATAAGACTTATATTACATTCAAATAATGCTATAATTACAAAGTAATCAGATGGTAAATCTTAATTGTACGCATTCCATATGTTTTATATGCCTGTTCTCCCTCTTCACTTTGTCGTCTTTGTGTCAGCATGGAGTATATTTTCAGGCTGCTTTTATGTTTGGCCTAATTGAATATCAAAAGCAGTATATGTGAAACTTCCTGAATTCTATTCTTTTGCCAGTGGCAGCTGTGCTGTTAGATGACCTTTACCATTCCTGTAGCACAGAATAATAAAGGGGGGGGGGAACAGAAGCCCAGCCATTTTATTGTTAGAGACAGAAATAAATCATATATAATTGCTTCGCTATGAAGGCCAAATCCTGCCGTCCTTCATGCCTGAGTTAGAAATACAGGATTTGGACCTTTGTTTCCTGTGGTTTCCTGGCCACCTTGGACGTGCCCAGAATCCTCACACTGCTGCTGCAGTGGCTAATTACCATTGCAGGGCTCCATCCCTTCTGCACGGGCCAGGAGCTGGCTCTGCTGCAGGGAACATCCACCTCTTGCTGCTGGCTTCCCCAAGACAGCTTTAAAAATGAAGCCTTAGATGTTGGATTACATGGTGGGCTTCCACAGAGTGCTTCTGTTTCAGTTCCCTGCTTATTTAGAGCAAGCCCACACAACTTTTTTGAGGTAATAGGTATTTTGACTTAACATACGCATGGTATTAATTTTATTCACTCCAGAATGTACTTTATGGTTTTTTCTGCCTTTTGACCATAGATCATGACCACAGTCACAAAAAGAACAAGCGGAAACACTGGAGAAGGCAGTGGGCAGAGAGCAGCATATTATCTGACGTGGAGATGTTGAAACACAGCCTGGAAGTGAATTCTTTTTCTGGGGACAGCAACAAGGCGGGGACCATCAGTGAAAAGAAGAGCCACAAGAGAACAAAGCGGTTCTTGTCCTACCCACGTTTTGTGGAGGTGATGGTGGTGGCTGACAGCAGGATGGTCGCCTACCATGGAGCCAACCTACAGCACTATGTCTTAACCCTGATGTCAATAGTGAGTGTTCAACCAGGGCAAGTAGATTCACATACAAATCATTTTCTAGTGGTCACAGAGCCCCTCTCTGCTGCATTCATATGCAACATCACTTTGCCTTCCCTAGGCATGAAGATAATGCTGGGGTTACATTAAAAATTGGTAAAACTTGGCTGGAAAATGCTGGTTGGAGTCTTCTTTCCCAGACCCCCCACGCTTCCTGATCTTTCTCACACCTCTCTCTTCCAGCTTTCTGAACATAAGACACCATGAGCGGTATCACTGGTTGTTTAGTCCACATCCTGTACTCTTTTTTTTATTTAAGCCCACGTGAAATAACAGCTGAGTTAAAAAGGTACTTTGGACTGATGCTGATAGGTTATGCAGTTGCCTGACTTCCCTTGCTGTTGCAAGGAGAAGGAGCCTGTGGTCGCCTTGATCCTTAGCATAGTTCTCAAGTTGGCTTTCCAGGCTGAGGACAAGCACTTTAGTAGTTGCAGGTACTAGGATGCAGTAGTGCAGCCCCCAGACAGGCAGTTCTGTAGATTCACAGTGACTGCAAGGGAGTGTCCAGCATAGTTGTGTCTCTGGAGGGATGTTCATCGTGTTTGAGGGTAGAAGTACAATGAATATGTGGTCTGGAACTGTCCATGTCAAAATCAGGCGCTTGGAAGAATAAGTTGCTTTTGACAGTCTTGGTTGGTGGTCTTTGTGTCTCAGAGCAGAATGATCCTTTAATTTGGTGAAATGTGTGCTAAAGCAAAAGGAAATGTTGGGTTTCTGTGATACCAGCAGGTTTTATTCATTCTAAAATTGTGCTTCTGCCAGGAGGTCTCTCCAAGTAGTGTCAGAGCACTGAGCAGGGCAGAAGAACAGCCCAGGAGAAAAACAGTTGCAAAATGGAAAATTTGTGTGTTGTCTTAATTGTTTGTTTCCTTGAATGTTAATGATAATTCCAAATATTGCTTTTTGAAACAGGTGGCTTCTATCTACAAAGACCCAAGCATTGGAAATTTAATTAATATTGTTATTGTGAAATTGGTCGTGATACATAATGAGCAGGTAATGGAAATTATTTTCTTCACCTTCTGCTTGACAATGACATTTGTAGTGAGCATTGTCATGAATAATTAAAATACCTGCTTTCTGTGTGTTGCTTATCAGGATGGCCCTGCAATATCTTACAATGCCCAGACAACATTAAAAAACTTCTGCCAATGGCAGCAATCCCAAAACCACCCAGAGGGAAGTCACCTTCGGCATGATACAGCCGTGCTTGTTACCAGGTGTGGTGAATATTCTCATGAAAACTGTAGCCAGTTGTGTGTCAGGGGCCATGAGCATGTAATATATGGGAAATGTTCAGGTTTTAATGTGGATGTAATGATATTTGCAGTTGTAGGAGCATGTATCCACCATAACAAGAGATGACTTTGAGAGGTTCAAGACTGTCTAAGGTCTGCCCATGGGTTTAACATAAGATGAAAAACTCTGACTGTGGTGGGGAGTTAGTTTGGACTCTGGATGATGTGGCAAACCAGCATGAGAAGGTCCATTGGAGGACCAAGAGTTGTTTCTGCTATTGTTACTGTGCTTGTACCTTAACTCACTGCTGCACTGAAAATTAATGTGTCAGGTCTGTTCTGCTTTCAGACAGGATATTTGTAGAGCACACGACAAATGTGATACTCTGGGTAAGGAAAACCTTTTCTTTGTCTTTTAATAACTTTTTTTGTAGTGACAATGTTAGTTGCCTATGCTGAACTGTGAGTGACATTTCTTTTTCTATCATAAACCTCTCTGTTTTCTCCTAGGTCTGGCAGAGCTGGGCACAGTCTGTGACCCATACAGAAGCTGTTCAATTAGTGAAGATAACGGACTGAGCACTGCTTTCACAATAGCACATGAACTTGGCCATGTGTATGTTTTATGTAAATACAATTACATTTAAATAGCCCAAGATTTATGCGAACTAGGGCTTGCCAGTCAGGCTGGGAATTGGTGCTGCTGAGCCTAATTATTTGGGGGGAGATCAATATACTTGGCTAGAAGGTGCACCACTGAGGTAGATGAAACTGTGGAGCGCTCTGGAGCTTACCTGAGAGCAGCAAAACCAGCAGGGCCATGTTTTGGTGAGGATGAATGACAGAGTGCCACAAGCAGCACCTAAGCAATGATGTATTGGCCAAACCATTGGAACTAGCCAGGATTTTGGGCAGAGATGGGAGGTGCTGGGTGCCTTGGGGAGGACGAGGGCAAGAGACGCTTTTGGGACTGAAGTCTTCTCTGAGAGCACGTCCTCAGCCTGCCACAGCTTGTCCCACAGCTCTGTGTGGTGCAGGTGAATGCAGTGCAGCAGCTGTGTGTGAAGGACAAACTTAGCCAGGGAATCTGGGAGGTGATGAGGTGTGTAAGTGGGCCTGACCCACCTCTTGAACTGTTTCACCATGGAAAATCTTGTGCTGTTGAACATCTCCAGAAGAGATGCTGCCATTCAAGATGCACCTCCTCCAGCAGAAATTTCTTTCAAATGATTTTTGCTATTTCTCACTACTGAGACTTTTTCTCACTACTAAACAGTCGTAAGAAAAATCATCTTGGATCACATAGTCCTTTACCCCTGGCTACAACCTTAGGCAGCTGATTCAGTCCCAAACCACCACACGCCTGCTTTGCAGTGGAGGTGTGGGATGGATGAGTACTTGGGAACAGATCTCGCATTGTTCTAAACTGTTTTTCTTCATGGAGAGCTGGCTGAGACAGCCCGTTTTTTAACCACAGTAGTATTTATTTAAATGACACTTCCTGACAGAAGGTCTCCGAAGTTTTAGTGTTACCCACACCTAACCTGTGGCTAATGCTAATTCCTTCGCTAAAGCTGCCCCAGAGCTGCTGGGGGGGTGGTTAGCAGTGCTCTCGAGCAGGAAATGCCTCTGTGCTCTTTTTTTAGAGAGCAGAGTGAAAAGGTGGTTTGTTGGAGATAATCTTAATGGAATACAAGCTCCCCAGCCTTGGAACACAGGATCACACCAGGTCACTTCCCCTTCTCCACTTCAAACAGCACAGTGCTTTAAGCCGCTCTGTCTCCATTAGTGAATTTACCACATTCTTCAAGGTGTCATGTGCTGCAAACTTCACGTTGGTTTCTGCTGATACCAATGCTTGATAGCATTTTGTAAACCTGCCACATAAAGTATAGGAGCCAAGTCTATCCCTGGTGCAACCCTACTTAGGCAGCAGTATGGCCCAGGATATTTAACTGCATTAGAAAACGTTTTGCATCCAACACGGTATTGTTTGTGTGCATGAGGGTCTGCAGTCAGTGGGCTCAAGTCATTAATCTGCTTCAGAATTCCCTCAGATCAGCTCTTGGATCTGTGGTCAGTTCCAGAATATTTGCCATTTTTGTGAAGGTGGGGCCAGACTCCAGCCTGTCTGCAGGATAGCAACTGTCAGCTGAAAAGGAAACTGCAGCTGGATTTGCATCTTCCTCTGGGCTCCCTGGAGGACTTTTCTGGCTAAATATATGCAGGCACAGAGTAGAGAGCTTAGCAGGGTGCTGCACAGCTTTTTCCAGAGGAGTGCTAGAAACCCTATTAGTTAACACTTCTGAATTTGTTATGAATATGTGTGTATTAATCTTTTATTCTGTAGTATCTGTCAGCAGCATATTTAGGAAAAAATATTGGGTTTGCTTGCATTTGGTTCACACTGTTGCCCTTGCTATGCTAGATACTTGATGTTTGCCTGTTAACTGACTCTTCTTTTTGCTGCTCTTTTTCTCATAGATTTAACATGCCACATGATGACAATCACAAGTGCAAGGAAGATGGAGGTAAAAATCAGCAGCATGTTATGGCACCAACGCTGAACTTCTACACCAATCCCTGGATGTGGTCAAAATGCAGTAGGAAATACATCACTGAATTTCTGGAGTAAGGCCTTGCATATGCATGTGTTGGGCTGTTTTCATATGTGTGTGTGTCCCATGGAGTTCTTTGGTTAATTTGGAGTCCTAGTGTGCAGCGTTTGGAGGAAATCAGAGGGATTTGTGTGTGCATGCATCCTTTACATAGAGCAGGAATGCAGCCCTGGCATCCAGTCCCTGCCAGTTCAGCCTCATGATAAGCTGGCAAGGACCAGCCTCTCGATGGGGAAGAATAAGTCTTCCCCCATGGATATTGCTTTTAAGGAATGTGTGTTCTCCTCAAACCTGAAGAATGACTTTTCTGAGCCCTGTGGCCCAGATACGGAGCTGTGTTTTAGAAGGCAGATTGAATCTGCCTTTCTGCTCTACAGGTCAAGATAAAGCCCTGACACTAATCCATGGTGGGAACACCGTTCCAGGAGCCCACGGGTCAGTTTGATGCACAGTGATTTGCCCGTTTTGCTGTGATGCCTTCCCGTGTGTTGTGATGTGGAACAGAATGAGAGCCATGATGGTGTTCTGGCAAATCCAGGAGCTCAGTCCCTTGGGCAGTTTTGCTAATCAATGATTTTTCTTTCTGAAGTATTTATAGAAATGTACCAGCACTTGCTCAGCAACTAAATGCACACTCAGAAATGCTTTTGCCAGGGTAGCTAACTGTGCTGTGGTGGATGGTTGCTGTCACAGCACAAGGGTGGTGGTGGATGGGTAACACATCCTCCTGTGCTTGAGTTTGCAGTAGCTCTTGTAGTGCTTGTTAAATGTGGCAGATGTGGTGTACAACTGCCCAAAGGCTAATCCAGGCAAACACAAGTGGGTTCTGATATCAGCACCTCCTGTTTAACACCATTATTCTGATTTGTGTTGTAGCACTGGTTATGGGGAGTGTTTGCTTGATGAACCTTCATCAAGAACTTACACATTGCCTCAGCAGCTCCCAGGGCTGATTTATGACGTCAACAAACAATGTGAGTTAATTTTTGGACCTGGATCCCAAGTGTGCCCCTATATGGTAAGTGAAATTTCACACCTTATTTTTTCTGGTTTTGCCAGAGCAAAATAAGGTCTCCTGGGGTTGGATGAATGGCAGACTCACAATCCATCAACTTACTGTCAAGCTTGTGAGTTAATGATAAATCCTAGAGGGATAGTTTCATAAAGGATCGTCTATCTGGTAAGGCATGTGGCACTTATTTAATGTTTTGATCTCTGCAATCACTTAAGCAGATGCAGTGTCGGCGACTTTGGTGTATCAACGTCGATGGTGCTCACAAGGGATGTCGAACCCAACACACACCTTGGGCTGATGGGACAGAATGTGAGCCTGGAAAGGTCTGTAATACCTGGTGGTTTGAGCCTCGTGGCTCTATTTCCTTGGGCTCAGGCTGAGGATATCAGTCAAAATCATACTACCCTAATGCCAGTTAGGACATGGCTCTGACTGCAGTGGTGGAAGCCCAAAGCAGCTCAATGTGTTTTAAGCCTGGTGGTGTCTGGGCCATCTCCAGCCCAGATAAAGTGATTAAAGTTGGCTGCTTGGAATAACATTGTTTAAAGTAGGTATTCCTTCTGGAGTACTTATCTTTTTAAATTAATGCCCTTGAGTGAACTCTTGAGCAAAACTTCTGCAAAGCTTCCCTAAGCTTTTGTTAGAAATCGCCTATGTGATGTGAGCTATTAGTAATTCTGTGTGACATAAACTTGTCAGCTGGCTTTTCGTCTTGACAACTTCAGAGTAAAATATAGAATTGGTTGACATTTTCTGTATGGAACATTTTTGGCAGTAATTCATAGAAACTTTCAATTTCCACGTGCAATGTTAATTTCCAGCTAGCATTGTGCTTTCTAGGATAAGTGTTTAATTTTTAGTTGTTCTTATCTGCAGAAAAATAGTTGAGAGGATTTTTTCTTTTATTGAGATACTGAAGCTTTTGAATAAAAATGCTAACTGGTTCTTACCATTTGTGTCTGAACAAAAGTATTCTCCATCTGTGTCTAGTAAAAATAGTGTGATGTTGTTCTGCATGGTATAGCTTAAAATTTTGCTTTTCTGGCTCTTAAGATCAACATTAATAATAATAATAATAATGGGTTTTTTTAGAAAGAGTCAAAGTTTTAAATCATATTATCTCAAATGTATTTAAATGAAAATTCTGGATGCTGTTTTAAATACAGTTATCCATATGGGCTGTGGCACTCCTTGGTAATTTATCTTTTGTTGCATGTGTCTGAAAACTTGATTGTTCGATGAGACTTGACTTACGTCCTTCAGGAAAATGAGCATCATGTATCAATTTGCCTTCCTTTCTTAGGGAAAAGTGCAGTTGCAGATTTGTTTTTATGGTTGAGAATGTGCATTAGAGATGTGGTTGGAATGTCTATTTAATGTTTTTGTGTAAAATCCCCCTGTTTTGAGACATAGGCTAAAGTGTAGGTATCTGCAGAGTCCCTGACTTGAGACCTTGTGCCCTCGACTTCTCTGTTGGTGAGCTTGGGATCTGCTCGCTGCTGAAAGATTAGCAATAACTTAGAAATTTTCTTGAAATTCCAAAAATCTGGGCTGCAGCAAACCTGCACTTACCCTTGGGTATGACCAGAGTGATGTGCAAAGAGCAGCAGCTGAGCAGATCAGCACCCCCTCAGAGCTGCCCCATGTCATGCAGTGTCCAGCTGCATGGCTCTTGATAAAGACCGTGTGAGCAAAAACATTTCAGGCCACATATTTAGTCAATTTGACAAGTTTAGACAAATTAGACAAGTGTGATCTGAACTTCTCAGCTGAGTGCAGATGGGCTCTTAAGAAAAGCTAATGCAGCCCACTCGTGTTGGGGTGTTTAAATGTGTTCTCACAAAAGGACTTTACAGAGTAATTTTCTGCCTGTGTATTTGTCTAACTCAAGCCTAAAATTTGGATCATCATAAACTCTGTCCTGCTTAGTATTTACTTGGGCTTGTAAAGTGCTGAGGTGCGAGTCCGAAGTGCTTTTCCTTAGAATAAATTGCTATTTTGGTACTCTGCTGTGGCCAGGAGCCCTGTCAAACTGCTGCATGCTGACTAATGCCTCAAGTCTGCATGTTTAAAGCCCGTGCTGTATGGGTTGGCAGATGGAGAAAATACCATACCGTTTTTTATGGAGATATCTTTGGAAATAAGAGAGCCTGAATAGCTAAAAAAAAAAAAAGATCTAGCTAAAACTACTGGATGTATATTTAACTGGGCTCTAAATTTACTCTTAAATCAAGGGCATGAAAACAACATGGGAGTATTAACTTACGCATATTTTGCATGTGAGGACACTGAATCTGATAGTGCTAAATCAAGCCATAAGCCCATCCCAGAGTCTGGCTTTGCTGGATGGTGGTTTTGCCATGTTCCACAGAACCAGCTTGTTGGGTGGAGATAAATATCTGAAAGAAAATAAAGAGGATTGTAAATTTGGGCCACTCTCCCTTGTGGTTTTCAGGGCTGTTTAAAGAATGGTAAGAGAAGAGTAGATGAATAGTAATGATTTGTGTCTGCTGCCCTGTGGCAGCAGGTAGTGTATCTCTTATGCATGCATGAAGCTGCACAGCCCCTTCTGCCCCCTGCTACTCCATTCAGCCAGCCAGCCCAAGGATGGGAACTGGATTTGGTGAATTATCTGGAACTCCAGTGGTAAGACAAAGGAAAGAAAAGTCTGCTGTAATGTCTTCCATCCCTGCCAGTGCTCTCCAGCTCCACTGTGTGTCTAAGATACTTTGAATTTGCTCCAGACAACCCCCCTTTTAGTCTCTTCATTCTATGAGCTGGAAGCTTATAGGAAAGAGGACCCTGGCAGGCTTTTTAGTTTTTCTGCTGTATCTCAACATAGAAATTATTTTTAAAATACGAAAGGCACAAAGGTTGCACAGCCAGACTGTTCACAGTGTGGTTCCAAGAAACACCATTGCATTTTCTTAAGATAATCTTGCCATTTATTTAAAACAGCTGCTCTTTTCCCCAGCTTTGCTTTACCATCAACTCCAACCCTCAAATTTTTAATAAAATCAATGGATGTGGATGACTTCCTGGTTAATAGTCAACGATAGGGTGGGAGACATATAGGTCATGTCACGGTCTGTTAGTTGTGTTCATTCACTAGTTAGCTATTCAGTCGTCTTCCCTGGGTCAGTGGTGCCAAGCATGACTCTGGTTAGATATTTAGCTGTGAGCATCAACATTGCTGCAAGGAGTTCTCCACTGGGACAGCACTGTTGAATTGGTGTCATGTATTTCTGTTATTTAATGATAGCTGTCAGACCCCTTTGGACCTGTATAGGGACCCCAACCTTCAGGTTTTCAACATCTAAATGCCAAGAGGAGCTGTACATCATAAGTGTTTGTCCTGCAGCAAAGAAACAGGCATTTCAGCTGATTTTATTGCTGTCCTTTACTGTAGCAGATGGGTTTTAGTCGGTTTTGTCTGGGGAATCAGATCTTCAGATGAAAGCAAATCTAGGGCATGTTGCAGCCTAGAGACCATGCTTGTCTCTGAGCAAATACCACATGCAGGACTCAAGTTACGAGTTCTTCAGCTGTCCTGCAAACCATGTCCATGGGTAAGTGCACCTGAGATCAGCTTTCTTCATCAGCAAAGCAATGTAACAAGTCAGCCTTCATGGGCAAAAGGTGTCCCATGTGCTGCAGAGCTGGTGTCCTGTGGGATGTACAGCCCCATGACAGCTTGATTCTGTTCTGTTTTCCTAGATAGCTTTATCCAACGTGGTTCATAAGGGTGTCTAAAAAGCAGGATGAGCTTGTGGTGTGTCTTGACACAACCTTGTTGTGCTATTAGTGAAAGGGCTGGAAAAACATGGTGCGTCAGCAAATTTGACCCTGTTCCCATAAAGATCATCAGATCTGAACAGCACCTGGTGCACAGAAATACTGCAAAGGAGTATTTTAGTGATGCTCTCTACCTATATTCTGTAGTCTGTAGCCTCTTCTAATCTGTGAGCAATCAGCAATGTTTGGGCTTCCCATAATTACAGAGATTTAGGCATCTGCATGTCTCTGGGTTTAAATCAACTGTAGCAAGCACTGTTCACTGAGAGAGGACATCTTTCCATCCACTCTGGTGAGGCCAGAAGGTGACTCTTCCCTAGAGGTCAGTTCTGCAGAAGTCTGTGTAGTACATCTGGTAAACATACCCCAAAGGACACAATTTATACCATGAAAATGGGGATGGGGGGCTTGCCAAGATAACTTAATCCGGTTTTCCAAACAAAAGAAAAGGAGTCATAGCTGGAAAACAGAAGTGTAGACCAGGTCTTGGCAAGTCCCATGTTATGTCTGAGTGTAAAAAAAAACCACTTTGGATTGAGGAATTCATTTTTCTATTTTATTTGCCTTTTGGATTTGGAAGTTTTCTGCTGGATAGCTCTGGGGAGGTTTGAGTTTTCCATGGTGTTTCTCCTCATTGCCTGTCTCCCCCCCTGACATGGCACAGTTTCTGCAGCTCTCCAGGAAACCAGATAAAGCAGCTTTTTGAAAAGCCAGTGCTGTGAGCTTTGCTGTGCTGCTCAGCACCAGTAAACAGGGAATATTCAGTGGTTGTGGTTGTCCTCAGTCTTCATCCCATAAATCATTCCATGGACTCGACACCTTGCCTTCACCTTGCCATTTAAGGGTACAGAGAAAGAAAAATATTTGGATGACAGACAAAATATAAGGTAGTTCAGTTTTATTTGATTGCAAAATCATCGTGTGTGGCTGAGAAATAAGTGAAACTGAGTCTTGTTGCCCAGGCTGGTCACTGTTAGTTGCTCATAATACAAAGCAACACAATCACACCTTTGCCATGTCTCTCCTTCACGTGCAGCACTGCAGGTTTGGGATGTGTGTGCCCAAGGAGCGAGAGGCGCCGGTGACAGATGGAGCCTGGGGCACCTGGAGCCCCTTCGGGACCTGCTCAAGGACCTGCGGTGGCGGCATAAAGACAGCGATTCGAGAGTGCAACAGGCCTGAGTGAGTGCACAGAGGGGAAGTGCCAGAGAGTGAGATGGGAAAAAGCAGTTTGGGTTGCCCAAATGGGCTGAAATCAACTTTGGCTGTCCCCAGTCCTTGTGGGCACCAAGGACAGGTGGCTCTGCCCTGGGGATGGGTGGCTTTGCCCAGCACGGGTGAGGCAGGATCCAGTCATTGATTTGTGGGTGAAGTGCTCTAAAAAGGGATCCATTCAACAATGAGGGAAGGAAAAAGCTGATACCTGCGTGGGTTTATTGCCTTCTGTTTTCTTGCGGAGGCACAGCTGGGATCCCACTTCCAGAGGTGTTTTTCTTCCTCCAAAGTTGTGATTCAGAAAGGAGGGAGAAAAGAAGGAGTCTTCCTTTTTCACCATTTTACCCCTGCTTCGGTTGCTTCTGCAGCTGTTCCTACAGGCCTTTATAATAAAGTTTTCTACTGTTTTATTCCTGCTTTGTCTGGTTTTGCAGCTTTTGGCTGCTTTTGCAGCTGATCCTTTATACAGTTACATTTCAGCTGGTGCAGGCTAGCCAAACCTCAGCAGAAATCTGTGCCCCATTAAAAAGTGGCACTCAAAAATGTTTGCTGTCAGCCTGCAATGCAAAATCCCACACCCTTTGAAATGGCAAGGAATTTTGCTGTGGGTTTCAAGGAGACAAATATGTAGCTGGTGCGATAGTAGTAGCTTGAGCAACTGGTATGAAAGCAGCCTGTTTACCTAAACTGTGAACTGTGCTGGTGTCTGTTTAACTGCCTTCTTGCAGAAGAAGGGGTGGACAGGAGGTTTTCTGGGCTTTTATTTGGGACTGAGACACAGAGAGGATCTGTGTGGCTGGTTGCACTAAGGGGTCTTAAAAAGATTCCTATTTCTCATCATTGGTGTTGGATGGTTTATTGCCAAGGAAATTGCCACTAGGGATGTGCCAGTGATTGTTTCATCACTGCTAATGGGAGAAGGGAGAGCTTATACCTATGACACTGGTGGTGTAGTAACAGGAGAGGCTGCTCAGCACAGCTGGGAAAGTGTCAAAAATTGAGGCTGAGAGAGTAGGACACCAGCACGTTAATTAAAACGATGCTAAGAAAAACACAAATGCAAAGAGCTCTCATCTGGCTGTGCTGAGACAGCACACTCCATATGGTCTTCAGTAGCCATGGAGAGACAAAAACAAAGCATGTTTCCAGCTCTGCTGCTGAAACTTTGGATACTGTCAGTGAGATGTATTTCTGTCTTCTGAGAGGCCTCTGTTTGGACTGATAGCTTTTTGTGATAGAAAATCTCCTTTATCCTAAAGGCTAGCCAAGGGTTTTGAAATTCCATCTTCCCTGATAGCTTGTTGTTTGTATCCTGGTGCTTCAGGTGGTGTGTTGCTGTGGCTGGGATTTGCAAAAGCACCTAAACACGCTTGGCAGCAAGCAGCCCGAGAAATCCTTATGATTGATAGTGGTTATTTTCCAGGCCCCCTTTCCTGAGCCTTGTGCTGGCACTGGCCTCTCTTCTCCAGCCCCTCATGAGGTCTCCATGAGGAGTTATCTGTCCTGGCACCATCCACAGAGCTTTACACTGGTTGTTGATTTGTGCCTGTAATTTGACACCATAGTGTGAGCTCCCACCGCCTGTGTCCCCATTATCCTGGGGCTGCTGAGACAATGAAAATGGATGAGACCCCACTGGATACTCTGTTGCCTTTCTCCCTTCTCAAAGTACTTCAGAAATAGACAGTGTCTCCTCTGTTGTAGAAGGCAACAAACCCAACCCAGATACCTCAAGTAAGGTCTGAATTCTCAGTAAATCTTTTCTATTCAAAGATGATTTAGCTTTTGGAAGTTTTTTTTGTGCATGAGGATCTGGAGTGGGATCTCGCATCCAGTAAAAAATTGTGTTAAATCTGGCGTTGAAAATGACATCCATTCCCTCCATGGTACGGAAAGCAAGGCTGCAGCTCCTGCCTCTCTTTGTAGAGTGCTCTGACACCTACATGGATGAGTATCCTGCAGGGATGCAGGAAGAGCTGTAAGCCTCTGAAATGGCAGCAGACTGTTTTGACATACCCTGAAGGAATGTATTTGCTAACCAGACCAGACCCTTCCCACCGAGATTTTCCACCAGTCAGGCTCAAATTCCCATGTGGGCAAAGCCCATGGCTGCGGTGCATCATCAGAGGGTCTGTGGTGCAAGCCTTGGTTTTCAAAGAAAGACATTGCAGAATTATGGGAAAGGGCATATTTGATAAGATGTCAATACCAGAAGCTCTGTTTTCAGGAGTGGCTTTTTGGATGGGGGAGTATTACCTCTGGATGCGAGTCAGATCATATTTGCATTTTAGTCCATCACAGAAATATCCACCTGTGCTGAAAACTGTCTGAGCCTGACGTGTAAACACATGTATAGGTAACTGTGCTAGCCACCAACCAATTCCCAGTCCTAGGGCTTCCTGGAATGCAGGGAAGGATATCTCAAACTGATCTGTGCACACTGGAACTTCACAGATTTTTCTGTAGTCACACATGAGCACAGGTATATGGGCAGATGTGCAGATGAACACGTGTGCCCTGCAGTTAATTTTCTTGGGGCTTTTCATTGTGACAACCTGAGCGCTCCCAGGCAGAGCTGCTGCCCATGAGGCTGAGCAGGTGCAAAGCACCCCCAAAACAGCACTTCTTGGCAGGGTGTCTGTACCTGGTGCTCCTGGACTGCTGGGAGCTGGATGCTGCCTCAAAATCTGCAAGTGAAAATGCTCAAGGTGATGGATTAAGCATCGTGTATTTCAGACCTGTTGGGGTGGTAATGGGGATGAGACCCCATCATTCCCTGGGCCTGAGAGTTTCTGGGCTGCTCGAAGGAGTGCAGTGGGTCTGGGGTGTGTGCAGGAGCTTGTAAGGGGAATGATACTGGATTGAAAGTGGGTCCATGCTGGCTGTTAATTGATCAAATAGATGATTAGAGAGAAGGGAAATAGAGGCAAAACAAGGAGGTTTCTACGCATGTGCTGCTTTCCCTTCTGTCTCTGTGGTCCATTTTTGATGAACCATAAAAATACTACACAGAGTGAAGTATGCTGTATTTATTCATGACACTGAAAATCTATGTTATATGGGGGTGACTTATTTTTCAGGACCAGCTCTTTCTGTCTCTCAGATTCTGTGAAAAGCAATGCTGGTTAAAAACACTCTGTACTAGTTTGAAAGCAAACCAGTGAGAGATTCCAAGTCAGAACTACAATTTAATAGGAAAATCAAAATAAATGCAATAGTACAGAAACACTGACAGAGTCAGAGTACAACATGACACCCTTTCAGGCAGGGTGGTGGTAGCAGTCCAATTAAATGGTGGCTGCAGTCCTTGTTGGAGTGATGGATGTGGTGCTGGCAAAGCGGTGATCCTGTAGTAAGGTCTGGTCCTTCTCCAGTGGTGGTTGTCAAGCTCTTATCCTCTGGGAATCCAGTGGTAGATGCTCCTCTGGTGTTCCAGGCCTCAGATTATATCCAGGTAGGAATGCTTGGTTCCTCCCCCTGGGCGGAGCATCCCGCAATGGGACAGTGTAATTTTATGAGTCATGCAGTGAGACCTTGATGGGCCCATTAACACCCCCGGAGGGAGTTAGCAGGGATGAGTCACGAAGGGGATAAGGAACACTGCCTCACCTGTTTTTAACAGCTTATGAAGATGGTAATAGAATACATACTGTTGGTTACATCTTACATTGTAACCTAAGACACACTCTGAAAACGTCAGGGGAGTTTGGAGCTGTTTTTAAATGTCAGAAGTGTGAGTGTGCTTCGGCCCCCAGCACTGTCTGCAAGGAGATTTGCTGCCAGGGTTACAAAGTTGACAGTTTGCAACAAGGTGGCAAGCTTTAGCATCCTTCAGTTTGTGGTGTGTCCATGTGCCAATGTTTTCTCAATCTCAGTGGTCGTGTCTAGAGAAGAGAAAACTAAATAATAGCTTGGGATCTTTGGATTTTATCAGACCTACCTAAAAAAAAAAAAGGCTCCTGCATGTTCTCCTTAACTAAATAGTTAAGAGTTTCATTTTAGTTAAATTAATTTTTATTGGAAGCAATATGGTTACCATAAAAATGTTGTAATGGCAATTTTTTTTAAAGAAATGCCCTTTTAAAGGTTTGTATAACTCAGAGGCTTTGTCAAACTGCAACAGTCCTGCAGAGGTACAAATGCTTTTGGAGTGAAAAAGATGAATCCTGTTAACTCCCCCATGAATGACTCAGACTCACTCAGGTCTGGAGTGTGCTGCTGCCATGATTAAGAAGTTTCCCCATGTGCTGTGTAGTGAGATGACTGAGATGTCCGTTTGTAGCTAGAGGTAGCTCATGTGCGTGCATGGGATGGGCTCTTGCCCAGCAATTGCCATTGTGCCTGCAAGGCAAGGAGGAGTTTGGGCTGTGTCTGCAGGGGCTGCTGTGCTGGGATAGCCCTGGAGCTGTCCCAAGTGTAATCAAGTAAGTTATTTGAAGCTATTTGTCACAACAAGGTGAACAACAGACTGAATCGGTAAAAACCAGGTTTAGACTTATTCTGCCACTAGGAACTGGTGTAAAATCAGTCTGTAATCAGGAATCTGCAATGGGCACTGTGCAGTTGCTTGGGCTTTTTATCACTGGTACTTACTTAATTGCTAACACCAGAAACCTTTGTAAGTGACAGGCATTTCATTTCCAGATAGCATGTGAGAACTGCCCTCAGAGCAGGTAGAGCTGGTGTTAGTAGCTATTGCTCAGGCTGTTCATACCCGTGGCATTTAGGGTAGGACTAGAGGGGTCTGCACTACAGCATTGAGGATCTCAGTGACTGGAGGATGCTGGCAGGAAAAATCCCATGTGTGTAACTGGTGGTGCTCAGCATCTCACCTGCAGCTGCTCAAGGAGGCAACTCCTTCTGCCCAACCTGTGAGCATCCCTAGTGTGGTGCTGATGGGGTGGTGGGGAGTCTGCCTGCCTTTCCCTGCTTTGCAGGTAATCTTTTGGCAAGGGCAAGCTGTTCTGTGCTCCTGTCTTTTCGTTTGTTTCACAGGAACTCTGCTACTTGAGTCACAATGAGTTTTCGAGTGTAAGAGTGAAGAATTGTTATTTGTGGGAGAAAAGGCACTGCTGGGCTTCCTGGGTGGTGGAGGTGCAGAGATGCTAAAAAAGTTCTGTTCATCTGCCAGAACTTGTTGACTCACTGTGTGTAGAGACCATTGTGCATGTGCAGGGGGGTGCTGTCCCTTCGAGGTGCTGGCTTCATGCAAAGTGGGGATCTCATGGTGAGCATCTCTGTTCTGAGGGCAGGGGTGGTTCCCATTTTTCACTCATTCGTCTGTGTCTTGAAGGGTCTCCAAGTGTGCAAACCTTTGTGTGTTCCTTCTCAATCAGGCTCCAAGGGAAGGAGCATTCTGCCAGCATCCCTGGGGCACTGATGGGTGCCTGGTCCCCAGGCAAGGCAGAGCTGATCCTGAAGAACAGCCCTGGAAGGCAGGAGTTGTGGGTGCCAGGATGTCGGAGCCTGGCAAGTCGCTCTTCTGATTGCACTTCTTCCTAGTGCAGGCACTCATTTTTCAGGGGGTGGGTAGAAGATGTAGGTTTGGTGGTTATTTTGGTGTGCAGCTCATTCTTGCACCACTGCTGGCAGCAGATGGAATGGGAGAGTCCCCAGAGTGATGTTCTCTGGCAAAGGTTCCATCTACATGTAAGAAAAATAGTTTTATGACTACAGCCCTGAATCTGTGAGTCAGGAAATTTAAAATGATAGCTTCTCCTAGGCTTATCCACTGGCTTTTATGTGGCTTGGATGGGATCTCTCTCCCCAGTTTATACCAGTGTCATCCTGCTATAAAACAGAGGTAATTTACTGGCTGTCTTTGGTGCTTTCTGGAATATGTGGAGGTAAACTTGTTTCAAAATGCTCAGCATTACCATTTCTAACATTTGGGGCTAGAAATCCTGAAGGACTAAGTGCTGCCTGACCTTTCTGCATCTGCAGGGAAGGAAGCCTTTTCTCCTCTAATGTTTAGTTATTTGCAACCCACTAGATCAAAGGCAAATTGTCAGCCACAAAATCCATAGGACTGATGGGGTTGTAAGGAGACGTGGGCCTGAGTGGGATCCCTCAGGTGAAAATAAATCCTCAGGTGGGGAAGAAGATGTTGCTCTTCCTCCATGGCATCCATCAAAAAGCAAATATTCTCTTTTTCATCCCATTTTTACTACATATATAGTCTTTTTTGTTAGACACCAGCATAACATTTCCTGCTTGTCAGCCTGGGATATTAATTAAAGATATGCACAGAGCCCACAGAATGCTGTTGCAAATCCTGACTGTACTGAACAGGTTGCAGAATTGCAACTCCACCTCATTGCTAGCCTGGTGTTGTCTTTGCAGACCCAAAAACGGTGGGAAGTACTGCGTGGGTCGTCGCATGAAGTTTAAATCCTGCAACACAGAACCATGCTCAAAGCTGAAGAAGGATTTCCGGGATGAGCAGTGTGCCGACTTTGATGGGAAACACTTCAACATCAACGGGCTGCCCACGAACGTGCGCTGGGTTCCCAAATACAGCGGCAGTAAGTGGCTGGGGGGATGTAGATCCTGCCTCCTGCACTGCAGCTTCGGGGTGAGGGTGTTCAGATAGGATGCTTCTGGTTTCTCTCCCTGCCCCTGCAGTCCTGATGAAGGATCGGTGCAAGCTGTTCTGCCGGGTGGCAGGGAACACGGCCTATTACCAGCTGCGGGACCGGGTCATCGACGGGACTCCCTGCGGCCCCGACACCAACGACATCTGCGTGCAGGGCCTCTGCCGGGTAATCATTTTCTTTCCTCTTCACCAAAGGGAGATGGCAGTTTTGTAGGGCAGGCTGGCGCTTCTGCACCGTGCTCCAGGCAGTTGTTGGCATGTCCTCTTCGTATCTGCAGACTCCATAAGCCCTAAATGGTCTGAAACTTGTGCCAACCTTCAGATTTGCCAAAGAGCCACACATAGAATCGTAGGATCATTTAGGCTGGAAAAGACCTTTGAGATCAAGTCCAGCCATTAGCCCAGCACTGCCAAGTCCACCACTAAACCATGTCCCCAAGTGCCATATCCACGTCTTTTAATACCACCAGGGAAGGTGACTCCCGCCACTGCCCTGAGCAGCCTGTTCCAGTGTTTGACAACCCTTTTGGTGAAGAATTACTTCCTAATATCAAATCTAAACCTCCCGTGTTGAACATGAGGCTGTTTTCTTTTGTCCTGTTGCTTGTTACCTGTGAAAAGAGCCTGACCCCCACCTGGCTACAGCTTCCTGTCAGGTAGTTTTAGGGAGTGAGAAAGTCTCCCCTGAGCCTCCTTTTCTCCAGGCTGAGCTCCCCAGCCCCCTCAGCCACTCCTCATCAGACTTATTCTAGACCATTCACCAGCTCTTCTTGGGACACACTCAAGTGGAAGATGTTTGCACATCTGCCCTAAGTTACTGAGGGCTCTGGAGGTCTCAGCCTAAATTCCAGTGTTGCTCCCTTCTGTGCTTTGCCCCGGTTCTTCCTGATCAGACCCCAGAGCCCTACATTTCTGTTCACAATCGTTCTTCACACTTTTCTCTGTGGGAACAATTGATGCAAGAATTTTTCTCTACTGAAGGCATTGCCTAGTACAAACAGCCATTTTGATTCTTGCTTTGCAAAAAAGCCTTTTGTTGTAAAACCTCGTGGGATGGCCACACTGTAAATCAGTGGAAAAATGTGGGTAAGCAAACCACTTTATCTCATGGCAGCCTTTTGCATACACAGCTTTTGTGTGCCTTAATTAGGAGATTTGTCAATACTGTTCTAGTCTGTATTTGCTCAATCTATTTTTTTCAATTTTTCTCTTAAAGCAAGCTGGATGTGATCATGTGCTGAATTCAAAAGCAAGAAGAGATAAATGTGGTGTTTGTGGTGGGGATAATTCTTCATGCAAAACTGTTGCAGGCACATTTAACACGGTGCATTATGGTAAGAATCTGTTGCTAAAAACTTTATAGTGAAAAATGTGGGTCTATAAAAGCCACTACAAAGCTTAATCTACAAAAACACTGATGTAAAACACAAAATCCTTCTAGCTATAGTATATTCCATTTTATAACTATTTACGCTATCCCTAAATGAAAAGTATCAGCTTGTGTAATGTGAGGTAACTCTGCTCATTTCCCTTCCCCTGTAGAAAGCAAATGAAATGCCTGTGTAATAGCCTTGACTTTCTGTTAAATCTTTCCTAGGTTATAACGTTGTGGTTCGCATCCCAGCTGGTGCCACTAATATTGATGTGCGTCAGCACAGTTACTCAGGAAAACCAGAGGATGACAATTACCTGGGTGAGTTGTACTCCTCATTTCACTCCAGAAATCTGCTTAGTTGTCTGGTTGTGGTGATATATCTACTGGCAGCTCCTTGCTGGGGAGGTTGAAGAATTCATTTAAGGGAGATGTTTTCTTGGTGAGAATTTTTATGTCTGCCAAACATTCAGCCTTATCTTCTTCCTTTTTTTTTTTGTTCATGCCATCCTAGATGCAATGTTTGGGAGGTTCACCAGCTATAAGAAATATTCTCTTAGGGTGTGTCTAGGGCTGTGAAGGACTGTTGAGTCTGGGTGGGAGCTGGGGGACAAAGCTGGGAAACAAACAGGATTCTGAGCTCTGCTGGAGTCTCCTCACTGCAACTTTATCTCTGCTGTCACCATGCTTTGGCTGATACCATGTCCTGAAAGATGTTTGTGCAAATGCATACGGAGAGAAATTTTTTTCTATTCTTCTGAGAATAATAATTCTGATTTCACTTAGACTGAGGCCTTCTTGTCCCTGCCTGATAGTGACACGTAACTGTAAAGAAATACCCTACAGTAAAGATGGTTTGATTTAAACCTAACAGTAACTTGGCCTTTGGCTGATGGACTTTCATAGACACTGTTTTCTTTAACTTGTGGCTGTGTCTTTAGAGGCAGATGAAAATGCTTGTGTTAGACCACTCTGCTACATGCATATATATGCTGTTAGCATGGCAATGAGTGTCTTTTCCACCGTGATCACTAACTCACCCCATAGATAGTTCTGTTTGGGTTCAATAGCAGAGATAGTACAAATGAACATCACGACTGATGTTACACCTGCCAGTTGAAGGCTGCTCTTGCCATTAAGTCCTGTTCAGGGTCTCTCAGAGTCTCTGGTCCTCCTCTTTTGCACACCCTGTGCCTTGCGCTACCAGCTGTGTTCCGGTAGCACAGGGTCCTGTATTTACATCTCTGAACAGGGCACTTCATCTTGTTTTATCTCACCAAATTCCTCTAACTGGGTATGTTAAAAAGAGGAGTTGGCTGATGGCCCCTACCCATCAAAGGTAAAGGGAGTCACCTGAGAAACAAGTACCAGAGACTACCATGCACCAAAGGGAGGCAATGCTGACAGCCTTGGCTGTTGCTCTGAAATGCCATCCATGTGGCTGGACTCTTCATTGAGGCAAAAAGATGAGGTGGTGCAGCATGAATGCACATCAACACCAAAAAAAAACCTTACTGAGGTCTCAGAGTTCTCTGTCTTGGAGGAGGGAGTCAAGTTTTACTATTCCTCTTCCCTGGAAAAAACAATTCTCCTTATGTTGTGCCTACTCAAACTGGTTCCCCCCAGAAGGAGCTCCAAACTTCTCAGCTCTTCTTGGAGGGCCTTTAATCTTCTTGGGAAACAATGAAGTTGAATCTTCTTTAGCATTGCTTTAATATTGCTGGGAAAGCATCTCTGCACATTAGGCCTGACTAGAAGCAAATGAGAAACATGCATGTGTCCACTTATTTTGCAGCTCTCTGAGTGTGAAATCTTGGGCCCTCTGTTACTGTGAACCTTGTAGTTGCTTAACAATTTAGGAGGAATTTGATGTTGTCATCAAGTCCAAGATGTACCTACTGTTATAGGAGATACAGTAAAAGAGAAGGAATCCTTTAATTTGTTTTACTACTGCCTAATAACATTAAAGCCTCCAAAGTGTGGAACTTGTTAGAGTGTAGCCTCTGCTTTGTGAGATCTCCATCTATGTCTGTTTGCTACTGAGCAGTGTTTTGCTTCATTATCTCTCCTCATTTGATGGAAAAACCTTCCCTTTGGTGCTTTAGTGTTTAGATTTTTGAGTACAGGGGCTTTTTAGTAATGTAGCTGTGATGGTGAAATGGTGGGGGAACTATCTAAGGAAATTAGCTACATGATCGCCATTAGTGTGAAGTTGTGCAGCAGACTGCTGTTTTCAGGAAACTGTTCCTTCTATAAAGCATTTAGGCTTTAAGCCTCCAGTACTCTCACATACCTTAAAATTTGGAATAATAAAAAGTATGAGGGGAGGAGGGAGAGGGAGAGAAAGGGGGAGATACTGACCAAACTCCCTGTAATTATATACTAGAAAATGATGTTTAGGTAATTAGAGCGTGTACATTTACTCTAAGAACACACCTGGAAACACCAGGGAAGCCATCCTATCCGCACAGCTAATGGAAAGGTTTGGGCAGGATTATTTCTGTGGTATATGTGGGGATACAGCCTATGTATGCTCCTTGCAGCAGCCAGCCCAGAATGCCTTTTGGATATCTCTGCATTGGGTTATGAATGAGCTGTTTAGCAACAACTTCAGGCATTCAGCCTTGATTTTTAGGAGGCTTTCCAGTAGAAAAAGGAGAAGGCACAATGTCTGCAAGAGCTCTGGTGCTGTCTTTACATCCTTTCTGTTTGAGAGTGCCAGTGGGCTTTTCCCCCCACCCCCAAAGGGAAGGAGCACTGAGAGCGTATGACCCACGTTGTTATGTACGTATGAGTTAATTCTGCCTCTTGAGTTCTTGTTTTTTGCACCTATGCAGCCTTATCTAACAGTCAAGGAGACTTTATATTAAATGGAGACTTTGTCGTCAGTATGTTTAAAAGGGAAATCAAAGTTGGGAATGCTGTGATCGAATACAGCGGCTCCGATAATACTATTGAAAGGATCAATTCTACAGATCGGATTGAGCAAGAAATAACTCTTCAGGTGAAGTATATGTTGTATGTATGGACAAGTCTGCCCAGCATTGTTGGACTGAAAATAGTGGGCAGTGGTATCTGTTGGTTTACTCTGCTTCATTTTTCTTCTTCTCAGGTTTTATCAGTGGGCAATTTGTACAATCCTGATGTTCGTTACACATTCAATATCCCTATTGAGGACAAACCTCAGCAGTTTTACTGGAATGAGCATGGCCCATGGCAGCCCTGCAGTAAGCTTTGCCAAGGTGGGTGCTTGGGAAGGCTTCATTTTGTCCTGGATTCATTTGGGATCTGGGCATTGCTGTCAGATGTCTCTCTGTTTGATTTCTTCGAGACTCTTATGCTGTGGATGTGATTGTTTCCGTGGTCTGCAGTGGTAGGTAACATCCTACAAGGTGCTTCTGGGTTTCAGAGCAGGACACCTTACAGCCCCTCCCAGCCAGGTGAGCCTCACAACCTGGTTTGCAGGTGAGGAAGCTGAAGCACAGAAAAGGTCATGAGTCATTTCCTAAGGCTGCAAAATGCACCAATGTCTGGTTTTGGATCTGACATCCAATCATTTCCAGTGCCCACCCTGCTAAATACTCACTCAGAGCCCATCCCTGTAGGGGTGCTGGAGCTCTCTGGCTGTGTCCATCCCATCTGTGATAAATCCCTTCTGGTCCACTTAGTCTTAAACCTTCTCCCTGTTTCTGACAGAGGTAGAAAAGCACACTTAAACATCTCTTAAATGCTACTATGAAAGATGTAAGAGAAATAACTGAATTGATCACTTTGCTGCATGACTCAAACCAAGTGCTGGTTTTCTCTGTGCAGGAGAACGAAAAAGGAAACCTGTGTGTAAGAGAGAGTCGGATCAGCTCACTGTGTCAGACCAGCGATGTGATCGAGTTCCCCAGCCTGACCCCACCACTGAGCCTTGTAACACTGAATGTGAATTAAGGTGCACTCTGCTCAGCTGTGTATATAAATAACATTGTGTACTTATTTTTTACTCTTCTTTCCTTTTGCTTCTCACCATAATTCCCTTTCTCACCAGCCTGCTTTAGATTTTGAAAAAGAAAAGGATTGGTAGTTGTCTCTTTGTCAACCAAGGACTGGCATCCACCAGTGATGTTTTGAGAGGCACTTTTCGATGTTTTTACATTTCTCTTGCTCAATTCAATTAGGGCTAACTATAACAAAAATTCTCTAATGTTGAAAAATCTCCCTGTGCAATACAGGGTCTGAAATTTGTATCTGCCTGGATCAGAATTGCTCAGCACCATTCTACATACAGCCTGCAAAGAGGGGAAAACATATACTTAAACAAAAACGTAACTAAGACTTGGATTTATCATTGTTTATTTAAAGCAAAGAATAGGCTTAAATGTAGAATGGGTTCAGGGCTGTCCCCAGAGAATTCCTGGCAAGCTGGAATTGATGGAGCACAGCCTAAATCATCACAACCCATTTTCCTTTAAAAAGCAATCTGTTTTCTTTTCTGGGGCTTAAATATGGTAGCATTAAGCGGCTGCTGGTGAAGCAATTCAGATGGCCGAGTTTCCCAAGGGGTTTCTCCAGCCCTGTTAAACCGGGGCTGTGCAGGCCCGGGTTGTCGCGGTAACAGCTGTTGCCATTGCAACAGGTTGGAAACTTGAGAAGGGCAAACGCAGGAGTCTGAAAGGCATGCAGGGATGTGAGGCTCCCACCAGTCAGGAGCTATTGACTCCAAATCCCCTTGATCTTATTCTTCTCGGGCTGTGCTGGAGTTTGCTCTCTTGGCTTGGAAGCGGGCTCTGTGCTCCCTGTACAGGCACAGGCAGCAGCCCGAGGGTCTCCAGGACCCCCAGAGGATGTCACTGCCTCCTCCCCCAGAAGCCACCCCTGTCAGGTGTGAGGGGCAATGGGCTTCTGTTGGCTTCAGGGTCTCCAGCACCTCCCTGAATCAGGCCTCATGTCCAGCATCTCTTTCCAGAGCTGGGCTGATGTGAAGCAGGGGTCCATCCCCAGGTGGGTCCTTGAGGGCCTCCAGCACCATCCTTGTTGCCCATCTCATGGAGGAGGCAGCAGGGTGGAAATCTGTCTGTCAAGAGAACACCTTTAATCCCTGCTGACACAGCTAGAGCTTGAGTGTCTTGTAGCAAGCCATTTGCTTGTCCTTTGGAGAGCTGAAACTGCTTTGTGGGTGTCCTGCAATGTGGAACACCTCTCAAGCCTGTGCAGGTCATTTTCTGATGCTGTATTTTCCAGCTTTTAGTTTTTGGAGGCTGAGGTGGGAGGTGCAGGGAAACATGGGGTGGAAAGCTTTCAGAAGCTTTCAGAGCACTGTTCCTTGCTTGGCCATGAACTCCCCTTGCCACCTTGGCTGGTCCCATAGGGCTACAGTGTGGCTTTGCTGTCTTTCTTTTGCTCAAGAGAGACCTGCTGACAGTTTCTCCCCTTCAAGGAGCAATGCCAGGGTTAATTGGAAGTCCCAAAGCATTGGGAAGTGTGACACAGAGCCAAAACTTCCTATTCAAGAGCATATATTCCTTATTTCTGTCAAACATTCTTGAGCACGTTACCTGCAGAGTCCAGGGCTGATGTTTGCTGTCCTCGGCGCAGGTGGCACATTGCAAGGAAGAGCGAGTGCACGGCGCAGTGTGGGCTGGGCTACCGCACCCTGGAGATCTACTGCTCCAAGTACAGCCAGCTGGAGGGCAAGATAGAGAAGGTGGACGACCGCTTCTGCAACAGCCAGGCCAAGCCCAGCACAAGGGAGAAGTGCACTGGAGACTGTAACGTGGGAGGGTGGCGGTACTCGGCCTGGACTGAGGTAAGGGATGCTTTGTGGCACGGCGAATGCTGCTCCTTGCACAGGAGTACCTTAGGCTGTTTAGGTTGCTAACAGAATATATATACAATATGGCCACAGTGGTTCTGCTTTCATTGCTTCCTCTGGAGGACATTCTAGTGAGAATCAGCCTGGTACTCCTTACCTTCCACTGCAATTAATCTATACTTTAAGTATCTGTTTTCATTACATGAGGCCCTGCTAGCTGTCTTCTGCCATCAAAGCTGTCACCACTGCCAGGAGCTGGGGAGGACATGTTGCCATCATCAGAGGACTTCTGAAATCTGTTTCCTTTACACATCTTAGCTTTTACATGAACAAGAAAATTCCTGCATGCAGGCACCACGAGATTGATGGGCCTGGAGATTTCCAGGGAGGGCATGGTGAAGGGGGGCTGGCTGGTCAGAGAGAGTTAATCTCTCCCAAAATAAGAGTGAGCAGCAGCCATTTAGGAGAACTGAAAGGCAACACTTGTAAAAGTAATGATGGGGTTGTAACCTGAAATGAATTTGTGAAACACATTGCCATGACATTTTATTAAGCTTAGCAAGATTGGCTTTTTAAAGGAATACATAAAGTAAAAGCCTGTTACTTAAAGTATAAATTGTTCTTCCAGAGGTTTCCTGCAGTCACTCTACAGCAATTGCAAAGAGGGAGGAGGCAATAGCAGTAGAGTGGCAGGAAATACTTACTGGGTGTGTGTCCCTCACAGTGCTCCAAGAGCTGCGGCGGGGGCACACGGCGGCGGCGAGCCATGTGTGTGAACACCTACAACGACGTCCTGGATGACAGCAAGTGCAGCCAGCAGGAGAAGCTGACAGTGCAGCGATGCAGCGACTTCTCGTGCCCACAGTGGAAAACCGGTGACTGGTCCGAGGTAGGTGCTGGTGACCAGGGTGGGCTCACCCTGCTGGTCCTCCACCCTGAGGGGCTGGTACCTGCAAAGAGGTGTCTCCATCCCTGCTTGGCTCTCATGATTTGTTTGTGCCTCCTGCAGAGGGTCTCCCCAAGCCTGTGCACAAGGAGGGTTCAGCCAGGCAGCAAAGTCATTGGCCTTGTTACCACTGGTCAAGTGGCCACTTTCCTCCCTGCTAAGCCACAAGGGGTTAATGTCTCTCCAATCCTGCAGTAATTTCTCCCCAGTTTTTCCATAGTTCTGCTGTACATTTGGGAAGAAAAATACCTTCTGCCCTCATTTTCCCTTGAGATTGTCCTCAAAAGCCCTGGCAGCTCTGGCTGTCACTGGAGGGCAGGATTTCACCCTGCTGATGTTTTGCTCAGCCTCTCTCTGCTGTTTATTACCTCTTCCACTATTGCTGGTGTTTTTTGCAATGCAACAAAACTATCTTGGTAGGTTTGTCTCTGCAGCGGGACTGGGGGTGCTGGAGAACAGTCTTCAAAGGATGCTCGTCACCATTGTGGCCAAATTTCTCTTGTTTCTGTGAATCATGTTCTTTTAGTGCATAGTGAAAGCAATTAAATGGGAACAGGGATTGTTCTCTACAAAACATGTCTTCTGATTCGAGCTGGTGGCAGTCCAAGCCACGCCAGGGCAGTGGAAGAGGCACTCACAGCCTGCAGAAGCCAAGACCCTTAAAATGCACACTCAGAAAGAACAAATTTTTTAGAAGCACCCTGTTGTGCACAGCTAAAACCCTGCAGGGCAGTGCTGTGCCTTTGCCCTGTGTCTCACAGCTGCTGGAAATCAAGACCCTTTGTGGTCTCACTTTGCCCATGCTGAAGGATTCTGGCCCAGCTGTGGTCTCCAGCCCCTGCTCTAGACCAGCTCCTGAGAGCAATCTTCTTGTTGACAAGACACTCCCCTGTCTTCCAGGACATGTTGTTGTTAGCTAAAGAGCTGCATTTCAGCACCAGGTTTCCTTAAGCAGTGGTTGCAGTAGGTCTCCAGGTTTATTTTCCAGTGCCAGGGCAGGTGCGGAGCTGGCAGCGCATCCCAGGCACCACCTGAGCTCTCACTTTTCTCCTCACAGTGCTTGGTCACCTGTGGAAAAGGGCACAAGCACCGCCAGACATGGTGCCAGTTTGGAGAAGATCGGTTGAATGACAGGTTTTGCGACCCCGAGACGAAGCCGGAGTCGGTGCAGATGTGCCAGCAGCAGGAGTGTGCCTCGTGGCAAGTGGGGCCCTGGGGCCAGGTACCACGGAGCCCCACAGGGCTCCCAGCTGGGGGGGACCTGGATGAGGGTGGCGGGGGCTGGGCGCTGCCCTTTCATCCAAATTCAGCAGCGTAACTGTGTTAATTGATTTGCACACCAAAGCAGCCCTCCGTTCGCTTGGGTTCAGCGGATAGGCAGCAATAACAGTACCTGCCCTTTGTGCTAAATTTAATCTCTGTCATACTCAATTTGCCGTGATTTTCAAAAAAAGGGGTTTCCAAGGCTACGTTTCTAAATCCATATTTAGGCTCATAAATACATGGCTTAATTTTCACAGAAAAGCTGTTCATATTGAATAACTTCTGTTGCTTTTAATGTTTTCCAGTTTCTGGGTTAGTGAGGGGTTTTTTTCTGTTAAAATAGAAGTTACTCATTTCTTCCAGCGTGTTCTGGCACCTGCTTTTTCACAAAACTGTTAGCTCTTGACTTAAAAAAACAGCAATAAACCCAGACCAATTGTCCTAGTCAGACATATTTCCCATCAGTAAAATTATTCATTAGCTGCTCTTGCAACCATGGGGCTGAACAACCAGTTTTAAAGAAGGATATCATGCAGGTTCTACCAGATTCTGATTCTAATGTGTGCAGCAAAGTAAATCATTGCAGTGCTCGCACCTTCCTTCCCGAAGAAGCAAGTGAAGCGTGCAAGGCGCTGGTGGCCGCAGTGAGTTAAAAGTTTGACCTAATTTAAAGCTGAAATGCATGAAGTGGAGAGCAACCAGAGGGGAAATTGTCTTTTATTTTTGTTGCTCTTGCTACGTGCCTAAACACAGGCTGGACTGATTGATACTTTCTAAGCAAAGCAGCTACTCAGACCGAGTGCTCTTTTCTCCCGTCTGTCTTCTCCCAGTGCACTGTGACTTGTGGCCAAGGCTACCAGATGAGAGCAGTGAAGTGTGTTGTGGGCACCTACCTGTCAGTGGTGGATGATAACGACTGTAACGCTGCAACCAGGCCTACAGATACCCAGGTAAATCCTGCTGTCTTGTCTCCATTTTTTCCCAGTGTGTGTATGGAGGCATCCAGGCTACAGGTTCAGGGGACATCTTGCTGCAGCAAAGCTTTGCTCTGAATGCCAGCCCTGCAGAGCTGTACCTTGGGCTGCTCCATGGTTGTTGGAAAGATGCAGCACAGCAACCTGCTTTGGTAGAAATGGGACAGATGAGCTGTGTTCAGGGAGTTCCCATCCAGATCTTCTCCATGCGGTGCACCTTACACTCTGAAGCACCACACTGCCAGAAAGGCAACAGACAACCTATGAGGGTATCAGGACGTTGTGGGTGAAGATTAATTACCTTTGCTTAAGGTTTATATCCATGGAGCTCTAGTCATACAATGGGATGTTAAGGGTATGTTCAGATGCAGCGCTAAAGCTGGATTCTTAAGAGTTTATGAGCTAAAGAAGCTGCAGTGGATGAATATGGGCTCGCAACCAGAGACCAGAAGGTTGAGACAGTATTTACTGGCCTCAGTGGTTCAGGTCTTGACACAGCAGACACCTCCTTTGGCTTGCATGGAGTCAAGGATGCCTGGCTGCAGTCTGGGCTCATGTGGCTGCAGGACTGTTGCTGTGTCCTGACAAATGATGTGGTGAGGGGCCATAATTTCTTGTATGCTGCATGTGACAATGTAGTGCTAGTGACAGCTACAGTTCCAGACACTTCCTCCCTGGCCAGATAAATTGAGAAATGTTGCACGCCATTTGCAAATTTGCTGAAGAGGCTTTCCATGCTGTGTACTTGGAAGCAAACATGTAAATTCCCATTTCAAGCAGAAGGTATGCCCAAGGTGTCTGAAGAAGCTGAATAAAACAGAACATTATCATCTATCTGTCATCTAGGAGAGTTGTAGTGCTCATGCCCTGCCCAGCTTCAGTCTTGCATAAACTCACAGAGTTTACTTAAGGCCACAATATTTGGGAAAGAGCTGTTTTTCCCATGTATGGAGACCAGTTGCACTACAGTCAAGGGGTAACAAACCCACCTGTCATCAGCCATCATTTGGCATGCATGCCACCAGCATAACTGAAATCACAGCAAAACAGAAATCAGGTTTGCCATTTGTCAGAAGCTGCTCTTCCCCTCACAGGGACAATTACTATTAAATTCCTTTTTGACAAGGACTATTCAATGGAGTAAAGTCATGAATGTTCATAATTTCTGTCGCCAGACCTCCCGGAAGATCCAGACAGGACCAGAGCCCTCCTGTGAGGCACTGTACGAACACTGAGCAGAATGACATGCCTGTCCCCAAAACCTCACATTGCTTGGTGTGTGGTGGAGATCAGCACATGGATATAGGTGGTCTGGTGGGGTGCAGGGAATCAAAGGGCTGCAATCAGCAGCATAACCTTTACTGTGTGGGCTGCAGGTCTTGCGCTGAAGGAAGGGAGCTTTGAAGTGAGATAAAGTTGCTGCTTTGCAGATGTGTGTTCATGCCAGAACTCCTAATGAACTTTCATCTTTTGCCTCAAAAAAATCTGGTTTTAATGCATGGAGATGGCACATCATTATGGGGATCCCTGTTGTAGAGTTCCTAATAAGTCAAAAGTCCACATAGGGTTCTGCATATGAAGGCCTCGGGATATTGATACTGAGTTTTGCTGATTCAGGAAGAAAATGTAGGGAAGAAGCCTTCCTGCACAACGCATGCAGGTCACAGAGTTTCAAGATGTTGCGTGTTGTTCATAATTACATTGAAAAGGAGGTAGTTTAACCAAAAACTCTGCAAATTCTTTATTTCTCACTTTTCCTCCATGTATTTCCTGTACAGGACTGTGAAATAGCTGTATGTCCTCCCCATCCAAATAGTCCTGAAGCCAAGAGATCCATATCAGGCATTCACAGGACGCAGTGGAGATTTGGATCCTGGACACCGGTAAGCACACATCATAATGCTTCCAGGATTATTTTACAGTAGACAATGTGATATTTTTAAGTGCATATGCCCAACTTTTCATTACAAAGTCCTTGCAATGTATGTCAGGCAACTTCCTAGTGGAGTGCTCTTTGCTCTTCCCTAGTGCTCCGCAACGTGCGGGAAGGGAACCCGAATGAGATATGTCAGCTGTCGAGATGACCAGGGCTCCGTGGCTGATGAGTCAGCTTGTTTCCACCTTCCAAAGCCATCAGCCACAGAAATGTGCACCGTGACACCGTGCGGGCAGTGGAAAGCCTTGGAGTGGAGCTCTGTAAGCATCACGCTGTCTATTGCAAGAGACCTCATTGCTGGAAATGTGTTTCATTAATCTGTTGCACTTCCCTTTTATAAGTGAGGTTATTTGGGTTTTCTGCTGTTCATTATTAGCAAGAGCTGGTTTTCAAAACTGGAAATGTGACTGTGTCTCCTTTTCCCACTGTAACGCAGTGCTCGGTGACTTGTGGTCAAGGTAAGGCAACGCGACAAGTGATCTGCATCAATTACAGTGACCAGCTGGTGGATAGGAACGAGTGTGACTCAGACGACCTCCCTGCCACCGAGCAAGACTGCTCCATGTCTCCTTGTCATCCAAACAGCCATGACTACGGCAGGCCCATCCACCCTTTCCTCTATCCCGATCATCGCCTCAAACTGCACCCTGGGGGCAGCTCAAACCGAAACCGTGCACATATACCGGGAGGCAATCAGTGGAGGATTGGCCCCTGGGGCGCTGTAAGTGCCCTGATTCTCTTATTCCTGGATTTTGTTGGGTTTTGTCTTTCACGAGCTAATCCAGTCTTTTCTTAAAGTCAGCACACAGTGAAAAGAGAGAGGGACCTTTGTCCCCACTGTCTGCTCTCTGCTCACACAAGCAAGTGTTGCAGAAGGGCTCAGGCACCACTTGTCAGCCTTCATACCTTGTATCTCCAAGGTACTCTAGGCAGAAAGCTGACAGCATCATTTTCCATGAGGCAAAGGCTGGCCTCTGCTTCTTGGCTGTCTCCTGGGACATTTATAACAGAGTTGTTGCCAAAGCACAGCAGAGCCTCAATGCCAGCTCCTCTCACTGCAAACAGTATGCAATGCTTTATCATGGAAGTCTCTAAAGGGAATTAAGCACAAATGGGATGTCAAACACTGCAGCAGGGATTACTTACCTGCTTAAAACTAGGGTGGCGTTTACTTTCTTTGCTTAGTCAGCACCTAAGCCATTGCACTGCTATTGGTAATAGCTGGGTTTTGAAGTTTAATAATGCCTGTTAGCTGTATTAAACTTCTAGCGGTGCATTCCCACGGTGCAAGACACTGGGAAGGAGCTGGGAATGCAAATTTATTCCTGGACTCAATGAAGCCATGGGCAATTGTGTCTTCCAGTGCTCTAGCACATGTGCGGGGGGGTTCCAGCGGCGGGTCGTGGTGTGCCAGGATGAAAACGGATACACCGCAAATAACTGCGATGAGAAAAGCAAACCCATGGAGCAGAGATCGTGCGAATCTGGCCCCTGCCCTCAGTGGGCCTATGGCAACTGGGGAGAGGTGAGTGCACCATCCATCCTGGGCTTCCTGCCCAGGGCAAGACTTTCATTAGCGCATGGCTGAAAAATGGGAGAAGAGAAGGGTATTGTGGTGACATTTATTAGAAAGATTGGAACTTGAAGGGCAGCCTCTGATAAATGAATGAACCTGAGCAACTGCTGAGTGGTGTTTTTGTTTCCATTTGTCATGGGAAAACCTTCTTCCCAGACAAAAGTAAGTTTTATAAAAATGAGGATTTTTTTTTTAAGAGAAGCCTAGTTTAACTGAAGGCCTTTTTTTTTTTTAATAAAAGCACTGCTCCCTTTTGAAAATTAATCTGAGATGAGCAATTGGAGATGTAAACCTCCAGTATCACATTGAGTCAGGCAGTATCATGGTGGAGCAGCATGAACAGCTTTAGGGGGAGAGAAGCTGAAGCAGCTGAAGGTCCATCTGAGGCTCACGAGGGGGATTTGGCTGGAGTGGGTTAGTTGGGAACAGAAACTACCATTGGCTTTTTGAGGTGCTAGTGCTTCGGGCAGTCAGTGGGCAGTATTTTTGCTGTCCCAACGGTGATTGCTCTGTCCTCTGCTGACTTGCAGTGCACGAAGCCATGCGGGGCAGGGACAAGGACGCGGCTAGTGGTGTGCCAGCGCCCTAATGGAGAAAGGTTTACGGATCTGAGCTGTGAAATCCTTGACAAGCCACCAGACAGAGAGCAGTGCAATGTGCAGGACTGTCCTAGAGATGCTGCCTGGAGTGCTGGTCCTTGGAGCTCGGTACGACCATAAACTCTTTCTCTTTGTGAACCGTTTTGTAGATATCCCCTAACAACAGATATAATATGCTTCAAACCAAGGTGCTAATGCTTCATGTCTTAAAACTGCACTTACAGAGGATTATTTACCATATATTCAGAGTAACACCTGTTCAGGAAGGGCTTACATTAGGGAAGCTCAAGTCCTTTAATTTAAAAGGCACTTTCTGCCACCTTTGTCCATTTTGTTACACTGTCCAAGTGCTGTGCATTATGAATCTTGGTTCTGACTGAGTTTTTGCATATGGATTTACACCTGGCATTTAAGCAGTACATTTCCATTGAAGTTAAATTGTTCTGCTCTTTAATGGTAATACTGCACTATATACCTGCTGCTTTACCAGTTGCGTGTGCTCTGCCAAAAGCAAGATGACTGGGGAGAATGTGCTAAATGGCATCAATTTCCAGGCATGTATGAGTATGTATAGATGTGTGTGCATGTCTCTACCTGCCCACACACAGACCTACATAGAAACACGTGTGCCTTCACACCTGTGCTCTATTTCTGTTCCTGTGTATATAATATGACTGTGATGTACAGTGCAAAGGCACCTGTAAGCTATTCTCGTGCATCTCTCTAGTTCTGGAGAGTGATTGTCTAGCCTAATCTCCAGCTGCTGCCCTATCACTAAGCCAGCAAATGATCAGCAAGGTGCTGGAAGGCTTAAAACCCTGGAAGTTTCCCAATAACAAAAGAGTGTTTGGAGCAGAGGTGCCTTACATTGCCCCTTTGCCACTGGAGGAGTCTGCTACAGAGATGCTCTTGTGAGGGCAGAGCAGCCCTGAACCGCAGGGTTGGGGTGCTATTTCGGGTGCCACACCTTTGCAATTCTCCCTGCCTAGAGCAGCAACCTCTGCTCTGAATCCTGCACCAAAGCAAGTGCCACCCGAGGCGTTTCTGGAGCCCTGGAAAACCATGAACCTGTCTGTTTTGGAGTGGCCTTCAAACACATGTCAACCTTTATTGTGTATTTTGTTATAAAAGCATTTGAAGACTTTTTTTTAAAAAAAATCTGATTCAAAAGCACTTTATAGGAAAAGAAAAAAGAGGTCTGTTTTTTAACGTACTGGACTTCCTTAATTGTCATAGTTTGAAAAGTCATCTTGCCAAAACTTGCTTTCCTTCTGTGGGTGCTTTCAGTAACACGGATGCCTTCGGTAACACTCCTCAATATTTTTATCATACCTCAGTGAGTTCTGCAATAGCCATAAAACTGCTGAACTGGTGTTTATCCAGTGCTTCACCAGAACAAGAGACAGTGCTATGAATATTTCATTTGAGGTGCTAATGTACCCCTTGTCCATCAACCTGGCTGGTGCTAAGGACGAGCAAGGTGCGGTAAGCAGAGGTAGCGATGTGTGTGCTGACTGCCCAGCAGGATTTGCCAGCTGGGAGGTGCTGCCAACCTTGGTTTACCTGTGCTGGACCATTTGCAAGAGCCAAAGGTGTGGACAGAGTTGTGTTTCATTCTGGTGTCGCTCAGCCTCTTTGCGGCTGTTCAGTAGCAGGCTCCAGGCCTGCGCCTGCTTCTCGGTGTTGGAAACACAGGGTGCAGTCCTCTAATCTGGTTTTGGGTTGTTTTCACCCAGGAAAAATACCCTTGGCTCCACTCCGTTGTATTGGTCTCAGTGGGTTGTCCTTGCTCTCCTGGGAGCAGGTGGGATGTCTAGCAGACAGGTGGAGGGCAGGGACACCCTGTCCTTGGCTGCAGTGTCTCCTTCCAGCTGGCACAGGGTCACAGCCCTGGGGAAGGGGCTGCAGGGCTGAGCCCTGGTCATTGCCGTGAACTGATTTGATTTTTCAGTCTCATTTACCGAGGTGTCCTTGGGCTCTGACACAGGGGACCCAGAGCTGTTTGAAGACTAAGAAGTATCTATGGGGTCCCCAGGGCTTCGTGTCCCTCCAGCAGAACACTCCACGTGTATGTCTACCTCGTGCTACTACTGTAGGTAGTAACGGCCAAATTTTTCTCCTTTAGTGTGGTATCACCTGGATTTGCTTTAGCTCTGTCATCTGTTGCAATCATCATTCTGTAGCTGTACATACTTCATCTGTTGGGATGGAGTGTCACTACCATATTTTTTTGGTCACTTTTGAAACAAGAGTATAGTATTAGCTGAAACTTTTCAGCAATATGGATTTATGTATTTATGTAAAAGTGTATTTATTTTTCCAATATTGTTATTTAATTTTATATAAATATTGCATACATATACAATGTTTAATGTTGATGTTGAACAGTGAAAATTAAAGGCAAGTAGAATGTAACGATAAATGAATTTGTATAATGATTTCTTGAGTCTTTTGCTAAATTCAGATAATTTATTAGGTTTGGTAACTTGCTAAATTTTCTGAAACGGTTCTGCAATGTTCTATCTTTTAGCTGGCATTTCTTTTACTTGCTTTGTTCTCCAACAGAAATTGTCATTCTCAATGATTAAACAAACACAGTTGAAAGTGTATGAATTACAAAGTTTGGATAACTAATTTCTTGCAATCATCTGACTGACTTAGCCTTACTCAAGTTTCAGTGAAATTAGTACTATAAAATTAAATTTATAGTAAAAAAATTAAAGCAGAGAGAGTCTGAAGCATTCAACCCACAGTCCTTGGGCAAAATTCCACTAGGATTTTATACAGTAAACAAGTGATCTTTGTCTGGCTGGTTAAATCCAGGTTTGGAAGAGATAATTAAATGGATAAACAGCTTGTATGTGTAAATGATAATTTTACGACAGGACACTGGTGAGATATCTTGTCATTATAATGTATGTTCAAAGAGGAGCAAAGAGGAGGTGCCACTTTTATTTCCTTGCTTATTTAAGAACATGTATTTACCCATTGCAGAATTGTACACCATGTGATAGACCTGACCTTCTTATTAAAACCATGCTTAAGAAAATGTGCACAGACTGTCACCAGAATACAGAGAGTGTTTTTTCTCCTCTGAATGCTTTATGGTATGAATGCAGATCTCCATACACACTCTTGAATACCGAGAGGAAATCTTGCCATGTTCTCCAGAATGAGGGAGATGTTCACAGCGAGAATTACCCATTGCTTAATTTAAAATCCGAGGTTTGGTTTTAATAAATATACCCGTATATATACCACATATATAAAATACATGCATAACCTCCCTTAAAACACCTGTCTTGGAGCAGATTTGCTCCTTGGAATGATCTCTGATATTCTGAGTTTGCCTTAATATCCAACTGTATCCTGATACAATTTATTAATAATGGTGAATTAACTTGTTGTGGGCTTCTCATTCTTTCTGAGTTAGGAAATGGGCACAGATAAGGTAAAACAAATATATCTCACAGCACCCTGGTTCAGTTGGGTGAGTCATTTGGGCTTCACTGCATGGGGCAGTGATCATTTGACTTTGAACTCTGAAAAATGTGTAGTTGAGGTTTAGATTTATTTGGGTTTTGTTTGGTTTTTTTCCAAAAAAGTATTACAATTTTAAAAGTAGTCTGCCTTGTCAAGTACTTGTCAGACTTGGGCGTCTGAAGTTCAAGCTGCTGGTGCAGTGGTTGTGTAGCTCTCAGTGCTTCCCAGCTCTTTATCCTGTAGGCAGAGGTGCTGGTATCAGAGTCTTTGAGGGCCTTTTGCTCTAACGAATCAGAAGCTTACTGTCAAATAATTAGAATATTAACCAGCTAAGCTCCAAACTCTGTTATTGTAGATGTGAGTTCAGGTTTGGGCTAGGACAGCATTGGTTTATTCCCTTAGCAGGAAGCTGGTGGCATTGGTGGCTTCGCACGG
Organism: Eulacestoma nigropectus; assembly: GCA_013397775.1. Taxonomy (NCBI): domain Eukaryota; kingdom Metazoa; phylum Chordata; class Aves; order Passeriformes; genus Eulacestoma; species Eulacestoma nigropectus. Next base: position 63,452 of record VZTE01000510.1, read on the forward strand.
CTCTTTGGCTGCACACAGGGACAGAGCAGCAAAGGGGCTCTGAACTGGATGGGAAGTGGAAGAACTGCCTGGCCAACATCTGTGTCAGGCAGCTGGCGCTCTGGAATTTTAATCTTAAGATTGGTGTCAGTGGAAACTTTGGGTTATTTGTACTTAATTCTGTCAAAGCCCCAACATGTTGTTTGCAAAATGCATTCCCCATGCAGCTGGCTGAAAATAGGCTGTTAAACAGCAATATTCTCTGTGTTGTTGTTCTGGTAATGTTCTTGGCGGGCAGGATGTCAGGTCTTGCTAAGGCAGAAGTGATAACCAGGGACAGATTTGGTTGCAAGTGTATCTAACTCTGCTCCCTTCTTCTCCTCTGCAGAAAATGAATTTGCTGTGACAGCAGCTTTACTGAACTGCTGTTGGGGTTTTATTTGAAGTGTTTCAGCCTATTGCTCCTCTGAGGCAGTGGTGATGGATGCTCATGCATCTCTCTCCTCACCTCAGTGTCCACAGCTCTAGTGGCTCCAAGACAATCACAAGTGGGCAAAGCCAGTGGTACCCAGCTGCCCAGTAGAGGAACATCATTTTTTCATCTCTTTTTACGTTAAAATCTCCAATTTTTGTTTTCCTTTCAATTTTTTTTTTTGCCTACTATCACCATTTTTCATTGCTTCTTCTGTTTCTGCTTAAATAAGGAGAACTATATAGGTATACTTTTGTTATCAGTTCTCTGTCTCCTCTTTGCTAGTGTTGATGCTCCATTAGCGGGAAAACAACCATGGAAGCCCATGAGCTAGACCCTGCAGGTGAGGGACCAGCCTGGGACACTGTGTGCTTAACACTGAGCCAGCACTTTAGTGATTCCTGGATCAACTCACAGGACTGATTCCTTGCAACTTAAAGCTCAGCTGTTGCAATCCACTCTCCCCCTTGCAGGCCCCCATTGGTCTTTACACCCCTCATGACCTTTTATTCTGGTGGAGAAGTAAAAGGACTGGTCGGCTATGTCCCTTCTGACCTCCCTAGTCCAGTGACTAAATGCTGGGAAAATACCAGGGAACGGAGCTGCAGACAATCTCATCCGCTGTCCTTCAACAGCCTGTCCTGTTGCCACTGCCAGGACAGACAGGAGCTGAACCAATGGTTAGACTCAGGAATGAGCTGGACCAGTGGTTAGACTCACAAAGGTTATTTTCAGGTATCTTTAAAATCTTCTCGTCCCTTTGCCCCCAGACAGTGCATCTTTTCCCCAAATTCCTCAGTGCATTTTCCCACTCAGAGCAGGTAACTCCATTGGTATTCACTGATGTTTCTAACAGTGAATACAGCACTATAGCCAAACCCATGCTTCTGTCCCAACTTACTGCAAAATGCCTCTCTCCTCCCACAGTGCAGCGTCTGTTTGGCTGCATTTGGCTTGCCTCTGTGGTTGCCTTTTTACACCTCCTCTCTTACACGTTTTCTCAATGGAATGGTCATTTTCTAGGCCTGAACTCAAACAACAAGTGGCGAGGCTGCTGTTCAGCGATGACTGGCTTCAGTCCTTGTGTTATGGGTGGCCCATCCCTGGATGCTGGTCCTGTAAAGCCTGCAGACCTCCTGCACATCTGCACATGCCCACACAGGAGAAATAAAGCAATAAATAAAAGGGTAATTGCTGGGAATATTTGTCTCCCAAAGCGCTGGCTCGGAGTACAGGAATGCATTAGACTGCAAGGGATGCATTGGAGCAGTAATACACTTTCAAGGATGAGCTGTGAAATGCAGCATCTTCAGGCAGATCTCTGAGCTGGGTTTTGGGAGGTCTGCCTGCAGTTCTGCCCATTTTCCAGAGTCACACTCTATACCCCACACTGCAATCATTGCTGTTGCTCAGATCCTAGGGATTTAGAAACAAGGATATATAACAATGAGAGACACTAAGCACAAAGAGATTTACTGTGTTGCTAACTTTCCCAGTGACTGATTTGTGCAGTTACTAAGAAAAAATGATGTAGTCAGTCCTGTTCCAAAGGCACTAAATGCTCTATTCATATTTTAATTTTACTAGCTCACAGGGGAGGTGAGTGAGCCAGCAGCATGGATGAAAATCTGTCTGGTGCCCAAGACCATATGCAGGTTGACAGTATTTATCCCTAGGGCATTAAGCCAAGATTTTTCTTTATAAAATGGGGGAGCAAGCAGCAGCCCAGTGCTCCTACAGCCCCCCAGTGTGATGCACACCTGTGAAACAGGGCTGACGTTCCTGTGAGAGCTCTTTACTTTGTGTTTGTGTAGAGAAATCCTATTCTGGAATGGAATGTCTAAATGGCATTATAATACCACTGTTCACTAAAAATATGAAATGTCAGTTAGCTGAGGCGCCTTGCTGCTTCAATTGGTACTCTCCTGAAAGTGCCACAGCGTGGAAAATAGGCTTCATCAGTACCTTCTACATCCCCACTGTATTGGTGTCCTTGGGTAGCTCACACATCTCCTAATTTGAGGAAATACCATCTAATGCCTCCCTCGCTGGAGAGACCTGCAGTGGCTGTGTGGGGCTTTTGCTTATTTGTTGTTCAAGGTAAATAGTGTCAAGCAGGGCAGGGATACAGCTTTTAGGAGAGCTTTGTGTGCTCACAGCCCTGCTGATTTCTGTGCCTGGTGAAGTCTTTGTATGTGGTGTAACAACAGGGCAGGGAAAACAGGGGGAGAAGGTGCTGCTTACTGGGTGGATGCTGCAGAAGAGGAGATGCATGGCTTCTCCTGTTGCAGTTACCTCTTTCTTCCCATATATCCTGTGAGGTTTCCCAGCTTGGGGAAATTATTGTATTGACTTTGGCACTCAGGGCCTTAAATCTTGCAGGAGTTAAAGAATCCAAGAGCATCCTTTCCTCTAGGCAATTTGTGCTGGAGCAATGGGCTCCAGACATACCAGCTCTTTCTTCTGCTGCAGTAACACATCAAATGGGATCCTTTTCTCTGAGAAATTTTCCTCTTTTTTTCTGGTTTTTTTTTTTAACATGTTATGAGACATCATCTGAGGTCACTCAGCAGTCCCTGTAGCTGAGTTTGGTGGTGGGAAGGTGAACATTTAGTGGATTGTTTCATTTCTCCCTTTTGCAATAATGACTTGGGAAGCTCTGTGCCTCTGCTCTGAGCCAAGACCAGAGCCTCTGTAGGATGGAGACCCTGTGGGCTCTGCAGAGAAAGGACAGGTCAGCATGGATGTTCCCTCTTGCCCATACCTGGGGCCAGGAGAGCTCCTTGGGAACACTGGGGCAAAGCCTGCTCTTTTTCACACTGGGGCTCTCCTCCAGCTCCTCAGAACACTTCCACAGGGACTCTGGACAATGCTCACATATTCAGACTATACATTCCAAAATCCCTAATGTTTGTGCCTTTTTTTTCAATCACCCCATTTCTCTGAGGAGTCACTTTGGATTAAACATTTCTGAAGCCTCTTCCAAAACTCCAGTGCAGTGCTTTGGTGTGTTTTGCTCCGGTCTCTGGTTCATTTGCCCTCCCTTGAATGTAGAGACCCCTCTTCCCTTTTAAATGTACAAGAATCACATGTATTTTCTGGCCATGCACCAGCTAAAATCACCATGATCATACACACCCAGCACTTGTGCCTTGAGTCATGGCTCCTTATTTTGTCAGGAAAGGAAGGCCAAGCTGGGTAACTCCTGCCCTGCGCGTGTCCCCACCAATGCAGATGGGCACAAGACCGTGCTAAAACACATCAGTGGGAGAAACACATCTTCAGAGCAGCAATAAATATTTCCTAAACATCTCCTAAAGCCTTGCTTTCAGCCTTTCTCACTGAAGCCAAGGGAAATACCTGCTGAAATACCTTGCTGTTGTGAAGCTAATTTAGTTTGCATGCCACAGAGCCTCTATTGCTGGACAGTACACAAAGGTTCCAGCATTTTAGGACTCCTGGTAAAGGTTCAGCTGGTGAGGAAGGATCCAGGCTTTCCTTGGTGGTGTGTCTGTTAATGTCCTCTTGTGCTCAAGAGACTTCAAAGGTACAGAAGTCAAAGGGATACAGTTTCAGTATCTGACAGCTGCAGTGTTAGTGGTAGTAAAAGGTGACATAGACTAACAGGCTGCTGAAAGGTAGCTATGAGGGTACAATGGGTTTGCTTGTAGCTGGAAAAGTTTGCTGGCATCCAGGAGCACAGCCCTCTTGGAAAATGGGTGTAAAGCATTGGAGGGCTCAGTTGCTTTTCTGCTTTAGTTAATCCAGCACATTTTGTCTCAGACTGTTGGAAAGAATGAACCAGGGCTTACTTACAGCTGCTGACTTTCCATAAAATCCATAATGTGGGGAAGTCTAAATCTACAAGGATTGGTTTTAATTTCCTCCAAAAAGTTGCTCATGGCAGAATCTGATAATGCCATTTTTAGTCTAATCCTTCCCAGCCCTGCCCTTGGTGAGCTATCGGAGCATACCAATCTTTGGGAATTCATTTGGTGATCACCACAGCTTGCATTCATTATCTTAAATACCTCCCAAATCGTCAGCTGATGCACAGTGGGTCTGAAAAGTGGTCTGACAGCATTTTCTGCAACTTTTCACTTCTAGGGGAGAGTGTTCCCAGGTTCTTGCTTGGCATATGCCTTTCTGCCCCTTGTGGAATTGCCCCTTCAATGCACGAAGTTTACAAGGAGCAGTCATTCCATTTCTTCTTGACTGCTCCATGGTGCCTTTTTCTTCTCGCCAAGATTTGTTCATTTGTGCCCAGGGCTGTTGAGTTCTCCTGGTGCTGGACTGACCCTGCTCCCAGAAATTCACCAGAAATTTTGTACAAATTTTTAAGAGATTTTGAACATACTTTGGTTTTTTTCCTGCTGCTAGTCCTGTGAGTCGAGTAGCAGCCTTTCTATTTTAGAGAGATGTTAATGAACAAGATGTACCCTCATCTTCCAAACGATCAGACCAGGAAATGCAGAAAGGGTTATTTTAAAGCAATTTGCATGCACTTGGTAAAACAGAATGATCATCTCCTGAACTCTGAAACAGAAAACAATTTTTTTTGTGGAAACAAAAACACAAGCAGAGCAGAGCAAGGCATTGCAGATGTTTAGCATCGTGTTCTGACCTTTATGGAAACAGTTGATATGGAAATATTTCTGGCATATTTATTTAAACTTTTTCCTTGCATTTATTTAAACTTGGCAGTATATTTATTTGACAATATCAGCAGCATGCCAATCTCCAGTTCTTGGCATGTTAACAGCACTAATCATGCAATAAACATAAAGCCCTTAAATCTGTGCTAAGTGCTTTGATCCTAATGCTCTTAGGAAAGTCCTTTTGTTTTTGTTGTCCAAGTAAAGTACCAGGTACAAAGATAATAACAAGGGAAAGGTTTGCTAGAGTTTTAGAGTGATGGCTATAGCTGATGTTTTAAATACTATTTCTCTATTATTTTATGTGCCACAAACTTTTTGTTGTGTTTTTTATAGAAACATCACAGTGTGTTGTTTTCACACCCTCCTCCATGCCTGGCTGTCTTCCCAGGTTCATCCAGGGGTGCTATTTGCTCTTGTGCCTCAATCACAGGCTGCAAACAGCCTTTCAGAGCAACGTTTTCTCACACTTAAGTGGAGGCAGAGGCAAGCTCACCACAGGTATGCCCAAGTGCACGTGATTCTTGACTCTAGGAATCTGCTTAGTGAAAAAATTCCATACAGTACCTGGCTACACCTTCAGGGCTGGCTCAGAGATGCTTAAAAGCGATAGAGGCTTTTCTGTTGACTCAGAGAGCCTTGGATAAGATGAGGCTGTTATTCCAGAGACGCACTGTCTGTCCGCAGTACTTGGAAGCATTTTCTATGGGGGGTATGGGAAGGAAAGAAGTCAAGAAAAAGAGGAACGTGAAGACAGTGATTTTGTCAAATGTTTTGAGGAAGGCAAGGTCAAAGCTTACGTCATCGTGGTAGTGTTATTGGTAGGTACTATAAGCAGACAGCATTTGCAGCCACGAAGAATCCTGTTAATGAAATGCAAAGTTTCTCCAGGGTCCAAAATAAATGATGAGGCTGATGGTGGTAGCTGGCTGTAGCACTTCCCTGACTCACATGGCGTTGAGATGCAACCCGCTATTAAAGTATGCTTTGCGTGTGGCTCACATATGCTTAAAATCTATGTGCCAGATAAAAGTTGAATACCTGAGATGAATTAGATGGCAGTTATTAAGTAGACTCTTTGCAAAGGAATTTTCAGTCTCTGATACTTGGTTACATTGGATTATCCAACCTTTCTTTTCTGTCAGTGCAAAAGAGATCATAACTCAAATGTGCATGAAAGCAAATGGATGGTTTAGATCTGAAAATGCACAGCTGCCTAACTTTGATTTATATTAAAGGCAGACATAGAAATGATTAATTCCAGCATCTTGGGAATTACATTAAAGTATTAACAAAATTAAGCAAATTATGCCTCGACCTCTGAGTGCACCGAGGTTTGCACGCAGACTTGTTTGATCATGGGATCACAAGATAAATGTCAGAATCAGGCTCCATGCCAAAGTTAAGCACTTTGTAGAAGGGGAATAATAATTTTGGAAATAACTAGTACCAAATCAAGTTTGTGAGATCAAGTATTTATCAACCAGCCTCAGGTCCCCAGAAGGGTGCTTGCATTGTTGCACAGTGTGGTTAGTCTTACTTTAGGGTAAGTAGTGGGATCCAATGTATTTTTTTAAATTAGGGATGCTCTGAGCTGTACCAGCTTGGGATGTGGGGCATGAGAGAGTCCCAGTCAATGCTGTAAATTTACTGTTTAACTTTGACTGTCACAGTAAAGTGGCGTAACCTGCATGGAGAGCATTTACCAATGTGTTTACTTGAATTTTTGCTTAAGTATCAGTTTTGGTGTTTAGTCCAAAGACAGTAAATGGATGAAAATATTCGAAGTTTACAACTGAGTTTTGCAGGATGTGACATTTCTGTCTTGCTGCTGACGTTCATTGCCTGGGGAGAGAAGTAGAGAGAATGAAAAAATTAACTTCTGATGAAATTTGAAGGCTTATAAAAATAGGGTATCATTAGCTTGATCTTTCTTCTGTTGATGGTAAAGAAAAGAAGTGAAGTTTATGGATCTGGGTAACTTGTGAAAGTTTTGTTTTATGGCAAGGGACAGCATTTTCTCTGTTTTTCATTGCAAGGTTGAATGTTGCTTGTTGAGTTTTTTGACCTATCTTCCAATTGGATGTGGGCTCAGGAAAATTCAGAGGCAGCTGTCCCTGCTCAGCCTCTCAGAGGAGCATCATTAATGGCTCTTAAACCTGTTGATCTCACGGGACTTCAGTGGTCTTTTGTCAATCTGTAACACTCTTGTAGCAGGAAAACAACCTTTTTCAGGGCATTGTTTATACAAGCTTTTAAGCATCAGTGTCTGGTTTTAGAAGCTACATCCATTTCTCTCCACATTTGTCTGAACTTTTCCATTTAGAAACAAGTTACTGCTCTCTCGCTGGTTCTTTGTGGGCTGAATGAGCTGTAAGTAGGGCTGTAATATAAAATATTCACAGGTGTCAATATTGGAGGCCAATTTCTATTCTAGTGGATCTTCCAGAGCTGCTATATATATATATATGGTTTTTTTTAGGTTTCAAATGTACTTAAAGGCTGGGAAGAGCTTGAACTGTAATATATTTCTTGTGAAATATACTGATGGAGTGGCTCCAAAATGAAGGTCAAAGCCTCATTTCTGCATGTTTTCTCCATTCTGAAAAGAAAGCAGAACATTTTATGTGGAGAGATGGTTAAAACAGTGTGTTTGCACTCAAGGATTAAACCAGTATGTTTATGACATAGCATATAATGAAAAAATAGAAGCTGAGTCTTTGGGTGCATCATGCTGAGTAAGAGGCTTGTTCTACATGAAACTGTCATATTAAATTCATGTCACGATTCCAGACCCCTTTGATTCCTAAATCTTTGGAGGAGACTAATCTGAAATCAAAGTGAAGTTGCTTGGGGTTTGTATGCCAGAAGTGGTCACATTTGAAAAAGTTCAGTGAACCTGCAGAGGGAGGTTGAAATTAGTTGCTTCACTACAAAGCTTGCAGCTAACATACCTGCTGGTTTGCTTTTTGCTTTGGTTCTCCAGGCTCTGCCTTCTTGCCACCGTCTGAGTTGTTTTCAAAATGCATAAATCTTAAGGATGAGCATGTCCTGGTTTCAGTCTGTTTAGTGAAGAAAAAAAGAAAAGTCAGGCTACACTGATAAAACAAACACAAGCTTTTGTACCAAGGACATGGAAATACTGCACTTTTCTGCCTTGTCCTTTGTGCAGTTATTTCTCTCTGTGAAGGTGCAGAGCACACTTTACCCTCCTGATTTACCAATATTTGACATCCCTTTGTACCAAGGTAAATGGAAATGGTTCCTTTCAAGTTCTTCTAAGTAGATACTGAGGGCTCCTGCCTTGATCCCTGTAAGATGACTCTGCTCCTTTGAAACCGCTGCAGCAATGCCAGGAATCCAGCCTTTTATCCCTGCTGAATGTCAGCTGTTTTCTCTATTTTGATACTGGCATTTTGGGGGCTTTGACCAAGAATATCATGCGATATTAAGTGTCTGCACTCACCTCAAGCTTTGTGTAACCTGCCAGGGACCTGAGGAGGTGCTTTTTGGTCCAGCTAAAAGAAAGTGCCCTGGGTAGCCATGGCCCCTGTATGAGTGTGAAAGCTGATCTGTTGTTACTTTATATTTACAGTGTTCTGTCTCCTGTGGAAGGGGCCAAAAGCACCGCAGTGTGTACTGTTTGTCAAAGGAAGGGAGGCATGTAGAAGAAGAGTATTGTAAACACCTTGCTAAGCCCAACGTGCAAAAGAAATGCAGAGGGGGCAGATGTCCGAAGTGGAAAGCAGGAGACTGGGGACAGGTGAGACTTGTTGTGTACCCTTTTGCACCTTTTGGTATTCTTCCTCTATCAAATTGGTTAGAGCCTGGTTTTCCAATCACTTCTGTCCTCCTGAATTATTCAGGGCTAAAAGTTTTGGGCCAGATCCTGGTGTAAAACAGTGTAGCTTCATGGACAGCAGTACAGCAGCACAGATTTGTACCAGCTGAAGACATGGCACCTTGCTTTTAGTGTCTATCTGGAAGCAAATTCTTTGTGGTATATTTTAAGTTTCTGCTAGAAACATCATTAGTATATAATATTAAAGAGAATCTACTACTTATTCATGCTTTTAATATAATTTAAATATCATATCTCAAGTAAAATCTTCCTTAGTTTTGAGAAATCTGAAACTAAATGTATTATCAGCTACCTGGGAAAGCCTAAAAAATAATCAGAACTGTTCATTGAAACTGTTTTTCACTCCCTTTGTTTCTTAATAAACTCATTGCTTGATTTTCCCTCATTAAAAAGTCAGACAGTGATGCAGAGAGCAGAGGCTGCTGGAAATGAGAAAGTACTTGGAGTTATTAAACATATTGCTTGCTGAAAGCATACCTTGAATCCTGTTTTCCTGAAAATAATGTCTTTTTCATCACCTCGAATCTGCTGCATCACATTTTTAACTCTGAACCTCTCTTTTCCCTCTACCTCGTTAGCATGATAATCAGTGGAATTATTGAAAATCCCAGACTAAATGAACTGTTAACTTGTAAAACATCGTGTTCCCATGCATTCTGTCTTTCAAATTTAGGTACAAAACACCTTGGTGTATTGGAGTTCCCTGAAAGACAAACCATTAACATTGCTACAGGCACACATGCAAATGTTAGGACTAGGACAGCATGCTGTTGATTAATGCCCACTAATGAAAAGGACAATAAACCCATTAATGTTCTATGATTGTTTTCAGACTTGTATTAGTTTTTTTTTTATCCTTACCTTTGGATTCACAGGACAGGAGTATTTGCCATTATGTGGGAACGGACTTAGCGTTCATTCACCGTGGAGGTTCAGTTACTGAGGTCTGGGTTCTTTACATGAGGATGGGAGCATCCAGCCTGTGAAATCCACAGTACTGCTCCCATATTGGAAATTAGGTCGATATTGTTACCTTTATTACCTTCAGGACTGAAACCTCAGTTTTATACAGGATCCAGACTGAAATGAAACACCAGGCCATTAGACAGTCTTGTGATAACAAGTTTGCACCTTACTTTAAATGACTGCTCCTGAAAGCAGGTTTTTACAGCTAATAATTGTAAACATAATAACATAATGGTCTGTCAGTTGCATTAAAATACACTAATATTAATTGATAAAAGTAAGTGGTTTAAAATTCCCAGCTTTCCACTGCATGATGGGTGTTGATTTTATGATTATATTTAGAGAAAGGAACCCAAGTTAATAGGACGATGAGGTGATTTATGGTCTGAGGTAATCTCTTATTACTGGGCAATTAAGGAATATTTGTATGTTAATGGTAATGCTGAGAATAGGCTTTTCCAGGAGTAGCTCCTCAGCCCAGGTTCCTGATGCTGGATGTGCTCAGCCAGCCAACATCTTGCTTAGGGAAAAATTAAAGGGGTAGAAACACTTACGCTACAATATCAAATTGGGCTTTTTAAAGCCCTGTGAAATGCTGTGACATGGATCTCTGAGCATCACTGGTGCTGGCAGCATTTTTTTGCCTGTGACAGATGACGAGTTGGTGCTATCAAAAGGTTTGGAGTGCTGGCCCTGAATCCCTTGTAAGGGGTGTTCAGGGCTTTGCCAGAGGTTTAATGCCTTGGAGCCAAACTGGATTTAGGTGCTGAACTTCTCATTAAGATCATGAAACAGAGAGGAGTTTGGTGCTCTGAATACACAGTAGATCAGGGTATAAATTGGGCACAAAAACTCCATGTGACTTTCCCTATCACCAGTGCCACTGTTGCAAATAGGAACCATGATCAGTTTCCACTTAGATATTATCCAAAAACCCCAAACTTTCTGAAGGTCTAATTGCCTCAGAAAGTTAATACTGAAGCTGAGCTGCTGTGAGCTGGCTGCTTTTTCTCCTGAATAAACCAGCAGAAGTCTGCATGAGAAATAAGGCTAAGTTCTCCCATAAAAGGGCATCTTGGTGTCACTGTATATGCACAGGACCCATTGCATATAACTTTAGGTTGTTGGGGTTTTTTGCCTCTTGGAAAAGGAATTACTCAAAAAGTGAAGATTAAAAAATACAGGACTGGTCAAAAATCAATCTCAGTCAGACACTGGATGTGCTGGTGCTCCACTCCTAGGTTTTTTTCGCTTTGGATATTTTGTATTCAGAGGGTGATTAATTTCTTTTCTAGATTGTTATGAACTCACTGCCCCGCAGCAAAGCATTTTTGATTTATCTGTAATAATCAAAAGGGAAGAAACAAGGCTTTTTCTTCAAGTTTTAAATGTGCTTAAATGTCTGCACTAAATGTCAGATTTAATGTGCTTGCTTCTCCTAAGTGGTGTCAGTTATGGCCATTTACCTTTCATTTAACAAAAATACCAGTATTTATTCTGCTCTCTGGTATTTGCATACTTCAGCTACAGGCTGAAATCCAGCCCTATCTAATAAAACAGGTAGAGCATCAGGTAGAGCTTCTGGCACAGCCCAGGGACCATCCTCTCCCCAAATCCATGTGTCACACACAGTGCAGGCCCGCATGAAAAAGCCATGGTGTCACTTGTGCTCTTTTATCCATACCCGGGCTTTTTATGTTGGTGATAAATGCAACCCAAAAGATATCTTAGAGCATGGTAGACATCCTGGTGCATATGTTTCTCCAAGTTTATTCAATTTAAGAGTCCCCTATGGAATGTGTAGGACAAAGAGCACTGTTAATCCCAGGGAAGCAGCAGCAGCATATGGGAAGCATTTGCATCACTAGTGACAGAAATCTCACTGGTGCTTTTAAAAGCTACACAAAAATACTCCCACCCTCTTACAAATATCTGAAGCCAGACAAATATTCAGTCAGCTTTTCTCTGGTTCTCTTGGCTTTGAGGGGCATTTGGATAGTAAAGCAAAGAGCATTATGGAGGAATACTCTACAGAAGAGGGAATTGCTTCCCTATTAGGCACCACTAAATTCCCTGCCATAAGAAGGCTCGTTTTAATGGCTGTTGCAATAACAGGCTGTGAACTTATTTTCTTAGTTCCTGATATATTAATAATTAATATCAGTTGTTAAAAATAACTAATATTAGTTGTTAATTCAGCTGTGTTTTCAATACATACCTTTAATTTTTTCGCGCTTTCTTCTATAAATGCAAATTCTCTTTACTCCAAATCTGTATAGTATACTTTAAGGTCTAGCCAGGAGGAATCTGCATCAGAGGAATATTAAGTACTGCTAAACATATTAGTGTGCAGTCACAACACTAAGAAATGTTGCGTGAAAGAAAAAATAAGCTGTTCATAGTATTGCAGTACAGATAATAATTTAAAGATGTATGAGAAACAGAGAAATTTAGGCATTTGTTGCTGCGCCTTGAAGTTGGGAGAAATGTGCCCACAGTGTAATGAAGGAAACGTGAAATGCAGTTAATTTCAAAAAGACATTTGTTTCTACAAACTAACTGTATTCCTTCCCGTGGTGCATGTGCATGTTTAAATGCATGCTGAAAGAAATCCCAGCTGTATCACACCTTCCTCTCTCTACAGCTACACACTTTCTTCTATACAACCCAAGTTTGCTTTTCATTAAAGCCCACTCTGTGTGTGGCATTTGATGTATTTTGAGCTATTACTTTTCTGAACCAGTGCCTGAGAAGCAATACTCATAGCAATACTCTACTCAGAGCCCAGCCGCCTCTGGCATGTCAGAGTGGTTTAGCAATGCCGCTATTTGGCAATAAAAGGAGATTTTGCAATAAAAACCCTGTCCAGGAAGTCCTGACCCCACTGAAGCCAACGGCAAAAATTCCCACTGGCTTCAGATTCACAGTTTTCCCTTGCACAACGAAAAGCCACTCGTGGAAGTTTCATACAGCATTGCTATTGATGCCGTGGAGCCCAGAGCAGAGAGTGAACTCCCTGAACTTACCGTGGTGAGTGTGATGGGGAGCTCCACTCACCTTCTGTCCCTTCCTGCAGTGCTCTGTGTCCTGTGGCCGGGGAGTCCAGCGCCGCTCTGTGCAGTGCCACAGCGGCACCACGAAGGCAGCCGAGGAGGCCGAGTGCGACCCGGCCAGCCGGCCACCTCCGCAGCAGGACTGTCACCTCCCCGCATGCCCCACGCACCTCTGGGCAGCCGGAGAATGGCAGGCGGTAAGCAGGGACCCCCCTTCACCCGGCCCTGGGGTCAACAGCTCCTGTGCTCTCAGGCGTGGGATGATGCTGAGGCCGGAGAGCGCTGCCGGAGGGTCAGGGTGTTGGGGTTGCAGCCTGGGGTTGCCAAAAAAAAAAAAAGAGGCAGAGGGAAGGCTCATGTGTGCTGGCTGGAAGGGGGAGCGGAGAAATGCCTCTGTAGGGTTAATTTATTGCTTCGTGCTGCCCTGTGTTTGGCTGGGACCTATGCAAATACTGAGCAGGTTTTGGGTAGGGCGGATTTGGGTCTCTTCCAGGAGACGGAGCCCTGCCGCGCTGCTCCAGCCTGAGCCCTGTGCCTGGAGGAATTAGGGAGCAGTGGTAATTCCCTCTTTCTTGCCCCATTACCCCAGCTCCATCTGGCATCCCTATCCTTTCACTGAGCCCCCGGTCTTTGCTCTTTTATCAAGCCACGGGCAGTGCTGAGATCAAGTCTTCTGTGGGAGATGATGCTTTTCTGAGTGACCAGGATCAGTCCCCATCCAAAACAGCTCCTGAGACTGGAGCTGCTGCTCCAGTGGTTCAGGGAGTGACTCCATCTCTCCTGCAGTGTGGGCAGTGGGTGGCCTTAAGGCTGGTGGGTTGTAGGAGGATGAGGGGACTCTGAGCAGGAGGAGCCTTCCCATGCACTGCCAAGAGGGTGCTGTGTCAGCCTTCAAGTGCACAGCAGGTTTTGGCAGAGATAGTTCAGACCAGACACCAAAATTTTTCTTTTCATTCTGTTTTTTTCCATTTTTAGCCCCTGCATGTGGTACCTCAGCCTGACGGGAACAGGACACACAAGTTTAGCTTCATTTCCCCAATCTCAGCAGTGCTGGGAAGTTGGGTTTATAATCCTGTGTAACCCAGCCACGTGTGCAGGAGGACAGAGGGGGTTGTGCCCTTTCCCAGCTGCTTCCCAGTACATAAGGAGGTGTGATGGGAAGCAGCAGGAGGCAAAGCTGGTCTGGTCACACAGTGGTACCTGATGGAAACATCCCAGCCAGAAAAGGCAATGTAGGAATGGCTGAGGGGGCTCCAGCAGACTCCTTGCAATGAACTTTAGGTTTTACAGAGCCCATTAATTTCTTCAGCTAATAAATTTAAAGGCAGCAAAGTAGGTCACCAAACAGCATGTAGTGCCAGTCCTTACCTAGTGGTGTAATCAGCCCTGAAAAGAAACAGCTCCTGCTCCATCCTTTCATAGAATCTTAGAATCATTAAGTTGGAAAAGACCTCCAAGATCATCAAGTCCAACTTTCAACCAAATTTTGCCCTCTCTCCCTTATTTTTGCAACTTCTCAAACCAGTTTGGAGAGGCGCCTGCCTCCACCCTTCCAAGCCCTTGATGGGATATGAATACTGATGTTTTCTGAAGTTTTCCAGGATTCCCCATTGCACTGGGGAAATTTTGAACATATTATGGAGATTTTTTTTCCCTCCAAGGGAGCTTTACTGGGGGGATGGACTGGAGGTTTCCTCACCCTCATAAGTACTCATAAGTAACCATGAACAGGATAATGCCCAATGTGAGCTTGTCCCTTTGGCTGACTCCAAGCATTTCTTCAGAGCACTTATTTTGTTCTGGTGTAAACAGTGGAAAAAAGGAATAGCACCTCCTCCCCAGCCATAGGCCCTGTCCGTGAGGAGGCACAGATTGCATTGGTGTTCTCTGAGCAGGGAGCAGCAATGAACCCTAATTGACATGGAAGGCAGGATGTAAATAACATCCCAATGCTGTCTTGTTCTTGATTTCTTATCTTTAAAGGGAATCTGTCAAGAAGGTTTTGGGTTTTTTTAATTGTTCCTTTTTGTTGTTGTTATTTAGAAAAAAAGTGTTGGTCTTGACAAGGAGAAGGAATATGAAACTTACTGGAAGCCATTTATTGCTCTGTTGGTGTATCATCATTAATCACCTGTTCTCAGTGCCCTCACCAGTGAGAAGAAAGTCAATAGAAAGAGCCTCACTAATGTCAAAATAAAACTCAGACCGGAGTCACAAACTAAAAGGAAAAACTGGGAGAAAGAAAGGGTTTTTTCTTTAATATGAGCCTCTGTGAAAGTACAATGCATGGCTCTGGAAGCTGCCATGCAGCTCCTGAATCTTTGACATTTGTCTTTTGGGGGTAAATTGTGCCATCCTTGCCTGATTTGAATTACAGAGTTACCCAAGGCATGTTTCAAGTGTTCATGGCGTGTGGGGTACATTTAATCCCTGTGTCAGAATGTTATTTAAAAAAAAAGAAGAGAACAATGAATGCTTTTGCGAAGCATTGCCTTTAGGGTTATTTTAATTACTGTTATTGCTCTTCAAAAACAGTTTCAGAAGTGCTTGAAATGGTCATTAATTTGAACTGCCAGGAAAATAGTTCAGAATTTGGGAAATGAGGCGAAAGAGACAAATATTGTCAAATGCCTGACCTGTTTTTCAGATTTTGCTATCAATAGCTGTTATACCCTGGCCCCACTGTTTTGTGTGAGATTTAAATCAGTTTTTAACATGAGATTTCGTGCAAAATCTGTCACTGCATCAAAAGGAAAAACAGTCTAACTGAACTATCTGCTTTCTACATGAATAATGTTTTATAACCTTGGGGTGGCTGATTGGAATCTCTGCAGTGTTTCTCTTTGACTTAGTTTATGGTGGTCTCACTGTCTTTGAGCCACATTAAATATTTCAGTGGGATTATTTTAATTGCCAGTTACCCCTAAAAAATACAAATAATCAAACTTTCAGTTTCTGATGATGACAAAATGCAGAAAGCTGGCTCATGTTTATTTGGTGTCACAACTGTTATTTGCAGACAAACCCAAATCAGGCTGGCCTGTGCTTGGGAGTGCCAGTCTCTCATCCGCAAGAATGACTTTAAACAAGGATGGGCTTTTGATATGATAGCTCTTCACTGCCAATGTCAGAAGATGCCTTGATGGCATAGAGATGGTTCATCCTCTTAAAGTGAAGCATGAGCCAATGTACTTTGCAAATTTAGGCTGAAATATACATTAAGGAGAGGAGATAAAATCAGGCTTGTTTCTTCCCACGACTTTCAAGGTGCCTCCTTTGGCTGTGAGGGACCATGGAACAATTCACCCTGTATTGCTGACCTCTTGCTGGGCTGGAACATGCTAAACCAGAGAGGAGGGAAGCTTTGAGCATCCTGTGACCCCACTCCCACTGTGCTGGAGAGTCCCTCATTAGGGAGGAGCAGGAAGGTCAGGGTTCAGGCTGCCCCAAAAGGTACCTGGAGAGCTGTCAGGGAAGCTCCATGGTGATGGAGCTCTAGTAGAGCCACATTCACAATGACCCCCTTTCAGTTTTTACTTATGTAATAGGGAGATAATCAGAGATGGGCAAATGTAGCTCACTTTGTTTACTTTCTGGGGAAATCACACTCTAGCAAATTCCTCCAGCCCCTGTAGGATCGCCATGTTTCAGCACAGACCTAGAAGGACCTTCCACTCCAAGGACTCAAAGCAAGAGAGTAAATAAGGTTGAAAGCACACAAAGCCCTTGGGGTCTTCTGGCAGACTGCAGATTTTGCAATGTTGACTGTTGCCTAAGAGATAAGTTATTCCTAAGTTATTCCTTTGGAATAAATGCTGCTTTGTGGAGCTGCCTCTCCTTCCCCATCCCTTTCCACTTTGCCCCAGTTCTAAATATTTACATTCAACATGATGATGTGCTCACTGCTGCTCTCCTGGTTTGCTGCTACTGCCACAGACTGATCTGATTTTTCAGTATTCTCAAATAATTTACAATCCTGGTTCTGACAGCTAATTACGGAAACAGGGCCATGACAGTGCCTCCATCTTGCCATTAGCTGAACCCACTAGGATCCTGCTAATTGTGGGCCGGCCAGGAGAGCAGGAGCTTCTTCAAGGAAGCTGGAAATGATGTTTGGAGGGTGAGACTCTAAGTAGATTAAACTGGCACAGTGTTACAAGCCTAGGTGACTTCAAACGGTGTTTCTGTACAGACAGGGATGGTCTGATTGGCTGTTTTATCCTTTTCCTTAAGGGGAAGACATTTCCTACATGTTCTATAAAATGATTATTTTCATGCATTTTTCTCCTTGTTAATCCAGTTAGTTGAAAGTGTTAGAAGTCCATTACAGACAATAACTTAAAGAAAATAGGATTTTATCTAGACAGCTGCTCTTACGCTGATTTATTTTGTTTTATGTGTGTTTTTTCTAAGATGCCCTCCAAGGACAGCCTCACTCCCAGGAACACAGCCTCACAGTCAGGCTGGTTTTTCCAAGACAAGCAGAGAAAGAACTGAGTCCTTAAAGTCTCCAAAAGGCCTTGGGGAGCAGTTGTACTTGGCTGGCATGGGTTGCTCTTAATATCAGGCAGGGCAGTGTTTAAAAGAGAATAAACCTGCAGGGCTGTCTCCACTGCAGAGACGAAGTTGTGTTCGAGGCCAGGTTGGGTGAAGCTCTGAGCAACCTGGTCTAGTGGGAGGTGTCCCTGCCCATGGCAGGGGGTTGGAATTAGATGATCTGTAAGGTCTTTTTCAACCCAAACTATTCTATTATGATTCTATGATTCTATGTGCCCCCACGCCAGGGCAGAGAGCTGGGCAAGGGGCTCCCCCCACACCAGCCACAGCCAAAGGTGCAGCAGTGTGATTTTTGCAAGGGGGATGGTTGAGTTGTCGTTCTCCAAACAGTTGTATTTACTAGGGGCTGAAATAATGGGGTTTGGCCCCTCTCTTCTCCCCTTGCCCTGTCTCCTGGCCCAGCATGCCTGATCCTGCATCTCTTGATCCCATCACAGCTGGACCCCACATCTGCCCCATCCCAATACCGGCTACCTTGGTTTCTCCTTTCTCCTGTGGATTTGGGTTAGTATCTCCAGAGGTCAGGAGCAGTTTGTCAAAGGCAGCAGCATCTGGCACAGCAGCATCCTGGTCAAAAATTTTCTCCCAGGTGATACCAGTAACAGCTTACAGGGGTTGCTGGGAGGAGGACTTGCTCAGGATGCAGATTGATTCGCTGGAGTCCCTCGGGGGTTGCATGAGCCGTTGTTTCTTACACACAGTGCACTAAGACGTGCGGGGAGGCGTCCCGGTTCCGCAAGGTGTTCTGTGTGGATGAGAACAAGCAGCTGCAGAACAGTGGCTACTGCGACGCCAGCAGACGCCCCCCCGAGATGGAGAGCTGTGGGCTGCCCCCCTGCGAGTACATCTGGATCACGGGAGAGTGGTCGGAGGTGAGTTCCCATCCCCGTCCCTGCACCGGGCCGTGCTCTCCTCCTCTCAACACTGCCCTTGCTGAGGTATTGCAACCCAAATCAACAGTGGCAGGGCAGCACTGTGGGCTTTAATTATTTTTTTGGTTTTTTCTGTATGCAGTCTCCCTGTTGGATAGAAAGGAGCAGCGCTATGGGAGACAACCAGGATATTAAAGGCTAAAAGCAGCGTGCTCAGAGTCCTAGCTAATATCTGGAGGCAATTTTCTTCCAAAGCACAGTGCATTCAGCAGGCACCCTCTTTGGTTTTCTGCTGATTTATTTCATTTCTTTATTTATTTGGTTTTATTCCCATCCACTCCTGGGGGACTCTGGGGCCCTGTGAATTGTGTAAGGGTCCGGGTGAGTATCATGAGGGAAAGGCAAGCCTGGATGTGATCATGGGGGCACATCCTTCCTCAGTGCTGTCTTTGCAGGGGCAAGGACCCAGAGTGAGGGAAGGCAGGACATTCACCCTCACAGCTGGGAGAGGGCTTGGCAAGGAAAATAGATGAGTTTTCCTTGTGGCAGTGCCGCGTGCAGGAGGACCCGGGCTAATCTCAGCCTATTTCCTTCTGCAGCCAGTGAAGGATTACTTTCCAGTTGGAGAAGCAGCAGAGGGAAATGACAAGGCAGCTGCTGACACAGCACTGATTAAAAAGAAAGAACAAGAAAAGGGAAAAAAGAAAACATGCCGGGGCTGAGGGGGAGGAGAGACAAGCCACCTGAGATAGTGCAAGGAGGGAGAAATGTGGAGACAGGAGAATATCTCAGAGCAGCCTGGTCTCCTGGGTGGTTTCTTAAGAGAAATACTGAGGTGCCTGTCAGGCTGGAGCCCTGGCTGCCCCTGGCCCAGGCACCTTCTACCCAATGCCTGGGAGACCACCTGGGAGCACTCAGGCCCATGAAGATAGAGAGGTGGAGAGGTCTTACAGAGCCAGAGCTTGGCTCTCCCCAGGTCCCACTCAGCCCTTTGATGAGGAGGGCAGAAGTGCTGTTTATCCTCTAATTACAATGAAAAATCTCTCATTCTTTCAGTTGCTGACAAGTACCTGCAATTCAGGGTCAACCTTGACCATTTTCTATCTCTGTGTATCTCATGGGAAAAAAACCACCACCAAACCAAAACAACTAAATAATAGAGGCATTTCTGAGTTCCCAAGGATCTTCTGCTCCTTTCTTTGTCCTTGGAAAAAATATGTGCCCAGGAGCCAGCCTGGAGTAGGGAGTCCTGGAGCAGCTGTAGATCCAGCCCAGAGAGGAACTGGGCACTCAAAGATAGTGTCAGGCACCAGCCCACTTGTAGCAGCCACTTACAATATTCATGACTGGCTTAAATAGATACCCGTGATCCGTTGAAGCAGTTTCCTGTGTTAAAAGCTGACAGGCCTGGTTTCCTCCCCTCCCATTTTGGGCACCCTTCCTGAAGCACGTGGTGCTCACCGGTATTTCCTCTGCCCACAGTGCTCCGTCACATGCGGGAAGGGATACAGGCAGCGCCTCGTGTCCTGCAGTGAGATTTACACCGGGAAGGACCACTACGAGTACGGGTACCAGAACATGGTCAACTGTCCTGGCACGCAGCCCCCCAACATCCAGCCTTGCTACCTCAAGGAGTGCCCCGTCTCAGCCTCCTGGCGCGTTGGCAACTGGGGAAGCGTAAGTTTGGCTAACTTCTTTTTTTAGTCAAAAAGACTGGAACAACCTGGAGTTTTTTTAGACACAGACTGAAGGTTTGGCAGGGGAATGTTTTAGAGATGCTTAAATTAATGCATGGAATACTCTGGTGCAGCAGTAGCCCTGGTGTGTGTAGGGCTCCATACTTCAGACTGAACCTCTTTGTATGGGGGAGTCCCAGCAGCTGCAAGTAGAGTCATTCATGAAAATTGGGATGTAGCCAACATTTGTGGCTGTGTTGATGGCCATGCTGAATGCTTAGTCAGAGAGTGGGGTCATTGCAGAAAACAAGGGTTTGAAAGCCTCGTGCTAGAAGGATTTGATGGGTCACTGGCAACTGCAGTTGATCCCACTTGTCCACGTGTATGAGAAAGACTTGGGAGCCACCATTAGGCTGAAACACTGGTCATTTGAGCCTTAAAAGGATTTTTTTTCTTCTTTTTTCCTTCCCCTCCTTCTTACAAATGCTGGGACAGGTCAGGGGAAAGAACATGGCCTTTCTGCTAAAGTTATTTGTGTTGAGCCTCTTCTCGGCCCTGAACTACAAGATCAAATTTTAGTTAAGGTGATAACATTGCACTTCTTAGGGCTTCTGACATTCTTTGAAATGTGATGTTTCTCCCATAAACTTGATTTATTAACCCAGCTCAGGCATTTGTAGGAATTTGTCAAACCTTTACAAGGCAATCAGTGTCAAGCCAAGTAAAACATAGTGGAAGTTGTCACAGTAACTGGCAAAGCCATTTGAAACCTAAGTTCCTCCTGCCCCGTAGGAAGGTTCAGATCCTCCCTGTGAGTCAGCACAGAGGAATTACAGCAAAGAGCTCAGCCTCAATTAATTGGTATTTTCCCTCATAATTTAAGGGCAAAATACCCAACTCATTAATCCAACTTCCCTGCAAAGAGCATTTCAGAGAGAAAGACCTTTCTCCTCGCTTTGGGCTGCTGAATGTCCCAATGACTACCAAGTGCCATGACCCTTGTCAGCTCTGATTTTGAAAGGGATTTAATGTAAAATGCCTTTCAAAATTTAATGTACCTTTGATGGACAGAGAGAGCCCTACTCAGTGCTTTAGCTAAGTTTTATAGAACTGGACTTGATAAAGAGTAGATGCCCAAGCTGTGAATACCATGAGCCATTGAAGATCATCTTCTTCATGGTATGTTCCTTTAGACTAATCATTTCTAAATGGATGAGCAACTTGATTTTCTTTATAGCCGAAGCCGGTAGCTGTAGAAAGAGCTGATTTTAATTTCTCAAGTACTTGAAAGAACAAGTTGTGGATGGGGAGCAAGATTCTCCCACCTCTCATAGCCCACACTCAGTAGCTGGATACTCTGCTGCTTCGTAGCTCCAGTAACTTGTGCAATTTCAGACTTAGGAATGCCCTTGATCTGGGTGGTTTGAGGTTGACCCAGTGTTTGCACAGATTTAACCATTTTTCCAGCAGGTGAGGGGAGAGAAGATTTCGAGGCTCCATTTTTTTTTTTTGGTGCAATTGGCATAGAAAACAACAATCTTCCTAATGTGAAAAATAAACAATTTCACTTGAGCACATGGTTCACTTTAACCAACTGCCTCATCCAGCAAAGTGTGCAAACACTGAGCAAAGTATGGTAGTCTTGAAGTAATCAATTATAATAAGGAAGGGATTAATAACCAAAGGGACTACACATTTGATTAAAATTAAGCCTGTGTTTGAACACTTCGCAGGATTGGAGTCTTTGCTGCTGTCTCTTGATACAAGGGAAACCATCTGTCTCTGTTCTTTCTTCTGGAGCCCAGAAACCCTTGAGATAGAACAGGAATCTCTGTCTTGTGTCCCGCAGTGCTCTGTCACCTGTGGAGTTGGGGTCATGCACCGCTCAGTGCAGTGTTTGACCAACGACGACCAGGTCAGCAGCTTGTGCCATGTGGACCTGAAACCTGAAGAGAGGAGGACATGCCACAGTGTCCATGACTGTAAGTCTGCAGATTTACACCTTTTTTTGCCGTTCTCATGGCTTCAGCACTTTTTCTCATCAAACTCATAGAGATCTGCAGTATTTCCAAGCATTGGGAGCCATCCAAGTAAGCACTAAGGCACTTCAGGAAAACCCCTTAAAAATAAAAAAGGTGTTTTGATGCTTTGGAAGCCTCACACTGTTCCAAAAGAGATTTTGATGTGCAGTTGTTCAGTGACTACAAGTATTTCTGTTTTGTTTCAGGTGAATTACCAAGGAGTTGCAAAGACGTTAAAAATCTAAAAGGTGTCTCTAAAGATGGTGAATATTTCCTGCAAGTCAAAGGAAAGACATTAAAGGTGCATTTCAGCAACAGAATGATAGTTAATGGGTTTTCCAAAAGTTCAAGAGGACCCTGCATGTGGTCTTCACTTCCACTTGGATTTTCTGCCTTTGGTTGTCTCAGTGATGCCTTTGCACATGACACAATCCTCACTTCTCTCTCTCAGGTGTATTGCTCTGGGATGCAGACTGACAGCCCAAAGGAATATGTGACCCTTGTAAACGGGGATGCAGAGAATTTTTCAGAGGTGTATGGATACAGGTAAGAAATCCTGTAATCATGAACCTCACCGTGTTTTTGTTTTCCATGGCAATATTTCCCAGTCATGAGTAGAAAGGGTTTTCTTTTGATTTAGATTGCATAACCCGACTGAGTGTCCGTATAACGGGAGCAGACGAGAAGACTGCCAGTGTAGGAAAGATTACACAGCAGCTGGGTTTTCCACCTTCAGCAAAGTAAGGCTGGACCTGAACACTATGCAAATAATAAGTGAGTAAAAACAGGGCCTTGCCATTAAAAAAAAAATGTTTATTTTACACAAATATAGCTGTAACTACAAGCAAGCAGTAGTACTCTAGTGAGCAATATTCCTGAGAATTCCTGTTAAAAGCTGCTTTTAGACTTGGTCACCTGTTTGCTGCTTTACACTTGGAGACTGCAACTTGAGTACATCAGAGATGCTTATGTTATTTCTCTGTAAAACAGGAAAATATTAAGGCAATTGCTGGTGTACCTGCTCTGCAGAATGAGTATTTGCATGCTCCCAGCAGCCCAGTCTATTTTGTGAAGGATTTTATTTTATTTCATTTGGTCCCCTCTTCTCAGACTGGACTCGGACACAAAGCCTAACCAGGGAGGAGCTGCCCCACCCCCCTCCATTTTACTCAGAGAGGTGTCAGGAGATCCTAGTGCAGGGGTCTCCACCGGGGTGGGGATGCTGTTCCCGGTGGCCAGGCCAGAGGAGTCTCTTGGCAGAGCCCAGACCACGGGGAAATAACTTGTGTTGGGAGCTGGAGACATGGATTTGCAGTGGAGAAAGAGAATGTAGCAATATGAGTAACACACTGTCTCTTTTGTCATTCCTGTGAGCTGGGAGCCCATCCCACCACCAGAGACCCCGTAGCATCCCATAAGGTTATGGTTTCAGTCCCCCTGACTCCACTGCTATCAGTTTCCAGCAAATGTTTTAAAAAAACATATTGTTGGGAATTCATTCAGTAAATAGCTAAGTGCTTTTTTAGCAAATCAAAATACTTCCCTGTAAAACGACTCTTTATCTGATAAGTGGTTTTTATCACTCAATTTTCAAGACCTCCCAGTCTATCAATCTGTAAAAAGCTACTAATAATCTGTAAAAGCTCCTAGGTAAAGATCTCAAAGGAACCACCCTCGGGGAATTTGATACCAGCTCCCTTTGAATTTCAAAAGGAACTGGGCACCTACCTCTGTCAGGCAGGAGCTATCTCACATCCCCATCTAAATGAGTCTCAGTTACTTCAGATCCCTCCAGAGCAAAATACTCCAATTCCCTTTGAAAACCCGACCCCTGGGCTGGGGCAGCCAGGAGAGCAGAGATGTTGTTTGCTTTTGTTTAAAAGAGATTTAGAAGGTGCTGTAGCCTTCTTGAAAGTGGGGAATTTTTTGATAGAGAAATAAACCCCAAGTCAAGGCTTTGAGTTTTGTTGTTATTTATACCTTGTTCCTAAATCACCAACGCATTTAAACTGAGTTGTAAATACTGAGTGTAAGTGTCCTGTTGAATTCAGTGCTCATGTGCTGGGAATCACATGTGGCATGAATCAGGAGATTTAATATTAAAAAATATAGTAGTCTTGACTTCATATATTAATGTAGGAAGCCAGCTTTGGTGAATTTAAACATTAGCAAAGAGCATGTTTACATTTATTTTGTCTCTCTCCCTGCATCCTTCTTTCCATGTTACTCACCAACTCTTCTCCACAGCAACTGATTTACAGTTTGCACAAACACATGATGGACGACCTGTTCCTTATGCCACTGCTGGGGACTGCTACAGTGCTGCCAAATGCCCGCAGGTATTTGACAAGAGCATTTAATAGGAATTGGTGCCATTTGTTGTGTTCAGGCCCTCTATTAATTACTGCTGATCCAGCAGCCTAGCTTCAGTGAGTGGCACATTCTTATCTCAGCGATCTGAAACTTTTCCCTTTGTGAAGATGGAGAAAGTGAAGGAGAAAGTTCCCTTTGTGAACATGAAGGAAGTAGTTTCCATTTTCCATGTTATCAGGCCAGTGGCTGGCTAAGAGACATTCCCTAAGGCCTCAGTAAAGGAGGAAAGGAAGAAGAAATAGGCTGTGGGGGGAGAACGGGGTTTTGCTTGCATAGTTGAAGAAAGGGGGATCAGTCCATGACAAGGCTTGGTGGAAATGCTGGGCAGGGAGAGCAGTAGGGAGTAGATGCTTTTTGAAACTCTGTAGGAGACAAATAACACTGTGTTAGGGATGGCTTGCTGCATGTTCCCAGCACACCTACCTTTTGTGGGGCTGGGGGATGAGCAATCCGTTTGGATAGTCCAAGGTATTGGGTGGGCCATATTGGCAAAGGGCATTAACAGGGAGTCGCAGCAGCAGACAGCAGAGGGCAAACCTCTCCATCTCCTTCCCTCCCTGCTTTCAGACCTGACACTTTCCTGCACAGCTCAGCAGCTTAGGGATTGACTCCTTACCTCAGGAATGCTCATAAAGTTTAATATCCATCTACCTGACCCAGACAGTTTGCTCCTCACAGAAAATCGGCATTCCCAAGGCAGCAAGTGCAAGGAGCAAAGCTAACAGCATCTGGTACTGCACAGCCGTGCTGGGCTGTGGGTCAGCCTGTGGATGTGTCCAAAGGATCCCTCCGTGGGTCCAAAAATGGGCAGGACTGGAGACTGCCCGTGGGGGTGAAGAGAGGGCTGGAGGGGCTGAGCATTGGATGCTGGCATAGCCCTTAATTTTCCATCCATCTTTTGCGTTTTGAGAAAGGGTGGAATTAAGTGTTTTAAAGAAATAAGCAAATGGAAGAGTTTTTATTTCACTTGTCTGGGAAAAAAAAAATTGAAAATAAGGAAAACAAGGACACGTGTGCCCTCTCCAGTTGAGGAGGGAGCACAGTGGCTGCAGCACATCCCTGAGGTTCCTTCCCATCAGCTGCTGGAGCACGTCACGCTCTGCAGTTTGCCATGGAAAAGCCAACAATGCCCTCAGCTGGCAGAGAAGAAGCAGTGCAAAACCAGGAAAAAACAGTGCAAAACCGGGGTAAAGCAGTGAAAAGCCGGGGGAAAAGGCAGTTCAAAAGCCCTCTGAAGCCCCTCCTTCTCTGCAGCCACCAAGGAGAAGAAATTCCTAATGTGAGCCATGCTGTGATTTGTACAATGGATTAATCATGGTCAGAGCAATAGAAAACAAGGAAAACATTGCTGTCAGGATCCTGTTAGAAAAGTGACACCGTTGTGTGCTGGGAGTCTGGAGCACGGCATTTTGGGATAACCAGGCTCTTCTTGTTTTTTAGGGTCGCTTCAGCATAGACCTGTATGGGACAGGCCTGTTCCTAAGGGGAACAGCCAAGTGGCTCTCACAAGGGAATTACGCAGTGTTGGAAATTCAGAAATCCCCAGTAAGTTGTAACTTTATTTATGGCTATACCTGCTCATCAGAAGTTTTTAATTGCCACATTGTCATTCATGGCAACATCTTCCAATAGAGACTAACAAAAAATGAACATCTGACATTAAAGTGTTGCATGTAAGTGTAGTGGGGTGAGGCCCTCGCGAGTTTTGACTTGATCAGAGTTATTGCAATTAATTATTGAGCCTGATTAACTGTGAAGCTGAAAGCGCTGAGTGCTGTGGAGCAGATATATCCTTAATTAGTTGCCTGAGATGTCCAGCATGGAGTGTGCATCACAGGGCAGGGCAGCAGGACAGAGTCAGGACTGCAAAGCAGGGTTGGACCTGCAGATAGGGTCTGGTGCCAGGCAGAGCCCTGAGTAGGAATTGTTCCCAAAACATCGCTGAAAAAGTGTGGAGGATGTGGACCTTCCTGCTGGGTTTATCTCCTTGGGACAGTCTCAAGTCACCAGAGCGCTGCAAGGGCACCATCCCCTGTCACTGCCTGTGGCTCTGCTGGCTGGAGCCTCAGGGTAAGCCAGGCAGCCCTTCACAATCACCCGCAGCCAAATTCGTACTTATACTGCTTAATTTGCCTGCCTGTTAACACCTCCTGCAGTCACTGTGTGCCTTCACTCTGTTGCTTCTGTGTCATATTCTGAAATGGTAGAAACGCAGGATTGCTTTTTTGGCTGTTACTTCATGTGAGTCATCCCAATTGTCCCTGTTAAAACTCTCCAAAGAAGGTCACCATAATCATTTAATAAGCAGCAATTTGCAAAATATGCTCGCCTGTACTGCTTTCAGTCTCCCTGGCTCTGGGGAGCCCGAATCTCCTCTGTGCTGGTGCTCTTAGAGGAGAATTGATGCTACAGGTCTGACCACGCTACAGGTGGAGAAGGACCAGCACAGGCCCTGTATGTCAGTTCCAGCAGCTGCTTTTCTATTCGCCCCTTCTAAAAGGAGAGAAATCAACTTTGGGGTTGCAGAGAACATCATGGCTGGCAGAATTAAAACAAACTTTAAGGAACAGAGGTGCTCAAAAATCCTACATCACCTGATGGCATCTGTCAAGTGCTGTTCCAAGGGTATAATTGCCCGCAGGAGCAGAAGAACGGTGTAGTGAGAAGAGATGATAGCAGCCTGCTGCAGTCACAGATCGATAATGTCAAGCGCAGGGTGGAGCTCATTTAAAAATAAATGCTTTGTGCAAGCTTGTTGTGTGCTTAAGTCCAATTTTCTGGTAATTGAGGGTTGAATTGCCCTCAAGGACTATCTGTCCATTGTAATGACCAAGAGGGGAAGACTCTGCAGAGGTGAGATAAGGAAGGCCAGATGGAGGTATTCTCCTGACTCAAGCCCAGAGTTGCAGCCTGCTTGCTGGGCTCACCTGGAGACCAGGTCAACCTCAGGACCACTCCATATTTTCCCCTTCTGGCTGTGGCATGGGAAGGAGGGTTGGCACCTCAGCAAGTGACATCACCTCTCCCCATCACTTTCCCTCGTCTCTTGTCTCTGGAGCCACTCCAGGACTTTCCCTTCCAAGTGGATGTTTCCTGGTATTGCCTGCAAATACCCTTCCCATGCCCTTCCCATGCTCGGGCAGAGCTGAGGAGTTGTTACTGTCCCAGAGTGGTTTTGCTCTTGCATGAGCCAAGTTTTCTACTCATTACTATTATTCACTGTGGGGCAAACTGGAGAAAGCAGATACCCTTGAGATACCCTCCAAATGGCCTTCTCCTTGGGCAGCTTTCAATTTAATAAATCAAAACTACCCTTTCCTATTTGTATCCACTATCTGACCTGGTAACACTAAAGAGAATTACATTTGCGTATATTTGAATACAGTGGTGATTTCGTAGGTTGATTTAGGCATCATTTGTTTTCTTTCCAAGCCATTTTCTATTAGAAACCCTGGCTTGAGTAACCCCAATCTGGCCCTTCTGCAGTATGGAATTCCTGAGCTCTTATTGAGCTGTTATTTCTGATTTTGCCTGCAGGATGGTACCAAAGTAGTAGGAAGATGTGGTGGTTACTGTGGGAAGTGCACTCCATCATCTGGAACAGGCCTCGACGTTCAGGTGTTATAGCAATGGTGAGTTCCCAGCTGCTTCTGCATGAAGGAAAATCTTCCCAAAAATGCCCTGAAGAAGCAGATCAGGCCATGCTTGCAAAAACACATTGAGTGCATTGGTGACAGCCACCCACCCCACAGAGCATCCTGGTGGGATCCCCTGCTCCTCCAGTAACCCTTATGGATACAGCTCTGTTACCTGGAAACACTTTCCCACCTTGCTGGCACCCACTTTTGCTCTGCTCTTGTGTCAGTTTCTCTAGTGACATGCTACAGAGGCCAGGATGACTCTAATGTGCACCTTTTCAGTGTTTTCCAGGTTCTCTGGGAGCAGCCAACGGAGATGAAAGATGGATGAAGGATAGTGATGCAATACCTCTGCCTTCCACTTTTATATCTGTGTATATGTGTATATAGATCACATATTCCTAATGTACAGTATAATATTTATGTTTGGGATTATTTATTTTGATTTAATATTTTTTTACGTAAAATCATTATATTAAGGCTGCTTTTACTATTTTTATTTTTTATTGTTAAATCCTGCAGTCAAACCACTGCATTTTGTGTACTCTACATTATATGTAGCATTATGACAAATGATACTTTATTGTCACTGTATTCAGTTGTTTACTTTCAATCAGTAGTTTTCCTTCAGGTATGGGCTGCTTTGGCCCTCCACGGTGCTACACAATCTGCATAGGGGTATTTTTGGCATTTCAATCTGTCTTTATGCAAGGAAAATAGACAAGATGTGCTTAAATTTTTATTTTTAGGGATTAGGCTGACAGCACTCAAGGAAAACATGACAATGAATACAGTGTTAGTTGCATTAGCAATATTTATCTTTTAGGTATGTTTTGAATTTCACATGACCTCTGTAGCCAGTGCTAAAAGCACTGGTTTGGTGCTAACATGATATTTATTAATGCTCTGTAGTTTTAGTTAATCCAGTGCCTTTATCATTGAAGAAGGGGATAAAGCAGAAAAATTGTCAGGGAATTCAAATCAATCAAGATCTACCCCAGGTTTAGGATAATTCCTGCAGATGGATCTTCAGCTCAAGACCCTTTTTCTTATGGTTCTGAAGTGAACTCACTTTTTTAAAAAACGTATCTTTGTCTCCTAATTGCATGTGCCACTGTGCTTCCTGACTCCATCTGGAAGCAGGGTATTAACTCATCCCAGACAGGCTGATCAGGCCATATGTTTCCCTGGGCTGTGTGCTCAGAAGAGATGTAGTTTCTAAGAGACTTTGTTACAAAATCCTAGGGTTCAGCTGAAAGCATCCCTGTGGTGTTCCCACCCCATGGGGCTGGTGAGGACCATGGACACAGCATGCCCAGGGATGGGGACAGCACACCCAGCCAAGCCACCCCTTCTCTTGGCCAGGGGACTCCACTGCAGGCACTTGCAGCATTTCCCCAGCTTCCTACTCACTCCCAGACCATCTGCAAAGGGAGGCTTCACTGCCTCCTTTCAACAAGATCACTCTGTACCTACAGATGATTCTTCCCCCCCTTCAAAAGCAAGCTGCTCTACGCCTACTTCTGTGTTACTTCTGGTAAGGCATCTGTGCTCCTTGCCTCTCCTCATTCCCATGTACAGCCAGACATTTACTGTTGGCTTTTTTTAAATCAAACTGAGGAGCCATCTCACTTAGGTGTGGTGGCTCCTGCCTGTACATAGCCCTCTGCCTGTAGCATGCCACCCTTTCACCGAGCTTCGTAGCACATTGAACGGGGGTGATGTGACCAGATTATTGTTGTAGTCTATGACTATGTCCCTTATCTCTTTCTCCACAACTTTACTTAGTGATAGGAAGATGCAGCCCTTTCGCCTTATATGTCAGGGCAGCCAGGGGCACAAAGTACAAGGAAAGGAATATTTTCAGCACAAAATTGTCACCAGTTTGGAAAACCAAAGAGGTTTATCTGCTACTCCAGATAACTCTTCCGATTTTAGATGCAAGCAGTTACCAAACGCAACCTTGGGATCTTGTGTGAGTCTTTTACAGAGCTCCCCAAAGGATGTGTAATCAGTCTGTTACAAAACAGTTGGATCAATGGTGATAAATGATCTGATCCCTGGATTCATAACCCATGTGTGTGCTGGGCTTTGTTCAGCCTTTAGAGTGAAACCTGTCAGCCTGACAATCAGGGATTGATGCATTCCTGTCAGCTGGGAGACAGCAGGGCTGTGTTACAGCTCAGCAGCTGAAGAACCGGTGAAGGAAAGGTGAAAAGGGGAAAGAGAAAGAGAAAAATGGGAAAGGGGAAAGGAGTAATAATGGAATAGTGATTTTTTCTAATGATAATTGCTTATGTATAACTTCTGTAGGGGAAAAGGGAAAATTGCACTATGAACTTTAGAAAGAAACAGTGCTTAGAAAGTACAGGCATATTATATTTTCTCTAATGAAGTGAATGGCTATTTATAAAAAGAAACACTATTTTGACCTGTACACATTCATTTCTATGGTATAGTTTCAGAGCAGCTATTAACAGAGCTAGAAGAACCAAAAAAAATATGAAATAAACTACAAGGGAAAAAAATAACAGAGCAGTGATCCTGTGGTTACTTAATAGTCATCATTAAATAGAGCAGATTTTGAGGACCAGAGACAATAGACATTTCTTGTTCAGGAAACAACTCTGAGTTTTGTATATCAATGCCATTATTTTTCTACAAACTGGGGTATTTTTTTGCAAGGACTTTCCTGTACAATGTTTCTTTTCTTTCTGCTTATACCCAAAAGGAAATGAAAAGACCTGTAAGACGTCTTTATGGTCTTGCTGCATTTGCCATCGTATTTCAATACCTGTATGCTACTATAGGGGCAAAATACTTTGTACACTAGGGAATAATACATTGAATGGTAAACATTCCTTTCTGTGCTGGTGTTTATTTCCAAGGTTTGGGTTCCTTGTTTGATTGTCCCATGCAAAAGGAATCAGGGATGGGAAGAATATTGTTTATATGGAGCCCTGCCCCAAATCTATGTTGGAGTCTGTGGACCAGAGACCACCTTGGAGAATGGCTATGACCATTCACTCATGTCCTGCTGGTTGGAGAGACTGATGCTCCAAAATTTCTATCCAGAGAAGACTGCTCCAAGGTGCAAAATATACACAAGCACATCTCAGAGTTGCCCCATGCATTGTTCAGATGTGTCTGGTGACTGTCTGGTGCTGCCTTCAAAGAAAAGGGACATCCTTTGCCATGGGATATAAGGGAGAGAAACAGTTCATTTTGCAATGTTTTTGAAGGGTGAGCTGGGATAATGGGCCTGGTCCATACCACTTATAGTGCTATGGAAAGAAATGTGGAAAAAAAAAAAATCAACTTTTCTAAATTGGAAAAGATAGTAGCAAATATACAAGAAAATTCAGGCAGGAGAAATTTGGTTTAAAAGGAAGAAAATGTAGGGACCACCTCCCAGGATGTCAGTTAAGTGTTGAAGTGCAACCAGTCTTACATCACCACTGCCCCGGATACTGCAGGTAAGAGTGAAGAAGTTGCAATTTCTGTTCTCCCTTACATGTTCCTCATGCTTTGTCTCAGAAAATGCTGCAGATCTCTTAGTGCTGGCAGCTCCAGCCTTTTCCAGCTTCTATGTTTTCAAAGGAGAGAGGATTCCTCCCTTGTGCTGTCTGAAACACTGTCAGATGCAGAAAACAGAACATGCAGTATTTCAAACATTCAATTCTTAAATGACCAATCTCTTAAAAGTGTCTTTTCCATCATTTATCCTTAATAAATGATTTTACAAAGACTTTAAAAGTGAGCTGCTGTGAAATGAATACACAGACCCTGAATCGTATTTAACCCTCCAGCTGAGAGGAAAGATGTGTGCTAATGTCTTTGCAAATAAGTTGATGGGTGAAAGTATGGGTATTAAAGTCTTTGAAATGGGTCTTGATGTCTCTACTGACTTTGAGCAGCAGATTGTTGCAGAGCCCAGACAGCCTGGCTCCTGAAACAGACATGGCTGCTCACAAGCCTGAACTTCTGAACTTTGGGGTAAAACAGTAGGTTCAAGGGGGGATATGGGATAGGCGGTTCAGGAAGGCTGTACCTTCCTAGTACCTCAGCCAATGGGTAAGCCAATGGGAAAGGAAGGGGGCAACGTGCGGCCGGGAGTTCGGGATAAAAGGGAGGCTGTGCCCTGCAAAACCCCGAGAGAGAAAACCCTGCGGGCACGTGCCTCAGTGGACTCTCTCCCTGTGTTCGAATAAAGCTGGACTCCTCTGTCTCCTTTTTGGACATAAACCTCTGGCGTTTGTGGATTTTCCTGACACAGCCCTGTACAATGAAAGGTCATTTTAACACTTTCAGTGCTTAGGTTCTGTGTGCTTAGTGCTGAGGCTCTAAGAAATTGCAGCACTCTTCTTCAGCCTCATTGTGCAGCTTCAGAGACAGAGGTGATTGCTTTCTCTCTTTGACCTTCTGCCCCAATGATGGGCATTTTTCTTCTATAGAAAAATAAAATACATTTTGTTGAAGCCTGTTGGAAAGGCACATCTCAAGGAACTAGTCCTAAATCAGGACATTTGATTCCTTTCCTTCCTTTCCCCATAGCCTCACTTTGAAAATGGTATTGAAGAGTGCAGAGAGGCTCGGTCTGCTGTGTTGTTCCAATACAACTCCTCAAACAGATGATTGAGGGCTGACTCAGAAGAAAGCATTCCGTCAGGGGAAAAGCACTGAGGTGAGACACTTCTCCCATTACCAGGGAAAGGCACAGGAATTCAACCCAACCCAGGAGTCATTAACAGCTGAAGTGGCTCAGCCCGTGTTAAGTTCTCCCATCACTTGAACTCTTCAAATGGAGAACTCTTTCAGTCAGGTCGTTGTAAGAGACGTGTTTGAGTTCATCCAGAAGTCACAACCCTTTGTAGTGTTGTTCACAGCAGTGGGAGGGGATGAGTCCCTTTGCGGTACAAATTCCTGGAGGCAGCTCACCGGCTTGCATTGAGAAGAAGCTGATGACCGAAAGTGGTGCCTGTCAGTCCCCCTCCAATATTTTCCAAGTGTTTTCGCCTGTGAAGTGATCCAGGCAATTGGAATTGTAGGCTTCCAGAAGCAGATTAGTTGGCAAGTTTTTGACCTCTCTTTGCAATAGAGAGATGAAGAATGCTAAGAAGTTATTTTCAGCCTTCACAGAAGAGTCCGAGTTTCCACTTCAAAGTTGGCTTAATTTTTCAGCTATTTTATATTAGCAAACATAAGGCACAGATTTTGGAAAAAAAAAAAAATTAAAAAAAAAAAGAAGAATAGTATTTTGACCTAATAAAAATTCCTTTTATACTTTATTTCCTGGGGAGGTTTCTTTTGTTTGTTTCTTCCAATCAAAAAACCCCCGAAAAGCAAAAAACAAAAAACAAAAACAAACAAACCAAAACAAACCAAAACAAAAAAAACCACCCAACAATCCTGTGAATTTTTCCATTAAATTACTTCCACCTCTCTCTAGTTATAAATATTGGTTCTGAAGTGTTTGGAGATGTGATCTGTTGACTGTAAGTACAAGAAGATCTGATGTAGGTACCATTTTAAGCAAGGGAAGGTAGAAATGCATTTCTTCTTTGTGAAGCTGATCCAGGTCCTTCAAGGCAGGATATGAAGTGCAGAGGCTGAGGCCATGCCCATCAATCTATTTCCACTAGGAAAACCTCAGTTCTGCTGGGAGCAGAATGGTTTCCACATTACATCTCCTCACAGGCTTTGGCACATGCCTGGCTCTAATGCTCAGACTGAGCTGCCACCAGCAAAATCAAGCTGCAGCTACTTAAACATTTGTTGGTAGTCAGTGTCTCAGTTTCTGAAGAGATAGCATGAGAAGAAGAGCCAGAAGTCTGGAGTAATCTCTGAATACAAAACCTTTGTATGTGGGACAGAAGGTGCAGGGGGAGGCAGGGCTCTGCATATTCTCTCTCAAAGTCATTACTTGGCTCCATTCATATGCTTATAATTTCTTCATCCTTCTTTAGTCTGCAACTACATTTCGGATGAGCAATTACATTAATCAGGTCTTTTCTGCATTGTCCTTTTCTAATCCATCCTTGCTGGCTTGCTGGCCTTCCTCTTTGAAGCTATTCCCTGCTCGCTGCCTGCCTTCCCCAGCGCCACACAGAAAGGATCATTGACTGTGAAACGCTTTCATTGCTCCCGCACTCAGTAGCAGGGAAGTGGGAATGGTTCCCTGCAAAATGACTGGCAAGAACAGACATGTCCAGGTTAGTCGCTGTTACTGCAAATACAAGTAGCGGTAAATACAAGTGGTGCTTCTAAACCACCCCTGGCAGGTGGGAGCAAGGCCACCTGCAGCAGAGGATGCAAGCAGGTACCAGATGCTGCCAGAGGCTGGAGCTGTGGCCTCATGCACGGCTTGGACTTCCCAAGACTCTTCTCAGCTTGGTCCCAAGTTTGAGTAGCCCTTTGGAGCAGGATCCAGGTGTGTAGTGGTGGGAGCATGAAGCTCTGCACTTCCCACTGAGGCTGACGCCTTGCCAGAGCTTAGAACAAGCAGGTACACGCTGGCATAGCTGAACTGGTAAACAAATGAGACCTAGAATAACAAACCACGAGCTGCTGAAAGCAGGTGTAGGGCAGCAGTGGCCATGAAGGTTTGTTTCCTGGCAGCACAGGAGCAGCGCGGTGAGTCTGAGCCTTGTCTGTGGGAGCAGGAGACAACGGCCTTTCTTCTTATCTGTGCTGGGGCTTAGCTGCTGAAACACTTTGCTATCTGTCTCTCCTTCACTGTCCTCCTCCCAGGGTATCCCTGGGCATGCCAAAAATGTCTCCTCAAATCCACATGTCTCAGGGGGACAGTCCACCCCGATCAGTGGTACAGGTGATCCAAGGAAACCCCAGCAGATCACTGTGCTGACTCTCACTTGAGCTACTGCTCCATTCAGGTAGGGCAAATGGAGAGTTGATACCTGTCAGATCCACTTTTCAGAGATATTTCTAAATTCTGCTGACTGAATTGCATAAAGTGGGGTGTCCTCAAGTCATTTCAACAGCTCTTGTCAACACCGACAGCTTCATCCTGCTCTGTGTGGAAAAATGCAGTGGGTGTGCCTTGTGCTGGTGCAGAGCTCACCTGGAATAACCCCTGCGAGCTGCCTGCCTGCCCGGGAGAGGCTGGTGCCCAAGATAACCTGAGTATATCCTCCTCTTCAGCTTTCCTCCACATTGTGCAAGTGGTATGTGAAGCTTTCCAGATACGACTGGCATTCAGATTTCACTAATGGCATTTTCCCATCTGATCATTCCCAATGGCTTGAGCTTTTCAAGAACCTAAATGTATGACAGCATTTAACTTGGGAGAATCAGAAGCTTTCGACAGAAGGTATGTCCTGGGCTGTTTGCCTCGGCTAAAGAACTGGTGGCTCCAGCAGGCAAAAATAGCACCAATATAAAACTTGACAACACTGGTGTCCAGAAAATAAACAATTTCTGGCATCTCAGGGCCACAGACAAAGTTTTCTGAATTTTCCCTTTGACCAGCTACCTAATTTCTCGTGATCTGAGCTACCACCAGCAGCCTGGTTTTGCCAGGCATTTCTCTCCCGTATTTATAAGCAGATTTCAACCCTGTAAAACGGTAAGTAAAAGACTCTTTTATTTTTCTCCCAATGAAAAGAGACAATAAAGCAGCTTTAAAAACATGAGTAAAAGGACCTTTCCACCTGCAGGGTGGCAAATGAATGATTAATGTGAGGGATTGCAGGACATCTGTGACACTTCCAATGCCGTGGCAAGGGAAGGGCAGGATGGCTTCACTCCTGCCAGCTGACCTCCTGCCGTGCCTGCTGACACCTGCCTCTCTGCCAGTTACCCCAAATTGGTTTGTTTTTTCTTATCTTCATAAATGGTCCTGAAAAGTCAAAGTAGCATGGCAGAAGTGTGAATTTACAGCATAAAGCAAATAATTCTGCTGCACCAAAAGAGAGCTCCAAGGAGTGAGGGGGGATAGTAGAAAATTACTTGTTGCTATAGTGCAAGGATGTTGTGTGCAAATTGGCAGAGTCCCACCTGATTGCTTTGTTTAGCCTCAAATTGAAAGGCATTAAGCAACCATGTGAACCGGGGCCATCTCCCACCCCC
>VZTE01000510.1:105408-146646 GCA_013397775.1 Eulacestoma nigropectus
GGTGGCCGCCGGTGGGGGCGGGCCGGGCCGGGCCGGGGCGGCCGCTGCTGCCGCGCACTCGGGCTGGGCTGCGCTGGGCTCCGCGCTGGGAGCGCTGCCATGTTCGGCCGCGGCTCCCGTAAGCGGCTCTCCTGCCGCTCGGTGAGTGCCGGGGGGGGTCTCTCTCGCTTCGCTCCCCGCCCCGCTCCAACCTGTGGCTCTGTCCCGCCGCCCGCTCCTGCTGCGCCCCGGCGCCGAGCGGGTCCCCGCCGCCCCGATGTGCCTCTTGCTTGGGGCGCGTCCCCCCTCCAGTCCTTCCCCTGCCTTCTCCCAGCCGTGCGGGTGCCTTTCCCCCGGGCGTGCCCCTTTCCTTATCTCTGGGTGCCTGTTCCCGTCCCCCTCGTCCCGCAGCCGGCGCTGACTCTGCTGTTCCTTGCAGCTGACGGCGTCGGGGGAGCCGGAGCGAGGCCAGCCCTGCAACACCTGCGGGGACCAGTGCCCCGGCTTCGCCCTGCACGAGTGGAGGTAAGGCCCGGTGAGACCTCCGCTTATCCCTCGGCCCATCGCCCCCGTCCCCTCCACGACGGGTCCCATCCTGGCTCTCCCTTCGCAGGGTTTTGCGGCTCCCTCCCAGTTCCGTGCGCATCCGGGGTGTAGGTGTGGCTATTTTGGGAGTGCTTGTGTTAGTCCGAAGCGTGTTGCCCACCCAAGGTGGGGGCTCTGGAGACACGGGTGGGCCAGCCCCACACAGGTGTGCCCCACAGGTGTGGCCGTGGCCGCCGCCGGTGCGGGGCGCAGCAGGAGCCAGATGCGGGACTGGGGTAACTGGTTTGGCGATTACCAACTCGCAGCCTCCCCACTGCGGTCAGGGGCTCGTCCTGCTGCTCTGGGTCGTGCCGGGGGCTGAAGGCGCCCTCACCTGGCAGGGACAACCTGGGTGGGGTGGGAAGGGGAAAACGAGGCTGAAGGGGTTCTGGCGGTCTGCACCAAACCGCTGCGTGAAACTCCTGCCTCCCCTGTGGCTGGATTTAGCCCTTGTCAGTGATGCCAAGCAGAGATTTGGCTGTTGAAATGGATGGGGGTGTGTAGGAATGAACAAGTATTTTTGGCTGTTTCTGTTGCGTCTCTTTACAAAGCTGACAGTGCTGGTTCCTGCTAAGCGCAGCACGCCCTGGCCTTCTCCTGGGTCAGCCCCTTCTCCCCTCCCCGTGTTCTGCTGCCTCGAAATGAGTTCCTGCTGATGGGTGATCTGGGACTTGGTGATATTAAATCTGGGCTGTGGGCTCTGGGAGCTGTGCACAGTCTTAGTAAGCCAGGGAGCCCTTGGCGACCTTCTAACCTTATTTTTCAGGGTATACCCTCTTCTCCAGCATCTGCTGTGCTTGGCGTTCCTCCCAGCCTCTGCCCTACTTCTCAGAGCTGTGTCTTACCAGATTAAAGCTAGGGTTCAGAGCAAGGAGGGGGATTGATGTATTCTTTTTGAGCTGTATCTTAATGTTCAGCCTTGCAAATCATCGTTCCCTGTGGCATTTGCCCCAGGGTATGGTGGGATGGGTTCCATAGGGTGAGGTCTGCCCTGAGGGATGCACAGCGGCAGGTGGGGCTCACCGTGATCCTCCAGCCTGGCCCTCCGCAGGTGCTGATGCCACATCCAGGTGCATCATGTCCCACCTCAGACCTTCAGGAGCTGAAGGTGTCCCTTTCTCCTGGGCTACAGGAAATATGGTCTCCTGACACCCTCCCAATGATCTGAATCTGCCACGTGTGTTAATAGATTTATAAGGTCACCCCGGAGCTGTCTCCTTTTCAGGGCTTTCCCAGGCTGTCCTGGGTTTCCTTGTGTCACTGCAGAGCCGCTTTATAATGCTTAAAAGTGTCAAGGAGAACTTTCAGATGCAGGATAAGAAGAAAAGCCATGGTCATGAGCAGTATTTCTCCCCTGCTCCAAGGACTTGTGAGGTGCTGTGGTTCATGTTTTGTTATGTCAGAGGGTACAACTGTACAGTAGCTTTTGAAGAATTAAGTGAATTTTGATAGCATCCCACCAGAGGCCAAATGGCACAGCAGAAGGGGCACCCAGCTGCCTGGAGAGTGTCAGATGAGAGTGATGTTGCAGCTCTTTTCAGATTGTGCCCTCTGCATTGTACCTCTTGGCCAGATCCTGCCAGCCCCATGTGCAGGAGGCTCCAGCCTGCCAGGACTATCCATAACCATCTCCTTTGCTGAGGAACCCCAGACATGGGAAAGGCTTTTTGCTAAAACAGTGTGGATTTTTCCAGCAGCTTTCTCTCAGGAAAGAAGTAGTTACGTCCCCTGGGGCAGGAGAAAGATGGGGACCCTTTGGGTATGGGCGGGGTCAGCCCCTAGAGGCACTGCAGCCTGTGTGCTCCGGGTTTGCATCCTGCTGAGCAGGTTAGACCTTATACCAAGTTACCTTCCACCAGGACTCGATGAGCTGAGAGCCCTCCTGCAAGCATTTCCATTTAATTGCCTTGATATAAGAGTAATTACGCAGTTAAGCCAAATAAAGGCAGCCTATTTGCCAGAACACAATAGAGAGGAAATGCATTCATTTTTTACTAGCCAGTGGAATGCCAGGAATAGGTAAGCAGGCAAATTATTCACAGTAGTTTTGTAGGTTGAAAACATGCTGAGGAGCCTGTGCCCTCTGTACATGAGGTGATGCAGCCACTGCCTGGTGGGGCTGCTCACCTGAACGTGCAAAATGAGATAAAAAGAAAAGAAGGGTTTGTGAGGAGATCCTCAGATTAGGGGTATAATTCTGGACCAATTGACCAGTAGAGATTTGTAAGGTTTTTTGTAATCCTTTAACAGCAGAGTTTTGCTGATAAATGTAAATGGAGTGGTTTTGCTTCAAAGATGCAGAGTGGTGATAACACTTTAGGGAGACAGAATTTATAA
The DNA here is from genome assembly GCA_013397775.1 of Eulacestoma nigropectus. Taxonomy (NCBI): domain Eukaryota; kingdom Metazoa; phylum Chordata; class Aves; order Passeriformes; genus Eulacestoma; species Eulacestoma nigropectus. Next base: position 108,310 of record VZTE01000510.1, read on the forward strand.
ACTTGCAGACACTGAAACCATTGCTGAAACAGGCATTGTCTATACCTAATTATGCTGGTTTGTGTATTTTCTACTTACCTGTGATTTTAGGCATGATCTGTGCAGGCACTCCATCAAGCAGGCAGATTGCTTTGTTAGATGATGAAGATTCCTGTGCTTGTTGCCTTAAAAGCCACTTTTCTCAGAGATGGCTCTGAGTGTTCATTGAATTTATCATTCCTGGAAGCACAGGCATGCTTCCTGAGACAGGGAAACCTCTTGAAAAGAAATTATACTCTGCAGAACTGTTTTCAGAATAAGCCTGGTCTCTGTACTGTAGGCGATGTGCAAAAAGAAGATGAAAGGGGATTGTTAAGTAATTAAGTAACATCCTTGGTTTTTGAAGTTTGTTTTTGAATCTTCGTAATCTTGCTCTGATATTATAATCCCACATTCAAGGTAGTGGGTGAATTATCCTGTAGCAGTGTCAGCCTGTTTAATGCTGATCTGGTGGAAGCAAGGAATTGAAAACACCACGGTTAAACTAGAGCCCAACTACAGCCTACATCTTACCCCTGAAAGCTCTCTTCTGCACGCCACAGATCTCTGCCTCTTGTTGTAAGGCAGAAATTCAATTTTTAGTTTTAAATCATTTAGCCCCAAAGAGAAGAAAGTAAGTGGTTTGTCTGAGAAGGCTGAAGATTGAATTCCACCCTCCTTGAGTGTGAAGTCCATACTGTTGTCCTCACACAGCTATCAAACTATAACCAGTAAAACCCTGAATTTCTCATGGCCTGAGCAGCAAAACGACTCCTCCCTCTCGTCTCATCACTTTCTGCTGTGGTGGGTTCTCAGCAAACTAACGAAGGACTGAGTTCATCTGTGTCGGCATCCGGAGGATGGAAATGAGATGTACATAAGCATATCCTCATTAATACAGGTCAATACTTGAAAGGTGGCTTTGTGTGAAAAAGGGAAATCAAATTCAGTAAAAATTGAACTCCTTAGGAGCCCGGTTGCTGTTTTCTAATCAGATCTGCATTACGTTAAACTGTGTGCCATTCAGCTTGTTAACAAGCTTTGGCATTAAATAAAGCTGTCACTGGAGTTTGGTGAATTAATAGCCATTAGGAGTGTCTTTTGCATAATGTCTTGCAGAGAAAAGCCTTCCAGGGAGGTGGTCCAGGAGCAGGGAAGGGAATTTATAACCTAGTCCCGGTGCAATTAGTGTGAATATGCAAACCTTAAAGGTGACAAATGGTTGGCTTTTGCTGCTGTTAAGCTTACTGAGAAGAACTAATTTCAAATTTACTCTGGGTGAAGTAAAATTACAGCCTTAGTGCCGCAGTTAAAATAGCAGATCCTTTGGGAGATTGGCATGTGTTTAGCACACGGAACCATGGTTTGTTTGCTCCTGGAGAAAGCCTTGCAAAATACTCTTGCAGTTCAACAGACCTTGCTGTTCCCTGCTCTCTGCCTTCTCCAAACCTACCAGCTAAAAACATAGATGCAGGACACCCAGGTCTCAGGATGATATTTGAGTTTTGGTTTGAGGAAGGGGGGATGTACCACCTAGTTTACAAAGCCTGCAGAGGCAGTGGCATACGGCCAGTTTCTGAGGGAAGGAATTCAGATGCTGTAACAGAGCAGACAATTTTTAAAATAGAGTATGAAAACCTTTGGAGAAGTCTTTGTTGCCATAGTTATTCTTCTGGTTTGCAGAAGCATTTGAAAAGTAGTAATAAACATGACACAAAGACAAAGACTGGTTTGCCAGGGTTTTAGTTTCAGTGTGAGATTATGTCATACATCTTTTCTTGGAGCATCTTTTTCCTTGCATACATCATGCAATCTTTGTCCCTTGGAATCATGTTTTGCCCGGGAAGAGATCTGTTTCTCTTCATGCGTTGCTGTCACATGTCACGCTCTTAATATCAGTGGTGTGTGTTTGTACAGGACACAGTGCCTGGCTTTTAACTTCCAGGGCAAATTTATGTTACCTGACGTAGTATCTGGTAATATCCCATATTAACAAATTTTGCTGCATGCAGTTGTTTCAAGCATTTATTTATTTATTTCCATAACTCATTATCTTGCTATAATCTTCAGCAGTCAGTCCTGCTGAAGTCTGGTCTCATCTGGCCTTGTTGGATCAGGAAGCATCTGCAAAGACAAACTTTTCAGCTTCTCGGGAGAGACTTGCCTGGACATCCCAGGTGATCAGCCCAAAGAGTTGTGATTGACCACTGGATCACAAAAACCTATGGACAAGGAAGAGATGCATGTCATGAGACTGACCCAAAATGAGGTGATGGACCAGAAGCCCAGTGATGTTTGATGTTGTTGGGTGATGGTGTACAAGTTGCTTTGCAACTCCCTTCTCTGCCTTTTTGACGGTAGGCAGGGAGTTGCTTGTGGCAGTGGATGTTTGTTTTGTTTGTATGCTTGTTCAGTGCCGAGTGCTCTGGAGATTGCTGTGCACGAGCAATGAGAAATTCTGTATGTTTGCAGCCTTTGTCTGCATTCCCTCAGCTCTGATCCTGCCCATGGGAGGTACACCCCAGCAGGCTCCTGTATACATCCCTGGGTGCCTTTGGGTCTCCAGTTTGGTGCCTACTTCCTCATCCAGAGAGCAGAAACAGTAATATTTGTAACACAGCACATGAATGAATAACACTGAATTCTGAAGCATTTGTTTCTACTTTAAAAAAAAAAAAAAAAAAAAAAAAAAAAAAAAAGTACATATTATTGCTTCCATATGTTTTCAGCATTTTTCATAGGTTATGTCTCTTGTACACACACGCTCCCAGCTTTTGCCTGTCATGAATAACAGGCTTTGTGCCTCTCTCCTTTAGGATTCAGATATTCCACACTTCCTTGCGTGTTTATTTGAAAGGATTTGGTGATGTGAGAATAGAAATACCTTATCTTGAATAGGCTGATGTTCCTTTCACTGCCATGGTGAACTGTGCTGTCCTGGAGGGTTTTAGAAAATTCATCATTTTGCGGTTGGGAACCTGCTAAAATGGGCAAAATTCAACCAGTGCGGGTCTATCCCAGTGCAGATCCATCACAGTGCTCCTGAGGTGAGTCTCTAAGGGACTGCAGAGGGCTAAGGTTGCTGCTGTCCCTAGGGGACCTGTGCCTGTCCCCTAGGGGTGGGCAGGAGTCACCTGCTTCCCAAAGATACTGTCATCCTGGCAGAGGGGATGCAAAAAAAAATATCAAAGGTTGGTTTTGTTTGCTGATTTTAAAGCCTTTCACAAAGCAGATGGTATCATTTGCTTGTTTTTAATTTATTTTTGTGTGTTTATTTGGTCACAGGTTCAGAAAGGAGAAGCCATTCCCTGCCAGGTTCCTCAGGGACAGTCAGTGCCCTTCAGCCTCTGTGCCCATGGGTTTGGTGTGGGTGGCTGCTGTGTACACTGGAGCTCAGCTCAGGGGGATGCTGCAGTGTGCACTTGGCTTGGCATCAATGACTTCAGCTGTCCTATTTTCTTACCCCTGCGAGATTAAACACTTGTGTAAGTGTTTGGAAAATCAGGTCTGCTTTTTCTTTGAGCTTTTCACCCTCATGGTAGTAGGGATAGAGCAGGGGTGATGAGTGATGGGTCGTGCTGCTCCCACTGTTCCCACAGCAGTTCTACCAAGGAGCAGCCAGGCCATTGGGATGGGGGTTTGGATGGGTTGTGGTGTAGGTATCAGCTTTGTCCTGCCCTGGGACAATCTTTTTCTAAATGTTGAGTGCACAGTTGCATTTAAGGACGTCCCAACCATTTTTTCTGACTTGTGGGTTCCATTTCTTCGTGCCCTGCTGCTGAAACAGCACTTGAAACAGCACTTAAAACAGCCAAGACTGATAAGGTATCCTGTTTGTGCTGGCTGGAAGACACAGTATCCACATTACCAAAGCATTACAGTGTCAGAGGCAGTGGTGTCCCTGGCAAAAAGCCTAAAATAAAGTCTTTAATTTTTGTATGCGATGTACAAAAGAGCAGGTGAGGTATGTACTTGTTTCCGGGCAAGCCCAGGAAGCCTGTTTGAAGTCCTTTACAAGCCACTCAGGATTGTATTGCAAGAACTCAAAGGCGTTTGAGATACTTGTTGATTGAATTTCAGCGGAGCACAGAGCCCTGCTCTGCAGCTGCTCTAACTGGAGCTACTCTGCCTAGCTCCATTGCCACTGAGCTGTCAGCAAAAGCCAGAAAAGCAGAATTTCTCCTAGGGAACGGGCAGTGTGGGTAGATTTTCTGTCTGTTTTGAAGTGGCCTTGTGCAATTCTATTTTTATGAATGGTGTGAAAAAACACTTATAAGCTATTGCAGGATTTAGGCTGATTTTGTGGGGTTTATTCTGTTTCTGGTGTTATTATGAATGACACTGATGATGGATAGCTGTCTGCAGAGCAGACGCACTGAATTTGTGTGGTATTTTACTTCTAAACAAATAATTTTAAAAGTTGGTCAGGTTTTCTTGCATTACATTTTTTTGGAAAATGACTACAACCACTTCTTGGTATGCAAAGAGTAGAATGTTACCTGCCTGGTGTGATCAAGCGGGGTTTGCCATCCCAAAGGCAGAATTTGGCTGGTGAGCACTTTCCTGGTGCCTCAGCCACGGGGCTGCGCTGCTGGACACTGGCAAAGCACAGTTGCCTCATGGAGCCTTTTGAGATGGATTTGACCGAGAGAGACTCACAAAACTTAGAAGCAAGATGGATTGGCTTGCAGCGGGATCTCCTTGAAGCAGACAGCTGTTGGTGCTGGAGGCTGCCGTTATGGCTTTGGGAGCTGTATAAGTTGTGATTTAGTGGGACACGGTGAACTGATGTAACAGCTTAGTGCTGCTGGATGTGTAAGGACCTGAGCTCCCTGTGCATCCACCCAAGCCCAGGGAAATGGGTTAAATCGCTTGTTGAAGCCTCTGCTGAGCTGATGAGAGGGAGAAGGTGGGAGATAAAATGTTGTATTGGTCCTGTGACATGCAAAGCTGAGCTGTCATCCCTGCGTCGGCATCCTTATCCCCTTATTGAATTTTCCTGCCCTGCTGTAGCCTCAGCCCTGTCTGTGCTCCTCGCTGGCTGCACAAGGAGTGCGCAGATCCGCGCTCCCCACAGGATGCGTCTCGCTGGAATTTGGCGGTGCTGTGCTGTGTGTGGCACGTGTTGGGCAGGCAGGAAAACTACTACCACTTTAATAGAGGGTTTGCAACAGGCCTTTGTGACCAGCGTGGTGTGGCGTGAAAGAAAAAGCTGCCAGCCGCCGCTTTGGTGTGATAAAGGCTGGAACACGGGATCCCCAGCTGGAGGGGCCGGGCACAGCTATTCGGCTGACGCCCACTGCACGCTGCCCTCCTCTTTGTTGCTCTCAACTGTAGAGAGTCTGTTCAGTGCTTTCAAGAATTTTTCTTTGGTTTTGTTCTTTTTCTGTTTGCCCTTAAAAAGTCAATCTGCAGTCTTTTAGACTTTTTCAAAGACATTCTTCCCTCCCCCCTGCCCTCCTCTCTCCCCCCTCCCGCCCAGTAATCCATCCTTATTACACCAGTAAGTCACTCTTCAAATAATGGATTGCGTTTTCATTGTCTGGCTTGTAAGTCTATCACCGAGTTTAAGGATGGCCGATAGTATCAGCTGAGACTTTTGGCAGCTGGCTTTGCAATTTGTGGTACTCATTTGGGTATTTGCTTTTTTCTGCAATGAATAATCTCCCAGCCATGGCAGCGGAAAGCCGGACTCTTTCGTAGCATCTCTGCGGTCACTATCTAATGTTGGAGGAATTTGTAACATTAGCAGAATTGTCTGATGTGAGGAAAACTAGTTTCAGGGAAAACCTCACAAGCATGGCTGTAAAGAACGTTTTTCTCATGCTTGCAGACCCCAGACATGCATCAGTGCAGCCTCAATGGCCAGAACCTTTCTCAGTTCACCAGTGCTTGGGCCAAGAGGCGTACAGAAAATTCAGGGTGCTCCTCTCTGGTGCTGGAGAGGCTGTTTCTTCTTATGTATGGCTCTGCTCTTCACAGGACCCTGATGCCAGAGCTCATCACTTGGAGAGCTCAGTGTGACAATTATTATTCTCACTGCAGAGGGAGACACTTTGTACTCAGCCATTGCAGCAAATATTTCATCCCCTATCCATTGCCCTTGTGTGGACGCTGCTGCTGTGGTGATAAAAAACATAATGGCTGCTCTTGCTGATAAGGGGAGTGTATAAGTATGATTATTGAAATCCCTATGCAGAGCCTGTGGATGGCTGGAGAGTCCTTCTCTCTGTGAGGGGTTTCTGTTGCTCCAGAGCCTGTTGGGGAGAGCACGAGCTTGCAGCTCCTGGCAGCTGAAGTGGGAGCTGCTCAGACACAGCTGTGAGCAATTAGTAAAGGATGTCTTTTCCCCTCCCTCCACTTTCTTTCCTTCTCTTCTCCTTGAAACCAAGTCACAGGCTCCAGGGAGTCCGGAGGAAAGCCCAAGCAGCTCAGGTTTGAGATGCTCCTGAACCAGCTCGAAGGTGGCCAGTGCTCAGTGCGGTCGCATTCCAGCGGCAGGGTGAAGGTCTAAGGATCCAACCCAACCTTGCAGGAAGCATACTGCAGCCAAGGAGCCGGAGATTTAGATCAAGCCAATAAAAAAATATTTCCATGGCAGCAGTAACCATAGGAAACCTCCTCAGCATGTCTTGGGTGGTTTCTGTTTCCCTGCCTTCAGCTGTTTGCTTTGCAAGCGGAGCAGTGGTTGCAAGTTCCCCATGCCCCTGGTGTCACCAGGAGTGGCCCGTGAGCCCATCTGTCTCCAGGGGCTTGGCGGCCACACTAGGGGTTGTGTCACTGCTCGTTGTTTTCTGTTTTGCTCTAGTTGGTAAAAAGATGCTTTGAGAGGCTTCTTTAGACACCATAGTCTCAAAGCCACCTTTTTACCTGGTGTCAGTTCACAAATGTGTGTTTGATCCTTAAATACCCAAGGCATAAAAGTGAATTGGCTCCCAGGGTCCAATTCTTCTTCTTTTCTATACTGTCTTAGATGCTTTTATATTCCCTCTGGCTCAGCTAGTGATGCTTGGCCTTCAACCAAGACAGGGAATCTAGGACAAGAATCTCTGAGAAGAGTAAGATGAAAAGTTATAAAAAACCACAGCATTTTGTTGGGGGAAAAAAATGCTGGTGAAAGATTTCGTTTTAAAAAATAATCTGGAATATTTTTGATCAGCTTCATGTGGACACATTTACTGGAGGGCGTAAGAGGAGGCTTGTTTTCCTGGGTAGTGCCTCCTCTAGGAAATCCAAGCTGTGAAGTGAATACAAATACTGGAAATGGAGAGGTTTTGCAGTGAGTCACTGGAAGGGATGAGGAACCAGTTGTTCTGGCGTGACTGTGCTGGTCAACAACCAGCTCTTTGACCCAGTGGGGACAGGGTGGCTGTGTAGAAGCACTTGGGGGCTTGGGCATCTCAAGCCAGCACCCAGGGGTGCTTGGACCCCACTGTACCCCTCCCACCCTCCAAGGGCAGTGTGGAGCTCTGCGGAGCAGATGGGCCCTGTTTGCAGAGCTGAGGTATTGCACAGAGACAGGTTAAAAAAAGATGTCTCCTTCTGTGGGAGCGTGACACAGGGAGGGAGAAAATACATCGTGGTGCCAGTAACTGGGATCTTGATGCTTTTGTAGCACATGGTACTGCTCTGACCTTTTCAGGCCATTGGGTGCTTGTTGTGGCAGAGTTTGCTCTGTGGAGAAAGACTGGCTGCTCTTTGACCCATCTGCCTTGGGTGGAGGTGGAGCCCTGTGCAGAGCTGCTGCTGGGCTCCGTGTCCCCTATCTTGCCCTGACTCTTTGCGGATGATTTAATCCCTGTTTTTGCAAAACCCCAACTCTATCAAAGTCAGACTTTTGCTTGAAATTACACAACATTTGAAGAAGTAGCAGCAGGGTGGGGACAAGGCTAATTCCTTTTCTCTTCTCCCCTGTCAAACAGTGGGAGCACTCATCACAGCGCAGTGGCTAGGCCATATTATCTGCTTTTGGTGCCATAAAGGCCACATGATTAAAGTGCAGCCCCTTTAAATGTCAGATGTGAGAAGAACTGGGACGTGAGAAGACAATAAAAGTTAATATTCTAAAGTCAGGTTTGTGCAGCGTAGCTTGGATTTTTAATATCAAGTGCATAATTTATTACAAGGTGTAGCAGTTTGAAATACATATATTTGAACATTTTTTAATATTATCTTTCCTTCCAGTAGCAGGAACAATGCTGCTTTACAATGGAAAGATGATTTCACATTGCCACGTGACAGTTTCAGCTTGTACATCTAATAGATGTGCGATTTGCTGAAGTGTGAAGGCTATCTGATAAATGCCTGAATAATAAAGCTATATTGTTTGTTCTGATCTCCCTTTGCCGTTTTCAAGTGTATAAATAAAACATTTTCACATTGTACCCTGTGCAGTTCCAGCCCAGACTTACTTAGTTGCTGCTGATGTCACTTGGAAGAGACATGTATCTTTCAGTCTGACAGGAGAAATCTGGTGGTATCAGTATTGCATGTTGCGCTAGAAATGATCAAATGTAATTTTCATAAATATTTTTCCTAAGAAAAGTTATAAGTATTTAAAGAATATTTTTGAACAAAGAAGCATTTGTCTCATGTACAGCAGAGGGCACTCGACATTGCTGCTGTACTACTCGGCTGCTGCTCCAGCTGCCTGAAGGGGAAAAAAAATCCCTGTGCTTAAATTATAGTTTGCAGAAATTAAATACTCTGTGTGTGTGTTTGCTTATATAGGGGTGTGAGTGTGTATATAAAAAGAGACAGGGTGGCATATATATAAAAATAATCCCAGCACATAATATAAAACTTAAATATTTGTAGTGGTTGCTGAAGTTAGGTGAAGCGCATGTTGTGTTGATTACTGTTCAGCCTGGTGTTACGCTGAGCTTCAGAGGGGACTGAACTGTGCTGAGAGGAGAAAATTAAGAGGCCCTGGCTAGTGAAGTGTTGCAATCTTCATCTTCTTGAAGGCACAGAGTCTGGCGATATCCTAGGATGCTGGAAAATACCCAAGCGAAGGAAAGATCTTGAAAGATGGATAATATTGGAGGGTGCAGAATTAGGAGTCCTTCTGTCTAGAAAAGCAGCAGATTTGAGGGCTTGGGGGTTCTGTGCTGGAGTTTGCAGTGCTGAGGTCTCGCTCCCAGCAGCACCAAAGCTGGTGGAGTTGCAGGGCTCTTGTGAAAGTCCCTGAGATTGTTCTTATCCTTACTGTAGAAGTTATCTGTGTAAGGAAATTTAAAATACTGAGATTTGTGCCTGGAGCAGGAAGCAGTCCTAGCCCCAAGGATGCTGTGGAAGGGCTGGATGCTGGCTGGAGCATTGTTAGTTGGAAGATGAAGCACCTGCTTGTTAGTGAGGGACCCCATCCTGGAGGTACAGAGGTATGTGCTTCATTGTCCAGAGTTGATCACAGAGAATGGGGCTACCTCGTCTTCTGTAATAAGTTTTTTTCCAACAAAAATGGACTTCTTTTTTTTTTTCTATTCCCTTTAGCTAATTGCTCAGACACTGCCAAGGTTTGTTTCTAGTTGAACTCTTAGTGCACCTTGTGTTTTTCTTTTAAGAGAGAATAAAGAACTCCAAAGCAAAGTTCTTGATCAGCTTTTTGGCTGCATTGTAGTGCTGTTAAAATATTCTGGGCAGATGGATTTTGTGCCATGCTTTGGGTGATATGTTTCATGGTAAAACCATATAATGCCATGCTCAATAGTCAGATTTTAGTAATTAATTCAAGAGGAATTCAGATTTCCTCCTGTTTCCTCCAGTGAGCTGCTTGCATTGGGCTTAATGTAAATCTCTCAGAGCAGGGCTCCTGCAAGAGGCTGGAAGTGTCAACGCTGTTGTATAAAATATGGGGCTGGTAACAAGAATAAGAGGGCATGTGGTTCAAGATAACCAGTTTATGCAAAATATACAGCTGGGTAGATTTTGCTGCAGAGTATCTGTGGAGTGTAATGATCAGAAAAATATGGAAATGCCAGAGGGACTTTATAATAATGGGTGCTAATTATGATGAAATGGATTTGGGTGGTAGGGACTAATCCAAGATTACAATAGTAAGATTTTTTTTAAAGTAGCTCCTGCTATTTGGGAGGGCAGCAGAGCTCCTTGTTATACAGCTTAAAACAGCCTCTCTGTGGGATTGTCGCAAGCAGTGTTCACCCTTGGCTGGTTATTTCACAAGGGCTTGGTACAGCTCAGACATGACATACGTGAATAATTTCAAGGATACAAGCTGGCCCATGTGCTGCAAAGCACCTTCTCACTAGGATAAAGATGCTGTTATATCATTGTGCCTGGATAATTACTTTTCTGGAGGTGTCACTGGAGCTGGGCTCTGGGAAGGGACGTTTTGTCCCATTTTGGTGATTCCTGGATTGTGTGGTTTTGGGGCTGTGAGAGCAATATGGTGCTGCCACCACCAGTTAGATGCTCCTGCCTCTGCTGGTGGGCTGGGAAGTACTGGGAGAACGCTACTGGGATGAACTGTTGCAGCTCTGGGATTGGGACCAAAAGCAAATTGCAGCACCACAGCCTGGAGCACAGGACCCTGGTTCTGACCCGCTGGCTACAGGATTTTGGGCAGGAGCACGTGTGTAGAGCCAGGCACGTAGCTGCTCGTGCTGCTTGGCTTTTCCTTTCTTGTAAGGCTTTGCTGGTCTTTTTTCAGGTCTGACCGTGCCACAAAGCACTGGACTTAGTACACAGAGTGCCTCAGGCACCCATCTCCTTGGGAAACAGTGATTGTGAAATGTTTTGTTGTTGTTAAAGGAGATGTGGCAATGCAGAGCTTGAAAGGCTGCACTCATGAATTGTCCAGCCTTGTGCTGGAAACCAGCAAGCCTTAGGACCCACCTTAGCCAATGTCAATAGAAATTAAACTATTTAAATACACAATTAAAATATGTTGTTGGGTTAGCATGTGGACCTCTGTTCGAGCTTGCTCTTTAACTACATCAGTTAAAGGACCCCCATGGAAGAGATGTAGGAGGCTGGTTAAAAAAAATCCCGGTCTTAACTGCTTGTTTGCTGCCAAGTGGATTTTGGTCTGAAGTGAAAGGCACAAAAGCTCCTGGGTTTGGGGGATTTATCTCAGCTTTGGGACTCCAAAATCTTGTAGGCAGTGAGAAGAAATGGGTTAAAAAGATGCTGCATGCTTCCTTTCAGGGGATGAAATCCAGCTGCCATGTCTGCTGGCACACAATGCTTGAGCCCTGGTAGCAGAGAGGGTTGTTAGCGATGGCTAGCATATCCGTGTGGTTCAGCTCAGCCGTCTCCCTTGGCTTTTCCAGATGATCCAGGAACTTGAGTAGTTCATAAAAGGAGTGAGTAGCCAAATGGACCAATAAAAGGAGTTTGTGGAAAGGCCCAATATATTTTATGAAGAAAGAAATGGCCCCTCTAACGCAAGGGTTGTGTCTTGTAAAATTTTGCAGGGCTGAAAGTGCTGTTAAACGCTGGCTTCCTGCTCTAGCCGCTCCTCCGAGCTCACGCAGCAACTGCTGAAACTTTCCTTTTGGCCTGAACTCTTCCAAGTTTGGAGTGAAATCCTGACCTCGGGGAAGTCATGTTATGAATTTCCCAGGGAGCAGGAAAGTGGTCATCACTGCAAGACCTGTGATAACAGTCTTCGAATAAAATTTGTCTGGCCTTTGTGGGACTTTTTAGGCAAAGTGAAACATAGCTTTACATCTTCTTAATGCTCTTTGATGGCAACAACAGCAGCTAGAAGGCCAAAATTTGGCCTGATCATGGTTATTGCTGGGAAATGCCTTTGTGTGATCCAGGAAAAGTGAAGCTGTTCGGATGTGAGCAATGAGCGAGTTTGCAGAGCGGGATGCTCCGTGCACGCATGGTGCTTCCAACCATGGTAACCCAAGGAGTGAAATTCCAGCCCAGCACAGAGGGCACACGCAAGGCTGATCAATGATTTAAATCCTACCCCCCCTAGCTGTTTAAAGGGTTTGAAGCTGGCTGTGGCACAGGGAGCTGGGTTGCTCTGCCAGCTCAGTTGGGTTGCTCTGCATAGCTGTAGAGATCTCATCTCACCATGCTACCCTGAAGCCTGTAGGATGGGGGGGCAGCAAGTGAGGCACAGCATCACTGGATGTGTCATTGAAAGAATGGGCAGAGAGTTGCAGGAAAGCAGAAAACAAGGATCTTGCTACTGATTCATTGTTTTCTATGTCTATGCACAGGAGTGTCTGCAGCTTTGACCTTGATGCTAGCCGACCTGTGAGATTTTCAACTAAAACTTTTTTAATATTCTCTTTATATAGTCTGAATTTATTCAGATGGACTGTAGTGATGTGGTGATGTTCAAACTAGGCTTGAGTTTCTTAACTGATAAAAATTTGATATTATTCTTCTGGTTTGGCCCCAAAGGGCAAAGCTGCAGAGCTCAGCTAATCTTAGGAGATTCCCTGTCTTTTTGATCTGACAGCTTCTGAGAATGGTTTCTGCTGCACCCAGACTTTAAATAGGGCAAATTCCCAATTGCCAACCTGCAATTAAAATTTGGCATCAAAACCAATGTCTTTGTCCTGAATGCTGAACAGAGACAGATTTTAGGTTGTTTCCCTCTGCAAAATGACCATGGAGATGATGCGTGCAGGCGTGTGGCCTTTCACTGAGCCAGGGATGGGTGACCCCAGCTGCAACCTAAGAGAAGAGTCCAGGTTTTAAGGAAATGGCATTACATTTCCCAGTCACTGGAAGTCTTTACAGTCAAAGGGAGATTACCTTTAGAGGTGGTTTGGTCATTCCTAGTTCTGGAGAACTGGCTTTGCTGAGCTCTCTCCCTCACTGGGAATGCTCAGCACCCCTTCAGTTTCATGGGAACACAATGGTGTCTCCTATTGAGAACGGGGATGCTCAAAAAAAGGGTCTATGGGACTGAATGAAGTTGCTATGCTTTTGGCTACCAGGCCCTTTCCTGGGAGGTTGGGTTTTACTGCTTGAGCTTGGCTGCTGCTCTCACTTTCCCCATGGCCACGGCCACCTCTTGAGGGGACTGATGGTTGGTTTCGGCAGGAACTGTTTTATTTCATGCTTGCGAACACAGTGGTCTCAGCTGTGTGGGGGTCTGCGTGAGGCTGGGTATTAGAGCTGCTTTGATGTCTGCACTGATACATCTTAAGGCAGCTCAGGATGATTTTATGCAGTCGCCCCAAAGGTGCTTGCACAGAAAAAGGTGCTTTAGAAATGTAAATTCTGTTTGAGGACAGATTTTCCTCTGCTGTTCTCTCTTAATTCAAGATGAGGTGGTAAAAATGTAGCATTTAATTAAAGTTTGTAAAGGTTTGGAAATTAATTGCCATAAACATAAAAGATGTAATCAAATGTCTGCCTAATCCCCACCTTAAGGGCACATTAAATACAGAAAGAGTATAATGTGTTAGAGACTAGGACTGAAAAGTGATGAGGATTTGGGAGCAGATCTTTTCTACTTAAAGCTTATAAATTATTTTACTTCAGGCTTAGGGATTTAGACATCTACGTACAATAGAAAACCACGTAGCAGCCCAATTCTCAGTTGGCACAGCTGGCATCATTCTACTGAGTCATTTTAGCTACAAATCCATATGGCACAGTCTTGTGACGTGCGTTACAGCGCGGTATCCTGACAGAGTGTGACATGGGAATCATTCCTTAGTTCATCATTGAGTAGGGGGCTTCTTCTCTGAAGTCATTAGGTAATTAGAGAAAAGCACGTAACAGGTTTTCATTGTTGGAATACAACAGGATGAAGAAGGAGATGTGGCATTACACAGTGTCAGCTGGGCTTCCTCGGCTGCAGAGATGCCTTCTGCCATCTTCAGCTTTAGTTTGAAATCAAAAAAATAAAAAAATTCAACCAGTTTTTTTTATCCTGAAAAACTCATCAGGAACCAAATGCTGTTATCTCTCTGAGGTATTTTTTTACCTGTGATATATTTTATTTCTCTCTAGAGAAATAAAATCAGGACATGTTGGAACTGTCTGTCTCCAATTGCCGTCCCCTCCCCCCGTATCTGCAGGAGCAAGGCATCCCAAAGATCCGCTTTTCCCGATAGAACTGCTGGACCCTCAGGCTACCCTCTAGCGGTGCCATATCAGCAGGACCATGCGGTGGTTTTGTTTTGTAGTTAGTGATATTTGGCATTGTTTGGTATTGGGTAGAAACCAGGCTGTGTTCTGTGGTTCAACTGTGATTCCTGTTGTGATTTGTATGGAAATCAGAAATATTTCTCTTGGTGGAGAAAGAGCAGGGAGGTGTCACCAAAACCCCAGCTAGACTCGTTTCTTGTGACGCTTTACTGGTCGCAGCACAGCTTTGCGTTCTTTGGGACCAAGGCTTGAGTATATGGGATGGAAAGGGCTGCAGGGAGATGGCTCTCGTGGATTGTGGTGGAGGTGGTGATGACAACCCTTAGAGGAGCAGAGGTGGTGGTAGGGAATTGCCCTTCATGCATCAAGGAACCAGCAAAGGATTAACTCATCCTCTAAATGATGAGGGAAGAAAAGAGCCTGGGCAAAAGGGAAGGGGCCAAAATACTGGTAACAGAGCTGAAAGTAGCCTGGTTAAAGGTAAAATCAGTCCCATGTCTTAAACTGCAGGGCCCCATGGAAACGGGGAGGGCTTTCTTTTTCTGTTGAATTGGGCTCTATGCCAGGTGAAAGAAAACATTTTCCCAACACCAAATGGAAAAATGCAAGGCAGACATCTTAAATGAACTGTTAAAGTAATAGAGCCATGAAAAGAATACGTTTGCTGTGCACTGGGGTTATGCATTTAACAGATTTTTTGACTATATGCAATCTTTGCAGTTTGTAAAAAGTGAAATCTGCTGCAGAAACTCAAATTGTACTCAAGGCTGAAGGCAGACCTCGGGTTTTATTGCTGTTCCTGGCCTCGGCTTTGCTCAGGAGGAATGGACAGTATCTCCCTGTCCTCCTCAAATCTTGCTGTGATTTTCCTTTCCCCTTTAGCCCTCTCCTTGCTCTTTCTACAGATCATTGGCAGTTTTGCTCGTGCTTTAAAATAACCCAGGCTAAAAAGTGTGATTTGCGTTTCAGCAATTTTTGATTACACCCACGTCCTATATTTATTGCCATTTAAATCATCTATGTTAGTTTGAAATGTGTTTCTTTTGAGCAAGGCAAGAAAACCATGACTCTGTTGCTAACTGTTGCTAAGGGAAAGAAGATATTTATTCATCAGGGCACTTCTTCAGTACTGCAAGGATGGTAGCCATGGAGGAGGAGTGGAAGGAAAAGAACAGTTGTGTATTTAAGCCCGTCCTGTTATTGTTGTTGGACTCTTGCCATATCTACTGATGGTCAGCAGATGTCTTTTTTTTCCCCTCCCAGCATTGTGCATCTTGGATTAGAGGTGCAGTTTGGGATATGGTGCTGGGCAGCTGGTCCCAGGAGCCTGGCCTGAAACCCAGAGGGGCCCTGGAATGATCCGCGGGGCTTTGGAGAGTCCACAGTCCCACAGACGTTACGAGGCTCCCGTGTTTTGTAGCTCTTTCCCCTCAGTCTCTCCAAAGACACTTACTACTTCTTGGCTTCAGAATGTCCTTTTAAAAAATCCCATCAAGTCAAAGCCACCGAGAGCCAAAAATGATGCACATGGCTGTGTTCCCTCCCTGTGCTGCTGCTGGGGGACGTGCGGCAGTGCTGTTGGCTGGCTCTTGCTGAGGGAAGAGGTTTTCCTTTCAGCTGTCATAGCAACAAGAAAATATTGTTTTGATGGGGATCAAATTAAAAATTAAATGTGTCTCTTTCCTAGTAAGAAAATTGCTCACTCATGAAAAATATAAATCACTTTGATCAGGGTAGATGTCTTTGTAAGCACCTCTGTGGATTCCAAAGTGGATTCTGCAAACGCCTCATGCCATATTACGTCTCTGCTGGGTTTATGTAGAGTGTCCCATGAATTTGAGCTTTATTTAACATTAGGCTTGGGTTGAAAAACTGCCTAGGTAAAACTTCCTTGTTGCTCATAACCAGCCAAAGCATGTGGGGTAGAAGTGGGGAAACAGGTCTGAAAAGTGTCTGGAAGCAAAAGGAGTAGCTTGTCAAATGTAGCATTTCTATGTTTTCACTAAAAACCCAGGCAAGCAAACATTAATTTGGTGGTTTATAAGATGCTCTGGTTCTTGGAACACGAAGGTGAACACAACCTGAGAGTGGAGAGGAGGGGTTGAATCAGGTAACTGGGAGTGTTTGTGACAGTGCTGGGGAGGGAACACTGTGACGCTCTCGTGCATGTGTTCCCACAATCAAAGTATTTCCAGTTGAGAGACTTCCTAAGCCATGGTGATTTCCAGGTATTAGGTGTCCCTGGGTGCCTTTCTGTCCCATAAGTTATCTTCTTCCTTTGAGCCCACATGGACTTCTGGCATCCACAGCATCACTTACCATGGCTTGGTGCCCCTGCATGGGGGTCCACCTTGCTTGGGTTACTCTGAACCCAGGTAACTCCCTGCAGCAAGATCACACCATCCAGGTGGGGAGGGAGAGGGAAAGACCTTCCCAGGCTGCCCACTGGTCCTTGCCAGCATCAGGGCTGCACTGATGGCCACATTTCTTCTCAAAGCTGTACTTGGAAGCTTGAGCCAGTTGTATCTCTTTCCCTATTGGCTTATAGTATAGCAGCAGTTGCAAATTTACTCAGCCAATCTCATTCTCTCATCAGTTTATCTGTAATAAAGATTCCTAATAGATAAGGAAAAAGCTTTGTGGTTGGATGTAAAGCAAAAAAAGGAGAAGGTTTTTCTTGGAAAGCATTTAAACATCACAGGCATTCTTCTGCAGAAGCGACCAACCCGTTGTTCAGTGTTGTGCAAATAATTGGGTTTGGTTTGTTCAAGAGACATCCTGGTAGCTCAGATGCTTAGATGGTATGTGGATGTCACCAGGTTTTTTGACTGCATGAATGACTCTGACCTGACATCTGGCTGTGGAATACAATGTATCAAGGGCTGCAGAGGGCTGCTTTGATTGAAAATTATCTCCGAGACTTTGGTGACAGAGGGAGGCCAGGAACTTCCTCCACATTGCATGGGATGTACAAAGTCAAGCTGTCTGTGAGAGGGGCTGTTCCATTGGCCATGTCCCTTCAGCTGCTCTCAAGACAGGCTCTGGCTCTGGGTTGCCAGAAGCAGGGGAAGAGGGAGAAACCATCCAGAAAATAACTAAGTTCACATTTTATACAAGCGACTGGTAGGCTTTGGGATATCTGAGTTTTCCAGGTGCCCAGGCCTTGGTGCAGAAGTGGTGACTTTGTGTAATGACTGTGCCACACTCTCACACACTCTTGCACACACATGCACACTCACACTCTTACACACTCAAAACACACTCTCACACACACGCAGTTACACACATCCAGTCACACACACACAGAGTTACACACACACTCTCTCACACTAACACACAGACACACACACACACAGTTACACGCTGACACACTCTCCTTATATATTTGAAAAAGCAATACTAAATTACATATATAATGGCAACATCTGTTATGGAAGCCTGGTCCAGGCAAATTACTGCTTTAGACAGTCAGTGTAGATCCTCCTGTGATTTTGTGCTTGCCAGAGTCCCATCATACCCACAGCGCTTTTTTCCAGCTATGATAGGTGTGTCTTTTTTCTTTTACACCTACATCAAATTCCTAAAATAAGAGGGGTGTAAAAGGGAAAAGTAACTTGAGTTTATTTTCCTCTGGAGTCCATGGGGCTCTGGAAGTTATTATTAGAGGTGAAGTCATCACAGAGGAGGCTGTAGCCCTTGGAGACGGGTGTGGGCGATGCTGCTCTTGCAGAAAGAGAGGTGGCGGTGGAGGCCTGGGCCAAGGGGACACAGGCACCAGTGGGACGGCTGGAGAAATCCCTGTCTACACCTTGCCCATGTCCATGATTTTGGCTGGATTGGAACCATTCCTCTGTGTGTCTCTCCTCCAGTGTGGTGGCACTGGCAGCAGAGCAGAACTGCCCTGGGTGCTCCAAGCTCCACCATGTCTGCAGCATCCCATGGTGGGCTGGCTTAAAGTGCCCACACCACACCGGTAGCTGGATGGAGCTATTCTTTATTTTTACTTCATGTAAAAGAGAGTTGGATCCTTGTTACCTTGGAAACCAGCAGCCCTAATTATAAGGAGTTTGATTCACTGGATGTGAAAAGCTATATGATTCTCCTTTTTCTTTTTAAAAAATAAAAATTAAAAATGCATTTCATAAAATGATAACCCCATACCTAATGTAAGGTTAATCTTGAGTGTTTTCTGTATGAGTAGTGTCCTAGAAATATAGAAAATAAGAGTTCTGCTGTGTCTGTAATGGTGAGCTAGGCTGGGATCAGCAATACCGTCCTTTGCTGCCCACTGCTTGTGCTGAACCATGGCTGTCTTCAGGCCAACACTGAAAACAAATCAAAGTCATTGCACTCTCTATGATTTTCTTGGGGGTTTTTTTGGTTGGTTTTTGTTTTTTGGTTGGGTTTGTGGGGGTTTTTTGTTGGTTTTTTGGGGGTTTTTTTGCTGTTACATCATATGCAGCATGAAGAGACAAGATAAAGGCAGAGGGCAGAGGTGAAAATATGTCCTGCTGGGAACTCCAGATTGCAGCCAGGAAAAGAGCTCAGCACCGCTCGGTGCAGAAAGGATTAAAGTCTCTGCAGGGCTCATGAATAGCCCCATTGAGAAACTGCTGGACTGGAAGCTAAGCAGTGGCTGAAGTGTTTTGCCAGATCTGCTGGAATTTGCATTTTTCAGACAGCAGAGAAGTAGCATTATGGTTTACAGCAAAACAGGATGCAAGTCAATATGTAGATACTAAATAAAGAATGCTGCATGTGTGCAGAGTGGCCTTTGCAAGTGGTCTCAAGAGTTCATCCCCCCCCAGCCCTCTGTCCTTTGAGGGTAATAGCTGAAAACTGAAAAAATTAGGGAGTGTTTTCTGTCTTGGCTTTCTGGCTTCCTTTACTTTAAGCATACAGCAAGAGGACCATCCCATGCCAGTCAGAGCATTGGTTGTATTTGGGTCAGGAAGGTTACCAGGAGGGCAGAGATTTGCACATGGAATTGATTATTTTATTCCATTTTTAGAATGTGCTTACTGTGGTTAAAAGCTAGAATTTGTCTTGTAACACAGATATTTAAATCCTGGCCTGGAACTGTAGCTGAGACGAGAGCATTTAATACTTGCTAAATCCCTATTTCAAATAAACATGTGAGAGAGCAGCTTTCTGGTTTATTGGTGAAGAAACAAAGCTGATATTTTAGAATGTATTCAATTAAATTCTGCAGAATGGGCTTTCATGTGAGGATAAATACATTTAGAGCCACATCCCTTCAAGCATGAGAAGCAGGGACTGATGAAGAGGTGTTCAGCTGTAACTTCATCCATGCTTTTGACAAGGACTTTTTCCAGCCCTGGGTGTGATTGGTGATGAACTGGGACCCTGTCTTCCACCAGGGAATGGCTGGCATGTTCTGGTTATATGGCATCATGGAAGGAGCAAGACTCATTGTGTTAAATTTATCCTTGGAGTTGATGATCTTAAGGGTCTTCTCCAACCTAAATGATTCTGTGATTCTATGATAGCCACCCTTGGTTGGGTCTGCCTCATATGGATGAGAAACCAGTGTGAGAATGGGTTGGTGGGTCACAGCAGCTCAGGGGCTTCGTTGGGGAAGCCTGGGCTGCCCTGTGGTCTCTCTTCATGGGCTGCACCCTCTGAGGCTCCAGCATCCCTCTGACTGAGTGGCACATACTGGTCTCTCATCAGGATGCTCCTCCATGGGAGCAAGTGACTCTGAGCAACCTGGATAGAGGGAATGCTTTCTCTCCAGGCCAGCCCAAGGGTGGTTTGATGTGTTACTGCACTTCACTTTTGTGGGGATGATCAGCACCACCAGACACTCTTTAAGGCCTGGGGGAATAATTTGAGAGTGGGGAGGCAAGCAGCATTCCCTGTTTGCAGGAGTGGGATGGGTGCCTGCACCGTACCTGTGTGCAAATGGCATGAGGGAGCTGGAAACCCCAAGGATACTCATTCTGCAAATGGTTTTCAGTTAATGGGGTCCCAATACTCATGATTACGTGGCAAATTGTCATGCTCGAATGGTTTGTCAAAGGCAGCAGAACTGACTCCTGTGCTCGGTATTAGGTGTGTGTTTCAGTGCTTTATTGAACTGTAGAGAAAGCAGCTAACCTCAGCCAGGACTTCAGATGGGCTTTTTCTGGACTGAAAGAATTTTTCAGCCTTTTAAATACCTCAGGATTTTCACAACACATCCATCTCTGGTTTTAAAAACCCATCACCATGGTATAGCCTATCAATGTCTGACAGCTGTGACCAGGTAAGAATTACCATGTCTTGAAAGAATTTATGAAGCCACAAATTACCTTTTACCTATTGAAAATTAATGCAACGCTAGTGGTTTTGGAGTAATACAAAGGAACCACAGTACTTTTTTCATTTAACAGTCAACTGGTGACTGATATAATTTTTTTAATGTACACCTCCCAAATGTTTGGAATGTATAAATATATATTGCATATTAAAAAAATTTTAAGAACCATGAGGCAAGAATAGCACGTTAAAATGTATTTTACGTGTTTTTTCTTAGGCTTAGTTGGCCATATGTTAAAATAAACTTGAGCAATGGTAACAATTCTTGTTTGAGATTATGTCTTAATAAAATAGTATGTGGGTGGTAAATACAAGCAAATATATTTCTGCACAGGAACTGGGATTCAGATATTTTATATGATGCTTATCTAAACTATCCCCACTGAGCAGCTTCCAGCTGCATCCTCTAGGTTAAGAAATGGTCCCATTCCCACTGGAGCCAGCAGGACCTCTCCAGTGGGATTGGTAGGATGTTGTATTGCAAGGGCATGCATCCTGTCGTGCCCATGGGGTGGATGGACCTGGGATGGAGCTGGGCAGGCTGTGCACCAGGAGCATGGTGTAGAGCTGCACCTCTGAGACCATCTTAGAGATCCTGCGTCTCCTAAAATCCTTGGTAGATGCAGTACTGGGACAGCAGGCAGGACCTGCAGGACTCGGTGCCTCAAACAGGCTGTCGTGTGCAGGGACTGGATGCAGGCACCGGGAGCATCCCACCCTGTCTGACGTGGAATGGTTAGAATGGGGAGGATACCAGGCAGGCTGGATAATAATTACATTTTCACCTGACCCTGGAGTAGTGAGGTACCATACAGCAGAAAATGAACAGTTAAGTCTGCATTAAAGACAGCGAGCAGTGTCCTGGTGTCACTGTCACCAGTCTAAAGGCCAGGAACAGGACTGGCTCTACCTGGGGTCAGTTTGGGGTCCGTGCCATCACCTTCTGTGGTGTCCCAGCCCCTCTGGCTCTCACCTCAGTGCCAGACCCATCCCTGTGCTGTTTATCTTCACTGCTGATCATTTACTTAACTTTGCATTTATTCAGGATTTAACTCTGCAGCCTGTTTTAATTGGTAGGGCTGCAGCATTATTGTGCTAAACTCAAGACAGATGGTGCTTGAACAGGGACCACACGCAGAGAGCACAGAAATGGTTCTGGCCAGTCCAGCCAAGCAGGGTCCTGTGTGGATACTGGTGGGTGGGAGCCAGCCCTGAGTCAGGGATGCTTTGCTGAGCTGCCTTAAATACCATGTGGGGAGAGGCAAAGGGAAGGGGCCGTGCTGGATACAAGTGATAACATCGCCTCTCCAGCTCACCCACCTCTATTTTCCTCATGAAATGGAGTTTTTCGTAGAAGAGCGGTGGAGAGTTTGCCAGGTCCAGCTCCATCACCTCGATGGAGAGCCTATCATTTTTGCTGGAAGGGCCCTGCAGTGCGACGGCTGGAGTGGTCTCTTCCCCTTGCAGGCAGAACAGGGAGAGAGGGCAATGCTAGGCAAAGGCTTTCTAAGGAGGCGGTGTAACTGTGGCCGGACATCATTAGCTCAGTGCACCAATTGCCATGGCATCTGGCGCATGTTGGCAAGAGGGCTGGGATAGCACTCTGCCCAAATGCTCAGATAGTTTGTTTCATTGCTTGGAGCCCAGAAAGGGGCACAGGGATGAGTCTCTACCAGGATATCCCAAAACTTGTGCTCTTCTGTAACACCTGCCCCAGGACCCCTCAGGGCATCACACATCAACCCAACCTATGTGGCTGTGGTGGTGCTCAGATAGTCACTGTATCAGTGTCTCTCTGCACACCCTGACAGCTCTTCCTGCTGTTGTCAAGTTGAGGGCGAGGAAGGTGTAATCCTGGCTCCAACAAGGTGAGGCTCCTCACAGTGCTCACAGGACTGTCTTAGAAGATGCTGGTAGAAATTAAAGGGAGGAACGCTCCTAAGGGCTTATGGGGAGGGGTGAGTGAGCTGGGGGAGCTCAGCCTGGAGAAAAGATGACTCAGAGGGTACCTTACCACTCTCTACAACTCCCTGAAAGGATGTAGCGAAGTGAGGGTCAGCCTCTTCTCCCAGGCAACAAGCAAGAGGACAAGAGGAAATGATCTCAAGCTGCACCAGGAGAGGTTTAGATTGGATATTAGGAAATAATTGTTCACTGAAAGGATTGTCAAGCATTGAACAGGCTGCCCTGGGAAGTGGTTGAATCACTATCTCTGAAGGTATTTTAAAAGTAAAGCAGAAGAGGCACTCAAGGACATGGTTTCGTGGTGGCCTTGGCAGTGCTGGGTTAATGGTTGGACTTCATGATCTTGAAAGTCTTTTCTGACCTAAACAATTCTGTGATTCTATAGACTTGTTCTCTCCTCGAGATGATTACAAGCACCCTGGGCATGTGTTTGTGTGGTGCCTGCTTTGCAGCTGGGCTTTTCCCTAAGGTGTAGGTGCCCTCCTTTCAGCCCATGCACTAGCTGTTGGAGATGTAGGGTAGAGCATCCTGAGAGATGGTCTTGCAACTAAGAACACATGCTGATGACCTCAGACTATGAGAGGCTATGATTCACTGGAGCCCTCTGATGATATTAGAGATTTAACCACTTGAATCTCTTGAGACCTCTGAAGAAGGAAGAAGCCACTGGTGAACAGACTTGTCCTCTCTTGTCCAGGCCTGCAAGCAGGCAGTAAAGCTGGTGGACAGTGGTTTTGTGAGGTGCCAGGAGAGCCAATAGAATGTGCTGACCACGTGAAAGTGCAGGGTTGTGCAAAGGCTTTCTTGTTTCCCTTACGGAAATTGGTTTGCAAGCAGAAACAGTTCTGCACTTAGAAGCTCATCTGTCTGTGACTAGGTTGTATAAAACACGTTCACACCTTCGTTGGACTAACTGCAAGGTAACAAATGCTGGGATGCTGACAGCTGCATTAAGGGGTGATTATCACAGGATTTCAGGAGAATTAACATGACAGTAAAATGAAAAAGAAACCCTGGGAAATAGTAAGAAGCACAACAGGAGACAACCCATCCTGTCAGTCTTCCAAATGGCTGAGTGCTTGGTGTGGTCCAGTCAAAGTGGCCTGGGAAGCGGGAGCAGATCCAGGGCTGTGGACCTGGGATACGTAGCTGGATGGGAAAGGCAGAATCAGATATCTATCTTGGGGTGTAACTCACTCAGTATGAAATAAAATGCAGTCCTGGATTGTTGGTTGTGCTGCAGCCAGGGTGCTATTATGTGCATTTTTATGAGGCATTTTATCTAGAAGTGCTTTTTCTCTCGAGGACCCTTTAAATTGATTTTCCACATCAACTTATTTTTATAATTGCATCGTGTTTACTGATTCTGGCTCATGAACTTATGACATCTGAATGCTGTAACTGCGAGGCAGCCAGCCTTTCTGAGGAGGCTGCCTTGAATAAATACAGTACAGAGGAATGATAAGGTCAATTAATTAGCTTGCACCCAGCCTCAGTAACAAAATGACTCACAGGGTGTTTATCCAGGGAGTTGCACCTTGCCCTGGGCTCTGCCCAGGGGCAGGCAGGAGAGGTTACCTTATTTCAGTCCACTGCAAGTCTGCTGGTGCAAGATGAAAAGCAGCGGAGTGGAGCCAGTGTTCAAAGCTGAAGTCTGAAATCTCTCAATAAAAAATGGAAGTAAACAGGAATAAGAAAAAGAAGAAAGCTCTTTATTGAAATTCTGATAAAGAGCTGAAGTAATGCAGATAAAAAGTGAAGGAATTTGTTGTCATTAGTGAAGTAAACAAGGATTAGACAAGATTTTAAATAATTTGACCTATAGATTTTTTTCTTCTTTTGTACTCGTTTGAGTTGCCTGGTCAGTCATTCAGGGAATACCATTTTACAGGGGAATATTGGTTTTCATCACGTCAGCTGCTGATCTGTGGTGCAAATCTCTTGCCATAATATTGTAAATGCCATTTCACTCGATTCCTCTGGCAGGGGGTTCCCTCCAGCTGTGGGGTAAAATGGTGACAACAAAGCAAAAAGCTGTCCTGACCTTGCCATAGTCAGATGTTTCCATTCAGAAAAATATGCCTTTTTAGAACCTCTTTGGACTTGCAGTAAATGGGTTTGCATTTTGGGGTGGCTCATGGTGCATGAAGAGCCTTGCCTGGCATGGCAAGGTGCTTGGAGCTCCAACAGCTCCCTGTAGCAAGCTGGGGTTTCCTCTGATTTATACCCCATCAAACCTTCCCACATTTCTCAGATTTTCTGCCAAAGTGTGGGTGCAAAGTTTCACAGGCCTTGGTTCAGATGTCGCACTCTGTGTCTGTCATTAATAAACAGTATTTACATAAGTAAGAGGGTGGAATATTGCTCACAGCCCTCATTTGGTGTAGAGTAGCTCTCCACTGATAAACTGTTTATGTCGAAGAGGAAAATAATGTTTAAATGAAATGGATAAGCAAATAGCTGGATTTGGCAAACAGATGTGAGAAGTGGAGTAAAAATCAAATTGTGGAATTGTAACAATAAGTAAAATTTTGTCAGGATTCAGTGTCCTAGTTCCCCTCCATGTGTGCTATAGATGTACTGTGTGTGTAGATACTATTCTTTTTATTCTATTTTAAATGAGAGGTTTTTTTCAATCTCTGTTTAACAGTGGTGTGGTCCAGTCTGGAAACCATTCTTTCAGACGTGCATCCCTACACAACACAACAGAGCACTATTTTGTTGTTTAATATGAGCCCAGCTCCCCTGAGCATTCAGTATATCCAGACACTGGATGTATTTTTTATCATCTATATTGCTTCATTAATGCTGCACAAACTGACCCTGTAGCTGTGCAGCTGCTTTTGTGTGCCTGGTGTCACCTCCTGCAGCCAAACGAAGGCGTGTGCCGGGGAACCCAGGTTGCAAATCTGGGCATGCAGTGTAAAAATTTGGGCTTATGGGGCCGTTAACACCCACAGCCTAATTAAAGTTGGACTCCCATTTTCTAACCCTCTGACCCAACAGATAGCTGGAGGTTTTTGTTTTGCTAAGTTTTTTCTTACCAAAAAAAAAAAAAAATCAAAATAAGCCTCAGATAAGTCTGAAGGAAAGGTACTTCTGTGATGGCCGAAGGGTCGCTGTGTGCTGGCCATGTAGATGTACCTTGGAGGCAACTGGATGGGGATCATGTGCTTAATTTGAGGTGCTCACCTTGGGCCTCTTTTTTTGGCATCCATGGCACTACACAGATTTAAATGAACCTCAAACAATTCTCCTTAAGGTGGGAATGACTTTTTTCCAGGTGTAATAAAAGTGAGAACTTTTTCTGCTGAGGGATAGGAGAACATGGAAAGTTCCCAGTGCGGCTCAATGTGTAAGGGAACCCCACTCCTCCAAAAAGGAGAAAAGAGAAGTCCAGTCCATATGGAAAGCACTGTTGGAACTGGGACGAGGGTAGAGGTGTGCATGGGCTCGACCTTGCTGAAATCCAGCAGGATTTGTTACCTCAGTGAAGAAGCTTTTAAGCCTCTCTCTGTATTTGTCTGGGAAGAGTGATGTGCACCCAAGGAACCATAGAAACAACAAATAATAACGGCGGCACTAAATGGCTTGCTCTAATCAAAAGCAGACTGTTGTGGTTATATTTGAGCACTGTCATTACAAGAAACTCTGTAATGAGGGTTTTTTTTCATTTTTCATTTGCATCGGATTCCCTGTATTAGCATTAACATCCTTCTGTGGAGCCCAAGGTATTTACAAATTCGATGGTGCTGCTTCAGTCTTGTGGGAAGATTTTCAGTTCTTATTTAAATCACCCAAGACAGTTACACTAGTTGGAAGCATGAACTACGTGGATAATAGCACGCATAAGCTTTGCTGTTGATGAGTGGTCTGTAATCCTAAGCCTTTGGAGACCGAGAGTACTGATACATAACATATGTAATATATATAATATGTATATTGACTCACTGTGTTGTGGTTGTGATGCCAAATGCCCAGAGCATCTGGGAAGGTAAAAATGGATCATCCTTCTGCTAACAGCAAGTGAGGCTTTGTTTTCCTCATTTGCTGAAACCCCTCTTGTAGGTAACTTTGAATTTTGATAGTTGATAAATTGGTTTATTCATAAGATAGTGCTCTTATTAATTGAAATGTGAATTGCCAAAAGCACTATGGTTAATCTTCTCTTTGTAGGGAGAGAAAACATATCTCAGACTCGTGTTGACATTCTGTAAGCAGATTCTGCTGTGGCATTAGTTTTGTTTGCAAACAAGAAGCATGTTTACGGTGAAAGGAGTCTATCCCTAACTGCTTGGTATAAAAGCGTGGCTGAGGATTCGTAGGGGGTTATATGTCCTCTTTCTCACCTCACGGTTACCATAGTGCCTCTGTTTCGTGGTGACTTCACCTCCATCTCTGACAGCTACTTGAAAGCAAACTGTCCACTAGCCTCAGTTTCTCACCTCACCAAGGTGTGAGCAGGGATCATATCTGCTCCTGGGTCAGTTACACCAACAGATAATCGCACCTTGCTGGTGCATTGCATGGATTTGCAAGCCCTAGTACTACAGAGGTGATGGCTGAGGGTTTGATGTTAGGTCAGTCAGCACCTAAACTCTGCCCAGGTCCTCCGAAAATACATTGTAAAAAAAAAGTGTAAAAAAAATCTGGGACAGCCAATCTGCCAAGGGGCTTCCCAGAGGGGTTGAGTTGAGGAGAAGGTAGTGCTCTGGAGAAATGCCTCTTTATTTCTAGGGACAGGTATAACGTGGTGATCCAGATTGATTTGCCACGGGTTAAAGCATAGAACCAGGATTACTTCCTTTGGTAGAGATCACAGCACATAGAGGGCATGTGGTGTCTTCCAGTAAAGCACAACAGTGAATGTTTAAGGGAACATTACAAGTATTTTAACGGCTTTTTCCAAGTGTGTTTGTCCATTTCCTGATCCTAGTTGCGTCTGATGGACCTTTAAAAGCAAGGAGGCTCAGAGAAACCATACATGAGCAGCATAGGGCTGTCTAACAGGGAAGGACAGAGCTGCTCTGAGGTTTCCAGAAACAAAATTGCAAAGCCAATTCAAGATTCTTTGCTTCCAGGCAAAATTTTGCATGCCAGCCAGTTGAGCACTGTGATTGCCCTGAGAAGAGAACAGGGCCCCAGGCTGGGGTGTGATGAACAGGGACTTGAGGTTTCTCTCAGGGAATGTTTCTCCAGCAAACCCCCCTTGTGGGAGCAAGGCATGGCCATCTGCATCCTTGTCATGTTTTGGTGGTGCATGAAAGCTCTTTTGTATTGGTTTTTCTCCCCTCCCTGTTTTTTGCTCTCCAGCCCCCCTTAATTTAATGGCACTGTTTCCACTTGATCATTTCCCAGAAAAGAGTTGTTAAAGCAAAATCTCTTCTTGTTTCTGCATTACTGTGTGATCACTCCATCTTGCAAGGTCATCCTTCATCAGCTGAGACATGGGGTCAACACCCTGGACCAACATGTCTGTACAATTTAGCACATGCTTAAACTGGAAATGGAAAGTCTCCTTTTCAGGTCAAGATATTTCTTTAGTTTTCAAATATCCAGAGAGCTTGCAGAGTTTTGGAATACTTGGATCTTGTGTCAGCTTTCATTCTCTTTGGCATCCAGATGTTAATTATGGATGAACCAAGCAGTGATGCTGATGAGCCCATTTCCACACATAAATGCATATGAAGAATAAATGAGTATCTTGGCTGGAGCAAGCATAGGCTCCCGCTCTGCTTACATGACTCCATATACCTTTGAAATAGATGCAAATCCATGTGTCACCATGTCACCATATGTTCTCAATATATTGAGCATATGTGTCTTGGGAGATGGAAATAATAGAATCAAAGTGTAATTCAGAGCCAGCTGTTGTCAGTCCAACTTCGTTTATCATCATTGTCCTTATCAATGGTGATTCTGACCGTGGGTTGCTGTTGGGCAGATACTGGCTCTTTTATGGATGGTGCGGTTGGTGTGTTTGGTTGCAATGCAGCCATTTTGGCACGGTAACATGAACTATGAAATTCCTTTTTCATAATACTGTTTTCTGCTGTTCATATGTATGGCATCTTGGAAGTAGAATGTAATTTTGCACATGATTTTTTACATTGTGGAGAAGTAGTCCAAGAGTATTTGGTATTAACAAGATGTTTTTTAATGGGAAACATCTCTGTAGACACAGACTCAAGTTTTCATAGCCGTGTGTTCAGTAACTACCAGCTGAGCTCATTTAAGCAGATTTGTCTCCACCCATTCCCTTCAGTTCGTGTTTATTAGAATGATTTGTTTGGTTGCGAAGCTTGGAGGATTTCAGTCAACCAATT
This sequence comes from Eulacestoma nigropectus, assembly GCA_013397775.1. Classification (NCBI taxonomy): domain Eukaryota; kingdom Metazoa; phylum Chordata; class Aves; order Passeriformes; genus Eulacestoma; species Eulacestoma nigropectus. The sequence continues at coordinate 137,028 of VZTE01000510.1, forward strand.
TGCGATAGGAAATAGGGGAATAATAAATTTTGCAGAAGTTGATGCATGATCTGTTTCAGGTACAGTGATTGCTAACTGTTTTTTCAGACGTGAGCACAGCTGAAGCTGTTACACACAACAATATACTGCTGCAGTTTTTTTCGGCTGCCTCTTCCTGCATGCACAGACGTAGCCAAGATCCAAGACGCACACAGTTACTCACACAATCAATTCCCCTACCCCTTTGGGCAGGTGGCTGGACTAAGGGACCTTGTATGAACCCTTCTTTTCTCATGATTAGTTGGTTGAAACATTAACTTTGTATCTTGTGTGCACATAGTTTTGCAGCAGGCTACTAGTTTGATACCATTCCCTACTCTTGAAAAGATTTGCAAGGTGTTAACCATTCATTAGAGATTTACTATTGAATTCTGTAGTTGTTGATTTTCCCAGCAGCTGTTGGCTTTGAATCTTCTGGATACACATTGCAGAAACCACTCTCTTCCACAGTAATCATTATAGCAGGGAATACCGTGGCCCCGGCTGCTTTCCAATGCTGTCTGTCACTGCCTGGGTTTCTCCGTTGGCACACGAGTGTTTTGCCACCTGCTGATATCTTAAATACTGTTTTGCACACAGGTGGGCAGAGTCCTTTAGAAATTACTCTAGCACAGTTGTGTTTATCACAAGACATGAAAATTCAGCCTTTTCGTATATTGTCCTTATACATCATAGTCTTCTGTTGGGTTTTTGAAAGCCAACTGTGCAATGCACAGTTGGGCTATGGCTAGAGAGAATTGTTTTGAATGTCTCTGTAGATTTCACATGGTTTGATAAACATGCTTAGTCTATCATCCCTCCCTCTCTGTTTCCTGCAGTGATAATGGAGTGTAGAAACCTTAATAAATAAATTCAAGCCAATCCATCAAATAACTGACTTGAAAAACATTGTGTCTTTCACTTGGCAAACAGATGCCACATATTAGGGCTGCGAGTCACAAACCTGAGTGAATTTAATGGGGAGGTTCTCATCATTCCCAGGGCCTTTGCCAAGAGTTGTAAAATAAATTATCCTCATTAATTTTAATATTTCATGAAATCTCACAAAGTGATGGCATTCTGGGCTGATTAATACAAAAGCTATAAAATTCACATGTGCCATATGTTATATGAGCACCAAATGGGATGCCTGGGCATCAATATCCTTTTAAATTTGGCTTCAGCAGTGATTCATGACATACTTGTCCCTGATGAGAACCTTAATACTGCGAGTGGCATTATTTCAATGTGCATTTGCTCTGTGCAACTGGTTATTGGACTGGATTTATGAAATGTCACCGTACATGGTGTTTGCTGGCTGTTTCAGCTGCCTTGGTCTGCACGGTGGCATGGTAACACCAGTGAAGTCTCATTCACTCTAGGTTAAATAGCTGGGCTCGGCCGGGTAGGTGCTTTGGTGCAGACCTGAGCTCTTTGACAACTGCTTCCACACTAATGAGCCAGCTCGGGTTTCTGCATTAAATCCACCGTTCGTTTTGTCTTCCTGCTAGCAGCCTCCCCAGGCTCCTCGCATTTATACAGCCCTGGCTTAAAGCAGGTTAGAGTGTATCCTCTCTTGGTCCTCCTGACTCTAAAGTTTATTTGGTAAGTGCTCTACCAAGTCAGCATTATCAGGTGCTGTTTGTAAACTTAAAATATTAAACACAACTATACTTTGGATATTCCTCCAGTGTCTGTGCAAATGTCTGTAACAGCAGTCTGCGCCAGCTGAGTTTGGGGGGTTTTATTATTTTTTTCATTTCTTTCTTGAAAACCCTGGCAGCATCAAGGCTGGACTGTGCCAGCATAGTCACAGGCAATGCTTGCTACCTGGCTCTGCATTTTGCCCTGCCTCTCCTCAGATGCTGCATCTGTTCATGTTATCTCAGAGCCATCCATCATTTCTTAGGTCTCAGCCTGTCTCACCCAGACTACTTTTTGGAAGGGGGATGCTGTGAGGAGCCTGGGCATTTTGACATGCTGGGCTCCCTTGGCATGCCAGGCTCCCCCACAGTACTTGCATCCTGCAGCAGTGGATCCTGGGTCCCTATGCCAGTGCCAGCCCCAGCGGGGTGGCCAGGATAACTTACTCCTGCCACTAGCAGCAAAACAATGGTGTGGCTTGGTTGTGTTTGCTTGCTGAGAAGTTAAACCTATCCCTGAACATGGATTTGAGATCCACCCTTGACAGAGATGTTTTGCTTATAATTGTCTTAATGCGCTTTTAACCTGGAGGTTATTCTGCAGCTCACAGAATGGTTTTAAAAATCCTCTCTCATGGGCTTTCCTGTGTGCTGGGGTTTAGTGCCATTAACAAGAAGCACAAAACTATGTGGTTTTTTCTTCCTTTGTTTGCTAATATTTAACATAATAGTCTAATGTGCTTAAAATAGCCCATGTTCTTCCTAAGGCACCAATATAATTTATTTCTTAAATTGTTAGTTTTCAGTTTTTTAGGCTGCTGCTTTTTCTCTGAAGAAACAGGTCTTCAGAGAAAGAGCTGCAAAAAAAAAAAAATCCAGATATAGTTACTATGTAGGAAAGTTTGCAACATACTTAGTTTTTTGTAGAAATAAACCCATGAGGCGTGAGTCCTTAGCCCAGTGGAATTTAGTTGCTGCTAGACAGTATTTTGTACCCTTTGCATGCTGATTTCATAGCACTGTAGATGCCCAGGGATGGTGTAAGCAGACCCAAGCCCTGGCAGCTGTGTATGTACAAGAGAAAACAGAGCCCAGCACTCTGGATTGACACTGTGAGTTTATGCCTGTCTCTTGGATACCTCTTAAGAGAAAAGTCAAAGGTCCCCGAAAGCATCTAATCAAGGCAATCCAGGAGCAATTAAAAGCCTGCAGGTGTCTGTGCCACAGAGTGGGTGTGGCCATTGATGAGGAAAGCATTATGAAGAAAACGGGAGAAAGGCATTGGGACTGAGGTTCAAAATAGAAAACATGTTAAGTGTGTGGAGGAGAGCATTGCCTCCCGCTGCAAAACGTGCCTGAATCCCTATGCAGCCACTCTCTGCCGCCTGGCTGCAGGGAGAGAGGGGAGAAGCCAATGCTGGGAAATGAGTGGGTACCCCATGCTACTCATTAGCCATCAGTGGGGATTAGCCTTGTCTAGGATCTCACTCATCTTCTGGGCATCCTCGTTCCCTGAGCATCCTTGTCCCCTGGTGTCTTTACTAGGCAGTGGCTGCCCTGCAGTGGTTCTCTCCTCTCCAGGCCTTCTTTGTCCCCTTGGTCCAAGATGGGAAGGCAGGAGGCAAAGACTGGCAGGACAAAGGCAGGGCTAGGCTTTGTCATAGTGCTGCCATATCTTTGGTGCTGGGCAGGCAGCTTCCTTGCAGGCAGCTCTCTGGAGGGAATAGAGCCATCTGGAAGGCTGAGACACACATTTTGCCTTTGCTGTATGACAGTGGGGTATCACTTTAAATAGGTTTTCTTGATGCGATTTCCACTTTTCACTATTCTCTTGGGATTTTGGCACATGTGAGGCAGGCAGAGTGGGTTTCCTAGGAGAGACACGGTGCAGCACTGTGCCTGCTCACCCATCTGTGTCCCCAGGGGCATGTTACTGGCTGTCTCACTCCTGGCACAACACTGTGACATCCCGCCCTGGAGTTACCTGCCTGCGATGCTGGAAACCTCAGGAGGCTGAAAAAGTGTGGAGAAAAAAAAGATGCAGCTCTAGAAGGGGCATAGGGGTGTCACTGTGCCAAACCCACTAGAGCTGAGCGGGAGTTCAGCTGAGACCCTGGTACAGATCCCTGCTGTGGGATGAAGAGGTGTTGTGGGGATGTTGGGAGGAAATTCTCCAGCAAACGATGTGGTTGCAAGAAGGAGAGGAGGAGGAGAAGCCATCCGTGGCTCAGACAGCCACCCCCAGAGCTGCTGGAATTTTTCATCCTTCCCCCTGTCCAGGGACGCCTGTTTGGATTTTCTGGTGGTATCGCTGAGATGGGTCATTCCGAGCTGTCAGGACACTTGGGGGTTAATCTGAACATTTCTCCACTCTTTCAGTAGACAGACAGCAAGTCCGTGCTGTGTTTTGTTTTTAATATCAGTTGGCCAGTTCAAGTGAAGCAATGTCAGAAAAAGCATCTTCCAGTGACAATATGATTAATTCCTGCTTAAGGAAAAATAAAAAAAAGAGTAGGGTATTTTTTCCCTTTTCTTTTGCCATTACCTGGAGATGGTCTGACAGTAAAGAACCTATGATTAATTGCACCAAAGGAATTATAATAGACACCTTTTCTTGGCACAGTCTGTATTTTGTAAGATTTTGCTGTTATCTCGTTGGCTCCATGCAGAAAAATTATTTCCAAGACCGCTGTAAGGGATGTTGACTTCCTTTCCTTATTACAGATTGATCTTTGATATCTGCTTTTCTTCAGGAACTCTTTTATTCCCACAAATGATTCAAACCTTTTGCTGTTTTCCATATATTGCACTTAAGTAGTTCAATACCTTTGGAAGCCCATATGGGAACATTTAATAAAGACTCGATGATTGCTGTATTTTGAAGGTGATATGAGAAATCATATATTGTTTTAATAGCTGAATATATCTATGCTGTTGATTTCAGATAAACCAATGTTTTTTTAATAAGACAGAGAAATGATACCTTCTTTTTGTTGTTTATATCCACTAGAGTGTGAATATTTTCCCATCTGTGGTTTCCAATTAAATGGATTTTCAATCTATCTGAAATTTCTGCTCAAGTCTCAGCAATATTTGCTTAAGAGTAATCAGAGTATTACCCAAATCCTGTTCAAAGCAACAGTGACCTTACCAGTGGTAAGCAATAATTGGATTATTTTCAGAGATGTAGGAAGATTCACTGTAATAACAAAAGAAGAAATATCAAATGATAACACCACTTGTCTTCAGCACTGTAAGCCACAGCACTTTCCTTAGGATAGTTTTAATAGCTTAGCATATTATGGATACTGAGTGAGAAAGGCAGAGATTTGGGGAATAGATGCTTCATTGCAGTTTGGGGTGATGCATGTTGTTGGGGTTTTAGGAGTTCTACTTTTGTTGGTTTTTTTCTCGAAAGGAATTTTCCCCATACGTGTTGCTAGGAGACAATAAGGACTGGATACTTAAGAGAGACAAAAGACCTGGCCACAGCTCAGAGGAGGGGTCCAGCTGACTACTCTCTTTTACCTGGGGTTTTCTCGTGTAGGGCAGAGATGCTTCGAGATTTGGACTGGGGAATAGGGGTTGGATGGACCCTCTAGGTCTCTTGCTCTCTCGGCATTCGGAGGGGAGAGAAGCTGCAGTCGCTGTGGGGAGAATTCATCACCACTGTGAGGTTCTGCCTTCTGCTGCCTTCCTTCTACCGTGAGTGCAGCTCTGCTTGCTGGAGCAGCCGTTGCACCGGGACCCTATTTAACACCCTGCCTCACTAAAAAGGGACTTTCTCACCATCTGTTTGGGTGCCTCAGGGAAAACCCCGGGATCCCGAGCCCACCTTCCCCTGCCCCGCTGGGAGCCTGGCTGCAGCTGCTTTGCCCCCGCTGTTCCTTTGCCGCTGCTCCGAGCCCTCACTACGCTGTAGCTCCGCACCCCCTGCCTGCCCAGAGGTCCCGGGGTTTCCGCTGCAGCTCCGGAGTTTGATACATCTCGCCTACCACCCGGGATGTTGTGTGCTCATCCCTGCTGTTCTGGTTCGCTGCTCCAGAGGGTCCGGCTGGGCACCGGGATCGGCTGCCCTGGGGGTTTGTGAGGCCTTTCTTCCATCCCTTCCCGGCTCGGCCCAGCCGCCATTACCGCGTGCTCCCCGCGCTGGCGCCACAGCGCCCCCTGCCGGCGCGGGGAACCATCGCACCCGCCCTGCCCGGCCGGGAGCCGCCAGCGCCCCCTGCCGGCCGTGAGCGGAACTGCACCCAAGGGGAAAGCGCCCGCGGCCGAGAGAGGCCGGCACTGGGTTCCTGGCTCTGTTTGTTGTTGCTGCCACAGCTATTGCTGTTTGTTTGCCTTGTCAGATATATAGAGATAGATAGATAGATAGATAGATAGATAGATATAGTAGTAAATAACTGTTATTCCTATTCCTTATAGTTTTGCCTGCAAGCCCCTTAATTAAAAAATTATAGTAATTTGAAGGGAAGGAGGTTACATTTTCCATTCCAAGGGAGGCTCCTGCCTTCCTTAGAAGAGACCTGTCTTTCAAACCAAGACACGTGCTTATGGCTGGGGGGGTTCTTTTATCATAAAATCCTTAAGGTTAGGAAAGACCTCTAAGATCACAAGTAAAACGGTTAACTCAGCACCACCAAGTTCAGCACTAAGCTATATCCCCAACCACATCCACATGCCATTTTTTTATAATTATTATTATCATCATCATTGTTGTTGAAGTACTTTTGTCAGGGTGTAATGCTCTGTATGTATAAAACTTGTACCCAGAACAGTGCTCACCTGCCTGCAAGGCAAGTTTCAGCAGGTGCTGCCTCACTCTGATGGTGCAGACACAGGCACAGCCCAAAACATCCTCCCTTGGTGGCTGGGACACCTCCGTGTCTCGGGTCCCTGCTGCACACAGCCTGGCCCTGGGGTGCAGGAGCAGCATTCCCATGCAGATGCCAGTGGGGTTTCCTCCAGAAGGGCTGAGCTGCTGTGCAGACAAATTGGAAACCACTTGTGAGAGCAAATCCATACCGGCCCAGTGTCAGGTGAGCCTGATTGCCTCCCTCTCTGCTTTTAATTGTAATGAATTATCTGGCTCAGCACGGCGGGGTGCCAAGACTCTTGGCTGAAACTTGTGTAATTCACGTAAGTGTTTACATAAAAGCCAAGTAAATGTTAAGCTTCCTACAGATTCCAATATATGTGAAGCCTTGTTTGTATTCAGTTTGGGAGACTGGGGATGCAAAGCAGCCCATATGGCTGTGCATTGGAGCAGGGAATGTGTGTGTCTTGTGCATACACATGCGCAGGTCTCTTGTGGCACTTAAAAACAAGGTTCAGTGGTGGACAGGGTAGTACTAGTTAATGGGTGGACTCGATGATCTTAGACGTCTTTTCCAACCTAAATGATTCCATGAATTGCATATGTTAAAATAAAAATTTTGACCTTTAGTTTTCCCCTGGAGTGGGTTTTGTAGTGATTTGTCTGGTTACCCTGCCAAAAACAGAAATCTGTATAGTTTTGGTTTATTAAGAGAAGCTGAAGGGCACAGGGGAGTTTTTTCCTCTTGACCACTAAAAAAAGAGACTTGTGCCATCGAAGCTACCAGTGTCCACTGATGTCCTCCCATGTGCCCATATCATGCTTCTAATTACTACAAATGAGCCTCCTGCAGCCCAGGCTGCTGTGCAATTTTAACCAAGTCTGCACTCCAGATGGGATCCTTTCTAGGCAAGGCCTTGGCAGTGTCTGTCCCCATGCTGGTGACTGGGAGCATGTCACACAAATGAGATGAGATGTTGGTCCTGACCTGTGATGGCACCCGGTTGTGGAGCAGAGCTCCCTTAGCCTGGCTGTGCCCTGGTGTGTTGAGAGGTGACCCTTGGCTCTAACACAGGGTCTGGCCCTGCAGAGTACCAGCTCTCTTGGTTTCCCCTTGACCTGAGAGGAGCTGAAATTTGTGATGCTGCATATCAGCCAAGCCCTTGTTGTTGGCCTCCTGATGAGGCCAGGTTTGCTTTGAAATAACCAAACCAAACCAGGCTGTTAGAGATTTTGTGTTAAGATAATTCCCTGGGCACGTCAGGGAATGCATTGCAGCCAGGAGATCTCTATACCTGGATGTAATTTATTTTTAGAAAGCATGTTTAGGCGCATAATGACCTTATTACCATGCCAGTTGCAGCCCTGCTTGTCTAAGAATATTTAATTGTTTTCATTCCCTGTGCACAGCCATTTGACTGGATAGGGCAGAAGCAGGAGAGGAAAGGAGGTTGAGTGATGGGAAATAATAACGGATGCTGAGGCAGAAAGCAAAGTGCTTGTCTTGGGGCATCCCTGTAAGATTCCCTCCCCAAAGCATCCCAGTATTCAGGGAACCTGCAGTGTTTTGGAGCCCTTTCCTCTAAAGAGGAGAGACAGGCCTTTCCATTGCCTTCTGAGGAGCCACAATTTTTTCCTCTTTTAGGTTTTTCTACTGAGAAGAAAAAAAAAAAAAAGTTTGAAAGGCAACCTAAGCTCCCCTTCATCAAATGTCTGGAAGCTGGGGATTGAGGAGGGGGATTGAGACAGTGTGCACACTGCCCCTTCCTAGCTGCTCCCCAGGGATTTCTCTCATGTCTGCTTGTCTCCTCTCTTGGTTTTAAAGACCGATGTCTGCCAAGGAATGTGGGAACCTCCCTTGGAGTAGAATATATGACCCCCTTCCCACCAAATTATTATAACTTTGAAATTATGAGGCTTTCAGGCAAAGATATGGGAAAAGGAATAACAGTTCTTCACTAGTATACATGTATGTATAACATGGCAAACAAACAGCAATAGCTGTGGCAGCAACAACAAACAGAGCCAGGAACCCAGTGCCGGCCTCTCTCGGCCGCGGGCGCTTTCCCCTTGGGTGCAGTTCCGCTCACGGCCGGCAGGGGGCGCTGGCGGCTCCCGGCCGGGCAGGGCGGGTGCGATGGTTCCCCGCGCCGGCAGGGGGCGCTGTGGGCGAGCTCGGCCCCGTGTCTCCCGTGTGGCAATGGCGGGCGGGCTGGTGGCAGAAAGAGAGAAGGGGCTTCCTTTACAAACCCACCGGGGCAGCCGGTCCCGGTGCCCCTCCGGATGGCGAAATGGGCTGTAGCAGGAACCTCGGAGCAGCAGCTGAAATGGCAGAGGCGAGCAGGTTCCGGAGTGGCAAACAAAATGTAGCAGAAACTCCACAGCCGTAGCAGGAGCCGCGGGAGGGTGGGAGGATCCAGGGTGTCGAGTTAAAGTGTAGCAAAAAACCTGAAGCAACAGCAGAAAAACAGCGGGGCCGGGCAGTGGCAGCTGAGCCTTTTGCAAGCAGCTGCTGCACGCAGCTGGAGAGACGCGCCCTCCGGGAAGGGGTCGGGGGTCGGGGTCCCCTTCCCAGGAGTGTTGGAAAGGTCCCAGTTCAACAGCTGCTCTTACCAGCAAAGGCTCACCCATGGTAGGAGAAGCAGTAGGAGGACAAAAGCTCCATAGGGGCAGCGAATCCTCTGGACAGCAACAGTCCAGCACCAAAGCCCGCCTGTCTCCACTCTGATCCCAAGAGCGAGAGCGAGGAGCTGAGCCCAGCCCCTTACCCCCAGCCAAAGTCTCGAGGTGTCTCTGCCCTTCCCCAGAGAAATATCTCCCCCAGCTAAGAGATTAGCCAGCGGCACCCTTCCTGTCCTCCCCCTCCCAGCCACATTCTTTGTCTCTTAAGTACGGGTTGTTACCATCTCTCAGGCAACAAATGGGACAAAATTCCCTGAGAGAAAGAAAAAAAAAAAAAAAGAAAAATCCTAACCTCCAGCACCTCCTCACTGCTCCTGTGCAAGAAAGAATATATAAAAGCACGTAAAAGACAGAGGAAGGGGAAGGGGAAGGAAAGGAAAAAGGAAAGGAAAGGAAAAAGGAAAGGAGAAAGGAAAGGAAAGGGGAAAGGAGAGGAAAGGAGAGGAAAGGAGAGGAAAGG
>VZTE01000510.1:146747-168253 GCA_013397775.1 Eulacestoma nigropectus
AGAAGAGGAGAGGAGAGGAAAGGAGAGGAAAGGAGAGGAAAGGAGAGGAAAGGAAAGGAAAGGAAAGGAAAGGAAAGGAAAGGAAGACTTATGTTTCTCTGGCAGTGGTTTTCTAAGGAACCCTGATTATTCAGCAGCAGTGGAAAAAATAGAGAAGATGTAAATAATCTTCAGGATTATGCTGAAGCCAAGCTTCAGTCATTTTCCTGGGGAAAAAATGCATGAGGCCTGTGCATTTAATAACGATCAACCAGAATTTCTCTAGGGCTTCTTATATTTTCATTAAAAGGATCAGTTGTCTTGAAGAGAAATGGTAATTCTGGTATCTACAAATACCCTTTGGTTGGGAAGCATGTGGTTCAGGCTCGTGTGCTTCTGTGATTGGGCTTTTTCTTCCCGTTTTGTTTTTATGATACTAATGTACATTCACATCCATGGTTATACACTAAAGTGATCAAAAGCAAAAAGCTGGTTTATCATGAAATGGTAAACCAGGGCTGTACTTTGTGGTGCAGGATGTATCAGATAAAAACACAACATGATTTTTAGCTTTCCCTTTGTTTATGTTTGGTGCCAGAGGTACTCAAGTGATTTTTCAGTGTGTATACATTGCGGCCAGGTTTTCCAAAAAAATGATAGTATCTTTTGAAATCCATACAGGATCTTACTTACCCTGTTGGGCTTAATTTTAGACTATTGAGTTTGTTGTTCAAGTAGAAAAAAGTAGATTTGTCATGTGTATTTAATCAAGTGCAGCAAAAAACTTTCACAGGCATCGTTCATCTTCACAAGCCAATTTTTATTTCCATTTTGTAGAAAAACCCTGCCCCAGTAAAAATGAACTCATTTACTGTGCAGATCTGATGGCACCAAGATTACAGCTGCTGGCAGGTATCGGCTGGTTTATGGGGACACTCTCCATATGGATTTTTGTTTTTATGGGGTTTCAGTGTTGAGAACCGTGTGTTTAATCACTGTAGAAATGCCAGGAGCCAAGGATGTAGGGATGCTTGGAAATAAGGGAAAGTGCATGGTGTTCCCATTGCAGCTTCCAAAACATGGGATGTCCTGCAGATGCCTGCGGCTGCTGGATTACTAGCAACTGGCAGGGTTTAGGATGCCTATGCATCCTTAGGCAGCTTTTATCCTTCACATCCATTTGCCCATCTGGGAAGCCCCATCTATGGAAGAGGCGCTCATCCCTTTCGTGGTGAACCCAAGTGTGATCGAGCAGTTGGCACCGGGCATGAAGGAAGTCTGTGGTCTTTCTCCATTTGGCCCCTGCTCCATTCCTCAGGCTCTGGGTGTTACCATGGAGTGTAATACCCGAGGTGATGAGTAGGGTGAAGAAGGGAAATGTCTTCTGTAACTCGTGGCAAGGAACCACTCAGGCCAGCAATGAATGCATCTCTTCTATGTGGCGCACAGCCAAGGTTATACTTCCCAGCAGACAAGGCTGCAGCCCTATTGCCTGCAACTATAGAACATTTTAGTATTGAATAAAGACTTGAAGAAATGTTCTGATTTGCCAGTCTAGGATTTGGTAGCATGTGGGTAGTTCAGAAGGTACTTAGGCTGTGGTAGTGGTCGCATATGCGAGCAACCAGAGAGGTGCCTGGCTGGCAGTAGCCTGAGCAGCAGGCATCCTCACGTGTAAATTTTGGGCAGGCAGGCATGAAAATCCATGTCGCAGGAGTGGGCTTAGTAAAAATACTTAGCTTTGTATCAGATAGCCCTTTGTGTGTGGGAGATGCTCTGATTTATTAGTGCAAGAGCTTGTCAAGGTGGAACAATGGTGCTCACATTGCTCACAAACAAATCCCAGTCATCACCACTCAAAGACTTCTCTGGGGTTTGTTTCCACTCAAGAAACAGTTTCTGTCCCTTCAAGTTAAGATATAGGCAAAGAACTGGCTGGGGGACAAAGAAGGAATGTATCCTAAGCTGCAGGAAGGAAGCACTGGTATTTTTCATAATTTGAAGTGCTAAAACCATAATCTTCCAGTTCTGTTTCTGAGCACCCTGGCTGTCTCATATACCTGTGGGCTGCTACAGCAATATATTCTTCTCCAGGTCCAGATGTGCCAGGGGTGATGGCTTGTGAGCTATTCTGGCAATACAAAAAAAAATCAAAAAAAAAACTGGGAAGGGGGCAGGGAGGGGATGTGATGCCAAGTGGAACAGCTCTGTCTTACCCGCCTCAAAGAGAAATGATGGAATGTTAAAGGAGACAGGCTCCATTGCACAGATTAATGTGCAGTGTTTGAAAGCAGCCAAGAATATTTTATACACACATGGTGAGGCTGGAAGGAGCTGGGTGGCTGATCTCTGCAGAAACCATACCTTTTCCTAAGAGAGCATTTAAAAAAATATAAAAAGGAGAGTACAAAGGTCTCCAGGAGCACTCGGCCACTCAGGCAGTTTAATTGGCTGAACGTAGAGCTTTACAGTTGGGATTAATATGAGTATTTCACAATAATGTGTGGTGACACATTGTCAGGAGTTCCAGGATCAGGACTGCAAGGCTGCACAGTGGTTGCAATGAAAGTTCTTGTCTTTCCTTCTGGTTTTTATTACTACCATAACTCCCAATAGTGCATATTGAAAGGAAGATGTTGTTTTGGTTTCTTCATTTTTTCCTGTGGAACTAGTGAAAAAAGTGAAAAGATGAGAGGAAAAATGACCTGCAGAGCCTGGCAATGATGCCTGCGTCGTGGGTTGGCTGGTGGATCCACACAGGCTTTGACCTGCACACAGGGATGTGCAGTGCATCAGTGTAAACATGGTGAGCTTAAACCTAAGCAAAACCCACCAGAAAGCAAGTAAAAGTGATTTAGTAGTGCTTGGTGGCTTAAAAGGACCTGAGACTATTAGCGTTTTTACAAGTGTTTTTCTACTGGTCTTACTGCCTTTTATCTCTGTGGGTCTCCCCTGAGTGACCACCAGCATGGGTTGCCTGCAGGGAGGAGGCAGCCCTCCTGTCCCCGCTCCCAGGCAGCCAGGGGATGTCTGCAGCTGTTGTTGAGGGTTATTTTGCTGCTCCTAGCTTTTTTCGTTCTTTCTCTCACCTTCCCTTCCCTCCTGGTAATTTCAGAGCCGGTTCTGGGAAGCCCACCTCCTTGATCAGCGCATGTAATTGCCACCAGCCCTAATAGGATGCACTCAGAAGAATGTTTCTGTAATATCCCTGTACTCCCACCTGCCCTTGCCCCTCTCCAGGAGTGATTGCCTCCACAGCTTTATAATTAACATCTCACCCAGCTCAGAGGAGAGGTTCCTTTGCCTGGAGCCACTGCAGAGCAATGAGGCTGAAGCCTTTCCCCATTCTTTCTAAAGCCTGTGCTTTAAATTAGTGGCACAACAGCAAGCAGCAAGCACACAGCTGATAAAAGTCTCAGCAAGATGTTTGTTCCTGTAGTGTTTGTATTTCATGCATAGATAATTTTGATAGAGTTGGACTTCTGAAGCCCACTGTCATCAGGGTGGAGTGAGCTGACCTGTTAATCATAAGAGGAATTAATGGGAATTACAGCTGGTGGAGCCCCCCTCTCTGAAGAGCTGGTTCAGGGGTAGCACTGGAGAGGAATTTAAAAACAAAGTAGCATGTGTTGTCCTTAGAGCTGCAGATAAAGTGGCAGCAAGGCAGTTCCTGGGGGAGAAGGGAGGTGTGGAAGAGATAAACTCCAGGAGCACAATCACCAGATTAACAGCCTAATTCTGAGGAGCATGAGCACACATGCATTTTCATTGCATCCACTTGGTAATTAATGGAGAGTTTTAATTTAACCAAGAGGGAGACCAGAGCTACCAGGATTTGGTGTCTGTACCCAAAGGAGACCCAGGTGGGATGATCCTGCATTACCTCTCTTAATGGGGCTTCTGTGGTGTAAGTTTATTTAGCACTATTGATGTGAAGTGAATTGAAATTGAAAGGATTCCTGCTGATGGTTTACCCCATCTGAGGTCCTGGCTATCTCCAGATATTACCAAACAGCTACTAGATAAACCTCACCAAGCATTTCCTCCAAGTTTTCTTTTTAGGATAACTTTCCTTTAAAATGCCATATATCCATGCAGCCTGCAGAGATTAAATAAATTGTTTATCTCATCCATGCAGAAGACTCATAAAGTCTTTAAATATGCTTTATATTGGTGTTTCTCAAAGGCAGGGTTGATTATCTGGTCTCAAATATCCAAAATGTGGTCATTGTGTGCCTGAGCACGTGTACACAAGAGCTCTCTGATTTTGTAGTCAGAGAGGCTGTTCAGACAGACCTTACTTAGGAATTTGTGAAGAATAGCACAGCAAGTTGCCTTGAAATGCTGTTGTCATTGTGCATTCCAAATGCACGTGCCAGGATGTGGAAGAGAGGACAGCAATTAGTCAGTCCTGTTAATGATGAGCATAGTGCTGGGAAGGGAAAAATGATGGTAGAATGCGTTGTTTCTTTTGTAACAGTAAAAGGAAGGTAAATGGCATTTGGTCAGTTCCATGTGTGTGCTTCAGGAGTTTTTAAAGTCTGCTTATCAGTTTGGGGACTAAATGATAGGGAGGAGAGGGGCGGGTTTTATGCAGAACTAGCAGCAGGCTTGTATTTTGGGAAGTGTGATGAAGTAGTCCTCTTTCAGGGCAGCTGAAGAGAGATGCACTGAATGAAGGTGATGTCCTTGCCGAGCACAGGCACTGATGGGACCATGGGCACCTCTATGCTGTGCCAGCCAAGGAGGAGTTTCTCTGTCCACATGGCTCCCTCCAGCAGCAGTGGGATTCCCTGTTTCCCCAGACAGCAGCAATGGTCCTGCCAGTGCATGAGGAACAGCACAGCCAGAGAGGAAAGGCTGGTTTGGAAAGAAAGGGCTGTTTCATGAGCAGGTAGCTGGAGCAGAGTGTCCTGAGTAGCAGCAGTGATGCTGTGGGATGGTGCTTTCCTGTGACAGAGACCAGCAACATGGATTGAGACCCAAAACCCGCAGCCTGAGCACATTTCAAAGCCTTCGTGGGCACAGCCTTTACCTGAAGTTCCTACTGTGTGGTTGCAAATGAGGGTGTGAAAGTCCCCATGCAGAATACCTGTTCAGGAAAGGGTGAGCACCTCTCATAAATAATTAATTTGGGGATCTTCAGGGTGTCATTCAAGTATTTAAGACCAGGGAAGAAAGTACATTACGCTGCTCTCTGATGATGCTGTGTCTGGCTTGGCTGAGGCTGGCATCGGGTGGCACAAGGGTGGCTTTAACTCTGTGTTTGTTATGGGGAAGCTCAGAAGGTCTCCATTTGCTGTCCCGTGTCTAGTGGTGAGGTGCTACTGCTCACCTACCGAACAACCCAGGTTAAATAACACAGCAGGGAAAACTCAGACTTGCAGGGGAGGATGGGGAGAATATATTTTGGGTAGTCTGTCAGTCAGCTTGACACTAATTGGTTGCAGTAAGTAATCGTTCTCCATGTAAATTAGACTCCAATTTCCTCTGTAGTCTGTCTGTTTGCTGTGTGGGCTTAGGTCTTTAATTAGGCTCTCACGTGGCAAACCTGGTTTGTAAGCTGCTTTTGTTCCTGGAGAGCCAGGCTCAGCCCTTCCCGAGGCTGGCAGTGCTCTTCGAGCCCTGCTCCCCAGTAGGATGGTTCTAAGATTAACACTGCCAAGTTCTAAGTTCTTCTTTTAATGTATGTTTTGATTCTTTCTATATTTAAAGCTTGCAGTGGTGGTGGGGTTAGAATGCAAAGAGGCTTATTGGACTTACAATGGGAATACCCCTCCAAAATGCTTCCTCTGCTTTTCTGGAAGTCCTGCTCACTCCTCCATGAATAGACCTCATTGAATCCCCAGCCTGTGCGAGGGCTGGGGCAGCTTGTCCACATCTGGATGCTGCCTGTCTGCCGGGACACCTGGAGTGCAGACCACTCGCTCCCCCCTCGTTTGGAGGAGGCAAACCTTCATTCAGAGCTCACCCAGACGCCAGCCCACGCTCTGGAGCTGCTCCAGGGTTGCACATCTGTAACTGAGTGCAGCAGTGTGCAGTTGCACGAGAGGCTTTTATCCCTGCCTGTCGGTTGTTCGCGAATGAATGCAGGTTTCCAGGTCACTGCCTGCAGCAGGCAGCTGCCCACAGTGTAGCCCTGTGCTTTCTGAGCTGCTGCCAGCACACCCAGTGTAGCCTGAGTGTCAAAAGTGAGCACCAGCGTCAAGCATCTAGGTCTGTGTGTAGCGGAGAAAGACATGTCTCTACAGTCTAATGTCTGCACCAGGCTGAAAAAAAAGGCAAACCTTATGTTTTGGCCGGCCAGGCTGTTTGCCAGCAGCGCTTTATGATTCAGTAGTTACCTTTGTGAAATTCAGTATAACTTCAGGAACCATGTGCTAACAGTTTCTGCAGACCTTCTCTGTACACGTTACGGTCCTTCCCCAGATGTGACAGCAGCACTGGTAGGCTTTTTTACAAATAGTGCTTCTATTGGCATCCTGATATTTACCATACTGATTTTTGATCTGGTGATACAGGCTGAGAGTTGCCAGCTTTCTTCAATGCTCTCACATGGCTGTTACTCGAAGTAAATTAGAAACATTTTCCTGTGAGAAAGAGGTGAAACAAATTGAACGTGGAGGTGTTTTTTTATTGCTTCTCTTTGTGTGATTTATACATTGGCAAGGTAACTTTGCTTTCATACCGCTAGTCAGAACTGGAAAGGATGTTGCCTCTGCAGAGAGCTACATTTGGGTAAAGGGACAGGATTGGATCAGGGTTTAGGATTTTCACCAATAAGCTAAAACTGCGGTGGGCGTCACTCCGGCAGCCGGGGCAGCCGCCAGAGATCTGCCCTCCCCAGATGACCACAGCTATTGGCAGGGCACAGGCAGCCTCCAGCCCGGGCACTGCCATCGCCGAGGATGCTCCAGGGTCTGTCTTGCCCGTCCTTCCCTCTGCCCTTACCCGTTCCATGGGGGTTTTCCAGTGTGTGAATGCCTATTTAGCCGGGGTAAGTAATCGTGCTCCATTTACAGCATCTGAAAGTATAAGTGGCTTTAATGCTCTACAAATGTTTGCATTAAGAAATGGTTTTCTTTTTCAGCCCTGATTCCTGCTGCCTTTGCGAGCCTCGGTTCCCCTTGCAGGCAGAGTCCAGGGGCAGGCAAGGGCTGTCGGGGGCCAGGCAGAGGAGCAGGGTTGTGCTGTATCCGTTGCTAATATTTGACTTAGTATCTGGACACAGTAAAACTTTTCCTTGTGAGCATGACTTCTGTCGCCAGTCCCTGAGCTGCTCCTGCTCTTTCACTCTCTTTAAAACCCATGGAGAGTAAAACCCCGCGGGAGGCTGCAGCTTATCTTCAGCTCCGAGTTTCCAGATGTGCTGTGTGTCTTCTCAGCTGTTGCAAGGATATGCGTGGAATGACAAAATGTGGATTTTGGGTCTTTGGCAGCTGTGTTTAATGCAGGATAAAGGGGTATTTTAACTTCGGGATGTTTGGTTTCTTATGCCTTTGTTAGTATGAATTCAGGAGAAGAAGTTTTCTTTCAGGCAAAACAAAAGCTTCTTTTGAAGGAAACAAAGTGGTTTTAATCAACTTACTGAATTCAATTGCTTTAGGATAATTTAGGAATTAAACAGAAGGAGGCTATGTTAGTAACAAACTGCAGTTTTAGTTGGAAACAAGCATTCATTCCTGCTGGAGAAGGCAGAGGAACCCGCAGCCTGTGGGCAGAGCTCCTGGGTCTGTTTGATGGGTGGGGGTTTAACAGCATCCTCTGTTTGCCTTTGTTTAGGCAGTGCAAATTATTTGTGTGCTTTAGGATTCCTTTTCTCCTTCAGCAGATGTTTTGTCTGTGCAACTGGTGGAGTAATTAGTGAGAGATGTGGCACTGGTGTGCAAATACCCCTTGGGGGTGGGTAGAGAAATCCCAGAGTCCATCCTAGGAGCAGCTGGCTGAGGAGCAGTCAGCACAAGATGCCAGAAGCAAAATTCATATGGCCCAGTGTATTTGATTTTATTTCTGCAGAGGGTTTGTTCTCCCCACTGCCAGAAACAGGCAGGGGCTGCATCTTAGGGCAGAAGACCCTGCTGCTGCTTATGGCAAATTTCTCTCAACATGTGAATCATTCACTTGGGATTTTTATGGTGGTGGCTGGGGATGATTAAATGTTCAGACTGTAGGAAATTACCAGGAGATTTGAGTGTTTTCCTCAAGGGCTTTGGCCCCAGTGGTGGGGTGACATGGGAAGCTCTCCCTGTGTGGATCAGGCTGTCTGTAGATTTTGAAGTCTCAGGTTGCATGAGCATGTTTTTGCTCAGCTACCATTTAAGTAATGGCAGCAACATGCTGCTTCCTCTAATGATCTTGATTAAGTTACCGGTTATTTCCTTAATTAGCTACTTCATCTACTTACACCTTAAATGAGTCTATTTGTTCACCTAGAGAAGGAGAAAAAAGTTCCTGGTTTTAGTCTTTTAAAAGGTTTTTTTTTTCCCTTTCCAGAAGGCAGATCATCTTAAGTCAGTAAAAGGAGCTCAGGTGAGCTGGCTTCACTGGTGCTGCCACATCAGGGTTCTGTGGGATGGACATGGTGATAGCATGGTGATTAGGGGACCACACCAACCATGCTGGAGCATCCTGCCAGCCACCACCAGGTCCTTCCTAGCAAAAATGCCTTCAGGGGGCTGGAAGTGAGCTGCTTCCAGAGGCTGAGCAAAATGGCACCATCACTTTACTCGTGGAAGTGGTGATCTATAAATCCAACCAGCCCTTTCAGGCTGGCGGTGGAAATGTGCTGGCACATGCAGTTCTGACTGCGAGAGATGTTGGTGCTTCTTGTTGGCTGAGTCTCCTGGCAGCATGAATTTGAAATGAGATGTAGATGTACATTTATTCCTGGCATCTGTGTTATGCAGACAAACAAAATTAGTTGAAGTGGTCCTTTGAAAGCCCTATTTGTGTGTATTAACTGGACTGAGGCTGGGGTTGTGTCTCTGGACCAGTTCTGAAGGGGATAAAGCATCTTTTAATCGCCAGTGGTCTTTACATTTCCCGTGCATTAGCACGTGGCACTGTGTTGACCACCCAGTGTCTCCACACAGCACTTCAAAAGCAACCTCTCCAGCTGGCACCATTTCCTCACCAATACTCCGCAGACACCGTTGTTTGCTGCACTTTTTCCTGAGTCTCAGACTCAAATGTTTCTCTTTGGAGACTCCTTGTGATAGATGTGGCAGCAGCCCATGCTTCAGACCAGCCTATTTGTTCCTGCTTTTGTACTGTTTATTACTCTTAATGATATTCCCTTCATTAACCTTAGCTTCACACTCTCCCTGGCACAGAACTCACTGAAACACATAGTGCGTAATGAGCCTGATTCCATATTTAAATTGGAGAGACAGGAGCTGGGACTCTCCCAGCTAAAATTGAACTAAATGCTTGGCCTTCAGTTACATTGAAGCATCTGTGCCAAAAAAATTATGTATTTGGGAGGAATTACCAAAAGTTCTGACGTACACAAGCTTTAGTCCTTTGAGTCTTCTACATTTTCAGCTGTTTGGCATGAATTTGGACTGTACGACTTTCCTCTCAGAGAAAATGTTTCCTGTGGCCCATGTGAAAGGCAGAGCATCACCCTGCAAAGCAAAACCACAGGGAGCAGCACAAATGTATCTCCAGCATCAGCACTCGCTCCAGCCGGGACCTGCTTGGATGGCAGTGCTGGAAATCCCACGTGTCACGTTTGGCAGCACACACAACCCCCCAGCCCCAGTGCTGCCAACCCTGACTGGCTCTGGGCTCTCAGCATTATTTTTGTGGTCTTGGGTATCCCAGGGAAATTGCAGCTTTTTGGTTGGTTTGTGAAATAGCTGAGGGTTGGTGGGAAGGACTCAAATACATGAATTCTAATGGTCCAGAAAAAAATACCCTAATATTTCTATGTCATGATTCCTAAATGATTGTCGTGTTGTGCATGCAGGCGTGGTGGATCTTGTGGTCAGCTGTGCTTTGGACACCATGGTCACTGATATAGCAATGCCTCTGGGTGTTCCGTGTTCCCTTACATGTCTGTCCTGGATTGCTTGTGTAACCTTGGACAAATCATGGACACCCTCCAAGCTGCAGATGGGGGAGAACAGCAGAGTTCCTGTTGCAGCTGTTCAGGAGTTGATGTCAGAGCAGAGCCAGCCCCAGGGTGGTACACAGGGATTCACTGTGTATCCAGAGGGTGCCTGCAGTGGACCCCCATTGTGACAAGGACCTCCAAATGCAATGGAAAAAGACAATAAAACCAAATAAACTAGACTCAAGAAGAAAATATATTGCAGGCTTGTCCCCTCTGCTTTTCTTCCTCTGCTGATCCTAGGAGGTAGCTGAGAGGAAATATTTGCTCTTAACAGGGTTTGATTTCTCTTTGCATTCCTTGGAAATCAGTGTTTGGATTTTGCCCTGTTGGTGTTGGTTTATGCAGTGATGTTTCCAGAAGCTCGATTGGATGGGTATAGTTCCAAGTCTTGGTATTTTGTGCAGAGAAAAAAGAAAGAAAGATGGTACTGAGTAATGAGGTGGCTATTTAATCACAGCAGGACTCGCAGGAAAATGTGCATTAAGTATTTATGGGTCAGTATTCATTAGCATTTTCACTCTGTTGGCACTGGGCAGTTCAAGAAAGCTGCTGAGAGAATTGGAGTCTGTATTGCACAGCCACAGACCTGGAAAGGGCTGCAGCAGAGGAAAGGCATAAACGCTGGCTTTGTTACCAGACATATCCGTTTTAGCTGGCATTGCATTTGGAGTTGCAGCAGTAAGCAGGATTTCAGTAGTTTCACTTACCGTTCTCAAAATGCTTGTGGTAAATATTTTAGGTCTGATTTTTCTGGCTGCCATGTCTGATGAGAGTGCAAGTGGCTGACACCAAACCCCTGGTTCGAAGGCAGGCAATTAGAGAGATAAGCCTAAGTGACTTCATGTGTCTCCTTTTTAGATTGCTCCAGTCTGAGTTGATGTAAAGGGCTGGGATTAGCAGAGATTGAGTTCTCAACAGCTGGAAACCAGCTGTGACCAGGGGCCTCATCCAGCATGAGCTGTAGGTACCGAGTTATGGAGTGAGTTTTCTGTGGGCATGAAATGATGCCAGGAGGATTAGAACTGATGATAAAATGATATTAATGCTTGCTTCATTAACAGCATAGAAGGTATCAAATTACTCTGGTGCTGTAAATCAAAAGTGTTTCTTATATTTGTTAAGTGAAGCTATTTAAATGGTTGAAATACATTTACTTGCTGGCCATTGCATCCTCCGATACAAGATCACAGCGAAATGTATTAGATTTCCCATAGTGTTAATGGAAAGTCTGAAGCAGTAGCAGCCTGATGGTTTAAATTTTCCTTTGCCATGACACGGGGTCTTGTGTTAGATTTTAGGATGCCTTGTTCTGGACCAGTACTGTGAGCCCAAGACTGGCCTCAGGCTCATGTCAAAAGCTGTAGTGGTTGCACAGGTCTGCCGGATTTGGGGCTGAAGGTCCATGATGCCAGCCCTGTCCAGCCACAGCAAGTGACATGCTCAGATCAGGCTACACCCACAGGCACTTCCCCTGGTGGAGAGAAAGTTCCTCTTAGTATTACTGTCATCAGGAGACAGCTTTGTCCTACTTTTTACAAGTGCAAAAGGGACATATACAGAGAGAGAGAATTACCTCCTTTACCTGAACGCCTGTTGGATAAAATAAATGCTAATCTTGGCCAATTAGCAAATGGATTCAATGTGGCTGTCTCTGTGATCCATTTATGTACTTGAAACCCCCATTGATTTCGAGTGGCACCGTTCAGCAGAGCAGCAAGTTAAAGGTTTGACTGTAGCCATGCTCTTGGTTTCCTGATACCTTTCCCTTGTCCTTTGTATGAGAAAGGAGATCCTGATGGCAGTCACGACAGTGGTGTGATTTGTGCCAGGAGTGCAGCACAGAGAGCTTCTCACTGGGCCTCAGTCTCTGGTCTGTCCTGTTTTTCACTGTGCATGAAGCAATGCCTTGTAGCACCCCACGTACATGGCTTTGATTAACTTGCCTCTGACTTTTCACTGCCTAACTGGTCAGTCAGCAAACCTCCTGGTTGCAGTTATTTCTGAACTCTCCCGCCCAGCCTGGGCTTCTTCATTTCATGAGGGGTTAAATTTCCTCAACATAAACATTTTCTGCTCTCCGAGCTTGTCCTCATTTTTTGTCGTCATACTCTCATTTTCTTAAGGACTGCAGGAAATAGTCCCTTGCTTGAAGAGCTTAGAGCTCACACCTCCAAACACCTTCACAGCAGATACTTTGAGAGTGTCTTAACACCCACTAAAAATCATTGGAAACTGAATCCTTAACTACTGCCAAAATATGCAGATACCCTGAGGATCTGACTGCTTCTCCTGATGACCTCCATTAGACCAAGGGATAGCAGAAAGGAAGCGAGAAGAGCATTCCCGCCTGGAGCATGAGCACCAGAAATGATTCAGAATTAGTCTGGGTCTAAGCCACAGCATATTTTTGCTATTTAGGTCCTGTAGCTTGTCACATCAGCAGATTTGCAACCCTTGTGCTGACTGTGGATGTTGATCCAACCCCTAAAACTGGTGGAAGAACATAGTTTTTTCTGGCTCACTGCCAACTTTTTTGTGTTTCAAGGGACTTTAGCCTAAAGATTCGTCAGGGAAGGACATTAGACAAATACCCATCAGTGGAAGATGGTTGTATATGTCCACCGAAAATTGTATTTGTCATGTTTTGCCATTTCTGTAGAGCAGCTTGTCTGAGGCTTCAGGCACTTCAGAAAGTTGAGTATGGCAGGTTTGCCTCAACACAGACGAGACAACCTTTTGTTCGAAGTCATAGGTAAAACTTAGTGTTCATAGTTGACATCAAAACTAAACCCAGGTTCATGTCCCTTCTGTAAGCACACGATGCTGCTCACTCAGGTGGAGGTGGAGAGGCTGGAAAAGCAGGTAAGTGCTCTGCTCTATGTCTTGTATGGAATGAAAACTATCAAAGTCAGAACTTTTTTCACAGCAGAGATGTTCAGAGTGTAGCAAGTGTCAAAATCCTTGGCCATGGTTTGCGCCGGTGCGTGCAGCAGACGCTCGGGGAGGGAAAGGCAGCTGTTGGGTTGCGATTGCTGCTTATTACACTAATTACAGTCGTCTCACTGGTATTGTGAGCTTCCCTTCTTCTTTCCCCATCTGTCGGGTTGGCCATCCATGGTTACTCGTCTCTTTGAGATAGGTTGGAAGTGCTTATTACCCCAGGGAGCCCGACTGCACTCCCCCTCTGCTTCTCCGTACTGACACAAGGGAATGATCGCAGTTTGTACAGAGAAGAAATTTTGAGGATTGAGCTGTTTGCCCTGAATTAAGGCCATGGAAAGGGGAGATGTTGCCCTGACTCTACATCTCCACATTTCTAAAAATCTCAGCCAAGTGAGCCACCCTGGTCTGGAGCATCCCAGCTTGTTGGGGATGGAGGGAAGAGGACTTTTTCCCTCTTTTTTTTTTTTTTTTTTTTCCCCTGTACCAGTGCAACCAGGCTAACTACTGGTCAGAGCAATCCCCTCCAGACAGGGCACACTACAGGAAGGTTCCCAGCTTTAACCCATCCATGGCTTTCCAGAAATAGCCTCAACCTTCTGCTGCAGGAGCCTGGCTAACCCTGCCTTCGATCAGCAGCTGAGCTGACCTCCAAACTGCTGTTGTTTTGTTGCAAGGAGACACTGTAAGTTGAACACTCAGCAAAAAGAAAGCCCCACTCCTTGGGATGCCCACCTGTTTTTTATTTCCCTGGGGAGGGGTTATGCCTTGTCACAGGGTGCTGGCTTTGCAGAACAGCCCTCTCCAAAGAAGCTGCTGAGCCACAAAACAATGGGACTCACTAAGTCTCTAGCAGCAATAATTGCTTCTAGAACGCTGATGTATCTAGTCTGCTTGTTTGCTTCGTCCTTTGAAGGTAATGCTGCATGTGTGACACAGCTTGGTAGGGGAAAAAAGAGGAAGAAATGGCCTGTAGTTTCATCATGTTTAATGAGCAGTGGCTGGTGGGAGCCATAGCATTCAATAATGCTAGTGTCCCCTGTTAATCACCAGCAATTTGGTTTTCCACCCCTCCTGGTGCTTGAGCTGTGGGCAGGATGCCCTCATGGGCTCGCATAAGCTGGGAGCCCCATGGCTGAGGCTCCCGCTGGTGGAAGGCCAGCAGCAGCCTGGCCGGGTAACGTGGTCTCTCTGCAAGCCATGCCTTGGTGTGGCTATGATGGAAACAATCAGCATCTTACAGGATGGCTTTGAGCCTTCCCTAGGACTGTTACCAGGTGTAACAGTGTGGGTGTTGGGTCTGGGTCTGGCACAGTGAGAAGGGATGCTCCCGTGACACTGCTGGTGTTGGACTCATCCAGGGGAGTGGGGACAGTGTGGGACCCCGTGGAGGAGGGAGCTAGTGTAGGAATCAGTGGCCACGTTTCTGGCCAGCCCTCTCCTGATACAGTCTTAATGCCTCCCTGCAGGTCCTGATTCCCCCTGTTCCCAGAGCAGACGATACAGTTGCATTTCCCTATAGATGATGGTAAGATGAAAGCCTGGCTGTGTTCTACAAGAAGAGAAGAAGGTTTAGGCTGCTGCAGGAGGAAGGGATGCGGGTTTCCAGCTGCACGCTCCCGCCGCCGTGGCCGTCTTCGATGAGGCCTGTGATTGATGCTGTGTTTGGAGCAGGCAGCGATGCACTGACCTTTCCCTGATGGGCTGAGCATCTCTAATGATCTTGATGGAGCTGGCGATTTGTGTATTGGGTTTGATGTACAAGGCTTAACACAGCATGGAGAAATGGGACTAGAGTATGACTGGCAGCCCATTCCCATTAAGGACGGTGAGGCACAGGCTGTTCTCTAGTGATTCCTTTCAGTGAGAATGCTTTGACGAATTATATTGTAGCAGAGAAGTTTTGCTGTTAAATACCATCCTTTTAATAGCTTCCAAGCAGTTAAAACCAGATGAGAATGAAGTAACTTGCAGGCCAGAAGGCTTATCACTAAAAAGGCTGTTCAAATTATACACTTAATTAATATTTAATGAATTATTTTTACTCTGACTTTAATGTTGAGTCCTTAGGCAGATAAAACAATGCAGTGGCTTGCATCTCTTTTTCTGTAATTCAGGTGTATAAAATTTCAAACCGTGGACTTCTTGCAGGCAACATTAAAACCTTTTAATTTCCACGAATTGAGCTGTGTATAAATCACACCCTGTGTGATAACTGTGTATATAACTGTGTATAAATGTTGGCACATTTCATGGGTGCTTGTGGCAAGAGTAATGAATTTCATGGATTGTTATGAGCTACTAAAACCAACAGAAACATAGAAAGCCTGTAGTAATGTCAGCATATCATTCAAGGAAGCAATTTATTCCTAAGTATGAACAAATGTCAAACCACGATAACAAGTTGTTATTGCTAATTAAAACAAAGAGAAGAACAGCAAACATCACCTGTCATGTGTGTGCAGTGCCAGGCTATCTGGAGGACACTGGATGGAGCTTCATCCAGCTTCAACCGGCGGGACAGGCTGGGAACCTTGCCATTGCCTAAGACAGGACAACCCTCAGTGCCCAGGAAGGGCACTGGGCCATGATCCTAAGAGGGCTGGGGCTGGGAAACCATCCAAGCTTAAATAGAGATGCCACTTTTCAGAATTTTATTGTTTTCTATGTTTTGTAGGTTTTCCTTAATCAAGGTTGGCTTGATTTTAGAAGTCTTGTGGAGTTTGGGGTGTAGTGAAACAGCATGTGCTAGTCCATCTGCTGACACTAGCTGGTTTTGTATCATCCAGGGCCACTTCTTGCTCTCAGGTATGAAATAAAAACCCATTTGGGCACCTTTCTTCCCACTGCTCTGTTGGGAGGTGAGGAGCCAGGTGCATTCCTGACCACGTCTGATCTCCCTGTGTCTGCAGATACACTGGGAAATTTAAGACTTGAAGACATTGCAAAAGCCCCTTCTTGTTCATGACCCAGCGTGCATGATTCCCTCCCTGACATCATACGGGAGAATTGGCTGGATCCAAAAATGTGCTGAATTTACCACCTCCCTGTGCATTTAACACAGTTTGGGTGCAAGCAGCAAACAGGTCTTTTCTCTTAGTTCGCAAAAAGCAGGCAACTGTGTCTCCTGGGTGACCTTTGCTGGTGTCAGGGGAGTTTGGCCAGAGGTTTGTGCAGCCCTGTGGCACCTGACTGGGAGCAGGAGCTCATGTGGTGCCAGCCAAAGTGAGGGAACCACCAAAATCCTGCTGGCAGCCAGGGAAGATGTGCACAGTCTGGTTTAAGGAGGCAAAAACCAGTCTTGTGTCACTTGTTCAGGACTGGGCTGGCTCAAGACTTGCCTCTGAGCATGGAGACGGTCAATTCTCGTGGTCCTGGGGGATGCACAGCTTTGGTGGTGGGGACAGACAGTGCACGGCTAGTTCAGAGGAGAGCTCAGTGACATAAGACAAGAAATCCTCAGTATATAACCACTGACCCGAAACACCCTGTTAGACAGGTTTGAAGCCAAAAAATAAAATAAAAATCATCTGATGTGACAGCAACCCTGACAGTGTCAGGCAGTGAGAAGGGCGTCAGCAAGGGAGTCCTGAGCTGCTGCCAAGGCACATGTCAGTGCAGACGTGCAGGGTTAGTTGGTTATCCTGAAAATACATCTTCTATTTTGTATAAATGGAAAATTAATTTGTTGCTGATCAAAGGTTTAGATCTTTGGAAAACATTCCACCAGATAAGCTGAAGATTTATGCATTTCCTTTGTAATCTATTTTCAGTGAACAATTTATTGTTTGTGGAAAGGCCCCAAGAAAAATATGAGATTACAAAAGTAACTGTGTTGAGTTTATTTAGCTTAAATTACGATAGAGTGCTTTAATGAGGCTTTTGTAGACATCATTAAAGGACAATGTTAAAAAGTCTTCAGATGACAAGCCTATCAGGCTAGCAAATGGGAGGAAACCACAGGAGCATCTGGATTGTTCACATTCAGTTACAAATTTGATTTCAACATATAAAAGTAAAAAACATGTTAGTGCTGAGTGGAAGCTGGAGGCTATGAAAGCCTTATAGAGTTAAGCTCTCTAAAGCTTCTTGCATTAAGGTGATTAAAAAAAAAAGAGAGAGAGAGGAAGAGATAGTGATTGATGAAACTGCTATTGGTGTGCTCTGTGTGTCATACCAGGGCATGCAGTGCTGGGGTAGGAATGGTCGGTGGGGGAGGGTCCTTTTGGGGTGCCTTGACATGGAGGGGATTGGGGTGCCAGGCAGTGATGCTCAGGAGCATCAGTGCAGTGTGCTGATCATCCCTGCGTTTGTGTGGTTTGGTGCTGCCAGAGGACAGCAGCAGCATGAGTTCATGGCCACACCTCACTGTCCAGCTCTGGCTGTGCACCAGAGTGTGCCAGCCAGGGTCAGGCCTGTCTTGCTGGGTGAGTTGGTAGGAAACACAGAAAATTGTCTCTAAAATCAGCCGCAGTGCGTATGGGCTGTACCTCCCCTTCTGCGTCAGCTGCTGTTGGGCTCGATGGTGTTTTAAAAACCAAATTCCTCCTTGCAGACTGACAGCACAGATCCTTACCCGTGGCTCTGCCAAAAATGAGCGGAAGGCAGCAGCGGTGACAGCAGGAGGAGTGGGTCTGTCACGGTTGGTCTCAGGCAGTTGCCACGTGAAGGTACAAATGGCAGCCCTGAGGAAAAGTGGAGGAGGCCAAGTTTTGGGATTAATGATCTCCATCTGATGTTGGTCTCTCTGCCTCTCTGTCTATCCCATTTTTCTTTGAGATAAGACATTCCTGCTTCTAGCATTGAGAGCCGTGGGAAGCATTTGGTGCCTTGCTTAAAAGGAAAAAAGAAAAAAAAAGCTCATCCTTATTTGAAGTCCTGACCTGTATTTTGTGACTCAGATTCTCCAAGGAGGTTTCCCCATACCTTGGGCACATCCTTGTGTGACTCCTGAAGAGACAGGCATTTGGCTGGGCAGAGTTGGGCTGTACCCTGCCACATAGGGTCATTTCCCTTCCCTGTCACTAACAGTTTTTTGCAGTCATCTTGCCTTTCCCATCCAGTGTTTGCAAAGCTGTGCCCTCTCCAGCCTGTTGTTCTACTGCTTATCACGGCCTTGTGCCCAGGGACCACACTGGGCTCCTCTTATGAGAGAAGAGGCACTGGGATGGGAGCACTGGTTCTGTCAGTGGAGATTGCTCGCAAATTACAGAGTGAGTGTGGAACCAGAGCGGAAAAATCCACTGTAGTATCCAGTTCTGCATTTCTGTGGTCAGAAAGAGCAATGGGAAAGTAATCTATTATTATGCCTGTGGCTATGAGCCAGGATGGGCTCGGTGGTGGTGGTGGGGACCTGCAACCCCCCTGGTCCAGGACGAGCTGGTGGTGTGTGCAGTGCAAGGGATGGTCTGTGTCCCTGTGGGCAGCATTTTGGGGTGGCAGTCTGAAGCCCCTTGTGACATCTCAAGGTAGCAGTGCTGTGCAGTGCCCTGGCATGCTGCAGCAGAGGATGCTTACTAAATAATTCAGAAAGTCAATTTGATCTGACATTTATCAGGGTGGTAGCCCAGTGACCTTGAGGACACTAGTCTGCTGTTGCTCCTAGTGGCTCTGCTGTGCAGCCCACTGTCATCAGGAGAGTCAACATTGTCACATGGAACTGTATTGATTGACAGCCAATGAATACATCGAGGTGATAAAACACAGCATTTATGAAACATGGGCTCTTCCAATGATGTGTTAAATTAGCCACAGGTATGAGTTTGTGCAAATGGCAGAAAGTTTAGAGTTGACTTCGTTTGCCTCTTTGTCATTATAACTAGCAACAAAGGGAAGAAAGATAGTGCTACATTTACAAGCAGAGCTGTCCATCTCACACCCCTGCATTGAAGCAGGGGCTTCCTGCTCTTGATCTTTCGTTATTTTAGTAGCTTTTTACTTCTGGTAGTTTTCTTCATTGCTGGCAGTTGTCAGCATCCATCCTTGTAATGGTGCAAGTCCTTCACCTGACCTTTGATAATGTTCTCCATCGGCTCACTATTCTCCTTGCTGCCTAATGACACACACATTTCACCTGCAAAATGTGCACAATCCGTCAAGAAATCTTGTGTGCCTTCTGGAGTTATTCCAACGCATGACCTTTTCACAAGCCTCACAGTAGGTAACGGTAATATGGAGCAATTGCCAGCGAACTGGCAGCTTTCAAAGCAGGAAGGCTCATTTCCATTTCCCTGAGACAGTTATGTGTCCAAACATTACACAGCTTCTAATCTGATTTCTTGTCTCAGAAGACGCTGTTCGTTGGATTTTGTAGATATTTAGATTTGCAAGTATTGGAACAAGAAGTCTGTCAGGAGCAATGACGATCAGAGACGCTGTTTGGAGACACAAAGCTCTTCTGCTCACAGCTAGCCCTGCAGCTGAGGTGTTACAGACATTTGTCTTTTACTAATCTTTTACTTCAGTTCATGATTCTCACACCCCTTCATCTTTGTGGATGAACTTAGACTGAAAAGTTTGCAGTTCCTGGTGTGATTCCTTTGTGCGGATGATCAGTTGGTCAAGAAAGCCAAGCAGAACTCACCTTTAGGGTGGTTGGTTGTGTGGGAATGACACCGCCACATGCCCTGGGGTGGGATCATGTCAGACTGGTGCAGAGTGATTGAAGCTGCTGTAGATGGTTAAACAGAGGGTGTTGTACAAGAAGTGTGGGGTTGGACACTCATGCCATGTCAATCTTTCCCCTGAGAGCAAGGCCAGCTGACAGTCCTGCTCCTACAGCACTTGGAGCACAAATAGAGACTTTGCTCCAAAGTATTTGCAGCTAAAGGGCCTTTCCTCCTTGAAAGTTAATGCAGATAAAGTCAGACATTTTTACTCATGTGTTTGGTGAAAATTAGTGCCCTACAGGACGTGTTCCTTGTGCTGTTTGTAGCCTCAAGTCACTGCTGCGCACTTTTAGGGATACATTTCCAGGGAACATGCATAATTTCTGCTCTACAGCATTTCTGCTCAACATTATCATTTTGTAAGCAGGCTTCTTTATTTGCTTTTGCCCAATTCAGTTTCGTCTCATTCCCTTTGTGTTGTAATTAACATGTTCTGAGTTTAAGAGGAAACGTAAATTATCTTGGGGCACGTTAACCTGCCTGCAGCACTGATTCAGGCTGGAAGGGGCAAAATGGGCCAGTTTAAGTAGCTGAAGGATCAGGGAAGATTTTTCCTACAAGTTCTGTTGACCTTTGTAGTTGGAGGAGTTGAAGGAGACCATCCTCAGCACTTCAGCCATCTCTAGCAGAAGCCCCTGCTCCATGAAAGGAAGGTCTGATCTGGCTGGATGGATGCACTAAGAGTCGGTGCTCAGCTCTTGAACTTGCTGCTCAGACTTAATTTAAATGGAAAAAAAAAAGAGAGTTCAGATCTTTGTACATTGTTGGTTTGTCCCACTTGGCCAAGCAACTTAGGGAAGCTCTGAGTGGGAGCTGGGCTGGTTTGTCCCAGCTGAAGATCTCACCCTTGAAATTTTGAGTGTAATTCCATGCAATTAAACCTAATTTATGAGCCTTAATAATAATAATTTAAGGCATTTGAGGCTGCAGAAAGACTCACAGCTGTAGTTTCTGCATCCTTCTGTGTTCTGTAAACATAGTTAATATTGCCAAAATCAAGAGCTCTGAAATCTGCGGTCAGGCCTCGAACTTCAGGAGCGTGCAACAGACTGTTAAGGAAACTTCCCAGTCTGACCATTGACGAGTCTCTCTGGCAGTCACACTCCCAAGGCCAGAGACTTTGACTTCTGGGACTGAAGTCAGGTCACAGCAGCAGCTCCAGTGAACCAACAGGAGCCCCACTTGGCTTCCCTGCACACCCCACTCACAGCCAGACCACGTTTCCTCACCAGTTCGGCCCCAGGTTTCCCATAGCAGAGTCTCAGACGTCCTGTTCCATAAAGCCATTTATTCCCGGAGCAGCAACACAGATATAGCCCGAGCTGGTGCCTCTGAGAAGAAGCCTCCAAGAAAGGAACTCCTGGGCTTTTATCCTCTCATAGTCTACCCAGGCTCAAGTCTCGCTCTTCCCCTCGAGTCTTCTACGGCTCCTGCTCTCCTCTTCCTGTCTATCCACCTTACTGGCATCACTGGTCTTTAATTCCTTTGTTATCCAAAAGGTCGGCAATTCCCAGCTCCTGCAATGTCTCTCAGTATCCATTTACCTGGCTGGCATCCCCCATCTTCATGTCCTTTGTAATCCCAAAGGTTGGTAGTTCACGGCCTCTTGTCTCGGGGTCCCACCCAGAGCTTGAAGTGCATTTCAATCTCCATCTCGATCTACAGTTTGCGAGCCCAACGACTTGGACCAGGTGCATTCCTCAACAAGAAGCAAGGTTTTATCTGCTTTCTGTGAGGGTTTTTTGAGTCCACAGAAACTAGTTTTCTGAATTTCACTCACTTTTTGCAAGTGCTAAAAACTG
>VZTE01000510.1:168391-210926 GCA_013397775.1 Eulacestoma nigropectus
CAAGCAGAACTCACCTTTAGGGTGGTTGGTTGTGTGGGAATGACACCGCCACATGCCCTGGGGTGGGATCATGTCAGACTGGTGCAGAGTGATTGAAGCTGCTGTAGATGGTTAAACAGAGGGTGTTGTACAAGAAGTGTGGGGTTGGACACTCATGCCATGTCAATCTTTCCCCTGAGAGCAAGGCCAGCTGACAGTCCTGCTCCTACAGCACTTGGAGCACAAATAGAGACTTTGCTCCAAAGTATTTGCAGCTAAAGGGCCTTTCCTCCTTGAAAGTTAATGCAGATAAAGTCAGACATTTTTACTCATGTGTTTGGTGAAAATTAGTGCCCTACAGGACGTGTTCCTTGTGCTGTTTGTAGCCTCAAGTCACTGCTGCGCACTTTTAGGGATACATTTCCAGGGAACATGCATAATTTCTGCTCTACAGCATTTCTGCTCAACATTATCATTTTGTAAGCAGGCTTCTTTATTTGCTTTTGCCCAATTCAGTTTTGTCTCATTCCCTTTGTGTTGTAATTAACATGTTCTGAGTTTAAGAGGAAACGTAAATTATCTTGGGGCACGTTAACCTGCCTGCAGCACTGATTCAGGCTGGAAGGGGCAAAATGGGCCAGTTTAAGTAGCTGAAGGATCAGGGAAGATTTTTCCTACAAGTTCTGTTGACCTTTGTAGTTGGAGGAGTTGAAGGAGACCATCCTCAGCACTTCAGCCATCTCTAGCAGAAGCCCCTGCTCCATGAAAGGAAGGTCTGATCTGGCTGGATGGATGCACTAAGAGTCGGTGCTCAGCTCTTGAACTTGCTGCTCAGACTTAATTTAAATGGAAAAAAAAAAGAGAGTTCAGATCTTTGTACATTGTTGGTTTGTCCCACTTGGCCAAGCAACTTAGGGAAGCTCTGAGTGGGAGCTGGGCTGGTTTGTCCCAGCTGAAGATCTCACCCTTGAAATTTTGAGTGTAATTCCATGCAATTAAACCTAATTTATGAGCCTTAATAATAATAATTTAAGGCATTTGAGGCTGCAGAAAGACTCACAGCTGTAGTTTCTGCATCCTTCTGTGTTCTGTAAACATAGTTAATATTGCCAAAATCAAGAGCTCTGAAATCTGCGGTCAGGCCTCGAACTTCAGGAGCGTGCAACAGACTGTTAAGGAAACTTCCCAGTCTGACCATTGACGAGTCTCTCTGGCAGTCACACTCCCAAGGCCAGAGACTTTGACTTCTGGGACTGAAGTCAGGTCACAGCAGCAGCTCCAGTGAACCAACAGGAGCCCCACTTGGCTTCCCTGCACACCCCACTCACAGCCAGACCACGTTTCCTCACCAGTTCGGCCCCAGGTTTCCCATAGCAGAGTCTCAGACGTCCTGTTCCATAAAGCCATTTATTCCCGGAGCAGCAACACAGATATAGCCCGAGCTGGTGCCTCTGAGAAGAAGCCTCCAAGAAAGGAACTCCTGGGCTTTTATCCTCTCATAGTCTACCCAGGCTCAAGTCTCGCTCTTCCCCTCGAGTCTTCTACGGCTCCTGCTCTCCTCTTCCTGTCTATCCACCTTACTGGCATCACTGGTCTTTAATTCCTTTGTTATCCAAAAGGTCGGCAATTCCCAGCTCCTGCAATGTCTCTCAGTATCCATTTACCTGGCTGGCATCCCCCATCTTCATGTCCTTTGTAATCCCAAAGGTTGGTAGTTCACGGCCTCTTGTCTCGGGGTCCCACCCAGAGCTTGAAGTGCATTTCAATCTCCATCTCGATCTACAGTTTGCGAGCCCAACGACTTGGACCAGGTGCATTCCTCAACAAGAAGCAAGGTTTTATCTGCTTTCTGTGAGGGTTTTTTGAGTCCACAGAAACTAGTTTTCTGAATTTCACTCACTTTTTGCAAGTGCTAAAAACTGAGAAGTACGCTATACTCCAGTTGACTCGAATTATTCATTTGTGACCACCGAATTCCCAAACAACGGACTTAAAGAGCAGCAGAAGAGATTTGGCATCATAGCTCCTTCTCTGCGTTTTCTTTTCCAAGGGGAAAGAAACACAGGGGAAAGAGGCTTAGCATCCCTGTTGAGGTGGTGTGTTCCTGGGGCTCGCGGTACTCACTTGAGACGCACATAAAAAGGCGTGAATCATTCATCTGTCGTGGCCGTGTGAGAGAAAATGTATTAAAATATGCAGCAAAATGCCACGTTAATAACTTGTATTTCCCAGAATATTTAGCCCTGCTGGTCACAAACATGCTGCGTCTGAAAACCGGTAGGGAATCACAGCAAACGACTGTAGAAGAGAGGGCATAGAAAGCCAGGAGAAGAATGATACGTTGCTCGGAGCCATCGGATCATTGCGTTAATAGCCCGCGTACCTAAGAAGCGGTGTCTGAAGTTTGACAGCAAGTTGAGGTTCGGTCAGCATCAAATAAAGAGGGAAGGATAATTAGTGTCTTCACACCATTCAGTTTGGGCTGCTGGTGTGGAGCCAACTCTTTGAAACACGCAAGCGAGCGAGGGGGATTTTTTTTCCCCGCTCTCCCATTGCCTAAGCAGCCTACAGGATTTATTGATTTCGGAGAGTGGGCTGATTTCCATGTAAATAAAGGGGCGGGTGGCCAGGCCGCGGCACTGGTCCGGGTGGGATGCGGTGACTTTGGCTTGCTGACATCATTGCTCATTAACATGCAGGAGAGGAGAGCAATGCAACAGCAGAGCCCCGCGCCGCTCCCGCGCCGCCAATTATTCTCCACGGGCTGCATCGCTCCTCGTTAATGCCTTGCGCTCGGTGAGCAAATTGGACATCCTCTCGCCACCTTTAAGGGTCAGTTAGTGAAAGGCAGGCTGGAGGGGGGAGCTGCTGGATTCATTCGGTTTGGGAGCAGAGAGGGAGGCACCCTCTGGAGCCGGATTTCACAGCGAGGCAATTGACGCGAAAGCTTCAGACGCGGGGCAGGAATGACACGTTTTTCCAGGGCAGGTTTCCTTCGGGAACGCGCCGCGGTCGGTGCGTGCCTGCTCTGAAAGGCTCCGACAAAGCCCCGAGCGGCGGCTCCGCTGGCGCTGGGCAGAGCCGGGAGCGAGGGATGCTTTATGGCACTGCGGTGCTCCGGCTGGTCCTGCGAGCAGCCCTCCAGTCCAGAGGCACCGGGCACAGCTAGGACAGCTGGGCAGCACGAGAGATTCTTCCCTCCCGTGCTGTCATTGCCAGTGGGAACAGGTAAGGAACTGCCTTTGGCCAGCGACTTCAAATTTGTCGTGGATTTTTAGGAGGGATAGGAAGTGGAAGGGAGGACGAGGAGGAATAAGGAGCATTCCATGGATGCACGCAGCTGCGTACTAACTTTGCTCAGTGCGCTGGTGGTGAGCTGTGAGGGACTGCGCTGTTTTTTCAGCCTTTGCTGTTCTCTGTGTTTATGGATGTAAAAGGTTAATTGTTAAATTGCATTTCTGCAGCTGCAGGACATCAGGGAGAAATGCTGATGCTATTGTAATGGACTTTTTGTTTTAAAAATAAGCAGGAAGGTTCAGCTGACTCTAATAGGAGTTAAAAATCCTCATCTCTCAGTGTTAATTATATTGCTCTGGTAAATGCAGCCCCTAGAAGCCTGGGTTCTCTGCACATTTTCTGAGCAGACTGTTTGCAGGCTGGGGCTGTGAATGAGGGCATTGTCATTCAGATGTTTATTTTGGTGGTTTTGCCTTCCTGAGAATAGAAAGTTTTAAAGTAATAATTTTTCTAAGCCCTTGTTGCTCATGCCAGAATGCCAAACTATAAACCAACATAGAACTGCAACCTGGGGGTTCTGTTTTTCAATGCCATCTTTTCAAGTCCAATTTTCTTTTTTTTCTTGTTCCTTGAAGGAACATTTTAAGCAGATGTGACACAGACATGACCTGTGACCGTGGAAAGATTTTAATCCAGTTACTCTTTGTTTTCTACTCATGATTCCTTGGTGGTGCTAAACAGTGATTGAATCTTTTCAAGCAGTTGAGGATTAGTGCTGGACAGAATAATGCCAAAATAATGATTTGCACCAGATGCAGTGTCATCCTTTCAGTTTTAGCTCTCTTATCTTGTAACTTACCTGACTTATTTTCATTCGGCGATTATTTCGCCTGCTGTGGGAGCACTTACACGTCTTGCATCACTGCATTGTGTTTATAAGGGTGCCGGCTTGAGCCTGTGATAAAGATTTGTAAAGTTAAAATGTCTGCAGATAACAAGATTATATTTTGCTTCGTATTTTAATCTTTTCCCGTTATGTGTTTTCTGCCGGCCAGACTCGGCTTAACAGAATGACCCAGCCTTGCGCATTTGCTGTTGGCAGCGTGGCTCCGGCTCAGCCAGCACGGGCACGGATCAGGCTGGCAGTGTATGCTTTCACAGGCGGGTCAGTATTGCCTGCCTCAGGGGACACCGTCTGAGCCTTAACTTTTGAAATAATAACAATTTTCAGCCTAGCTCATCTTGCTTCTGAGTGCTTTGCCTATCAGCCAGGTTTTTTTCCTTTAGGATGTATGGCCTGGATATGCTTGGATTGCAGCATGTTTACTGCTTCCCGTGGTTTCTGCTTGTCATGCTGCAAATACAAGCTGGTGAAGGCCCTTAAAAGAGCACGTACAGCCCCAGGGCAGGTCGCTGGGAACTCACTTAGCTTAGCTAGTCTGGAGTGAGGGGTTGCAAGCCAGGAATGAGATGGGGGAGAGATGGGCAGGAAGATAAATACTGCCTGTGGAGAGCCCAGGGTTATTCAAACTTGAGAAAAAAGTGAAGATCTGCATGCGCAACAGCGACAGGTTTCTCAGTGGAGAGCTGAGTTTGGATGCAGAGTTCTAGAACCCCAGGCTTGGAATTTTCATTGTTCAGTTAAGAACAAAGCAGAAAGAACCTCCTGCATACAGCTTTGCATCTTGTTAGGCTGAAAAGCCACCCAGTGCTATCATTAAAATCTGATAAGATAACCCTCAGAGTAGGGCAGGGCTTTGTCACACAGACCCACATTGGCTCTTGGATGGGGAGCCCAGAGGGAGAGTTTGTCAGGGTCCTGCTGTGTGTGCTCCTCCACTACCTCCCCTGCCCCAACCCCATCAGCCAGGGGCCCCACTGGTCTCTGGGATCCTTGGGGTTGGGGTTGTCCTGCCATGGGGGACACCAAACCCTCTTGGGTGTCCATAGCCCCTGCATCTGCCCATCCTGTGCCTTCTTTTGCCTTTCATAATCATGAGCTTGGCTTCAGCATTGTTTGCCCACCAGCTTCAGGGTTATTACTGCTGCTGCTGAGCCTGTTCTTCTCTTCAACTTGTAAACTAGTGGTTTGCATTTCTTCTCCATGACCAGAGAAAAATATGTGGTTGTTATTGTTTCTGTATGCTAAGAGCTGGACCTTTAAGGGGAAAAAAACCAACCCTAATATAAATATGCTGAGAGTAGCGGTAAGCCTGTGAACTGGCAGGCTGCCTCCGTCGTCTTGGATGTGAGAGAGCGGCCTATTGGATTCCTTTTCTCCTGGTAGCATGGCTGGGCAACAGGCTGGGGCTCACTGCAGCTTCTTTTGCATCTTCTCTTTCTCCCCTATGCTTGATCTGCAGCTCACATAGGTGTAGCACTTTGCCTACTTCTGTCTAACCTCTATTATGAAAAAAAATTATTTAATCTTCTGCAACATATCCTGAGAGATCCAAGTTGAGAGTTCTTCTGAGAGTTGCTGAGTTATTAATATCCTTTAATTTAGCCAACTCATCTTTATGCATCAGAATTTTCACAGTTCATGTCAGGGGTTGTGGCTCATAGGAGCAGCATGGCAGTGTGGTTCAGGTCAAGAGGGTGTTTCAACACCCTGCAGCTCTTACCCAGCTCATTAGGAGAAACTGAAGCCCAAGCAGAGACCTGTGTTCATTGCAGAGCACTGGGGTGCACCTGGGCTCCCCAAAATGGCCTGTGATGCACCCCAGATCCCCCACTGTGGTTTAGCCACAGGTTGAAAGGTTGGTTGTGCTTTCATTCTCATCCTGGGATGCTGCTGCAAGGTCTGGCCACAGCTTTGGTCTGTGGTTCTGTGATTCCTTGTTTGCCTAAGAGGGCACCAGACAGATCAGATGAGGAATTTGGGGGGTTTGTGCGTTGTGTTGTGTTTTGTCCTAATTTTTTAGTCTGCCTCTGGTGTGCTGACGGTTGTTGTCTGCCATGTAGTGCCTGGGACCACAGACAGCAGGACTGGGAACAGCCTGGAGGCTGCCTCAGGCTGTGCCTCAGAGAAGCAGTTGTATGGGGACAGGGCAAGTGGGAACTCACGGGCAGATGTTCTACCTGCTTCTGAATGGGATGGTCCTGATTCATGATGGAAACAGAGCAAATGGAAAGTCCTCAAAGGCTGCTTTTGCTTGTATTTGGCTGCAACTGGCAGCACTGAGGATAGTTCTTTTTATTCTTCCTTTTCTTAATTAAGCAAGAATAGCTTTTGCATTGGTAAAGGATGAGTTTTAAAAATAAAATTAGTCCCCAGCCTGAGGCCAAGCATGGACAATTCAGCTAGAGAGGAGTATTTTCCCAGGAGTGGAAATGGGCTTTGTTGTAAAAGCTTCAATGCCATGCTGGATACCCTCACAGCTGCTGCTGTGGCCACTGCGAAGGTCAAGGGGGAACTACAGATAAAACAACACTGTAAAGGTGACTTGCCTTGAGCAAATTGAGTGGGGGGACAAGAGAAGATGGATGGGGAAGATAGAGAAGAGTCTGATTTGCAACTCCTCCATCCTCTCAGTGTTTCCTCACCTACTGCGGACCTTTATGGAGCTGGGTGGCTAAACATGCTCTTCCTATGGCCTTTGGGATCTGGGGGACTTGTATCTGTAGGATGCAACCAGTTTGGTTGCTGGATTATTTCTATCTTCCTTGGTTTCCTGGCATTACTGTTCTGCCAGCTCTGTTGCTACCACCTGATGTTGATCCTTCAAGCCAGCTGTTCCCACAACATGTTGTGTCAAGTGAGTGTTGGCATCCTTTGTCTGCCCTTGCAGGCCACCAAGGGCACCTTGTCCTCAGATTTTTAATTCCTGCTATTGTAGGTACCCGTGTCTAATTCACCTCCTCCTCCTCCTGCACCACAGTGGGTAGGTAAAAGCTTTTGCTAAGCTTCCTTTTCAACCCAGGTAACACAGAGTTTGCAGTTCATTCTCACTGATAGGTTGGGGTTTTTTTCAGCTGCAGTGACTGGAAGAGCTGGGAAGTCGCAGAAATATTTTGTCTGGAGAGATACCTTTTTGTCACTGAGATCCGTGGGACCTGAGGCCATGGGCAGCAGCTGGATGGGGGCTGCTGGGACCGTTTGGTTCAAAATACAGTGTTAGAGAAGCTGGAGAAAGAGGCAGAATTTCAGCCTGAACTGTCTGTTTTGAGCACAAAAGCTTGGGGCTCGTCTGATGTTTAGGAAGTCTATGGGGAAGCCACAGCTGGGTGCTGCCTGTGGTTG
The DNA here is from genome assembly GCA_013397775.1 of Eulacestoma nigropectus. NCBI lineage: Eukaryota > Metazoa > Chordata > Aves > Passeriformes > Eulacestoma > Eulacestoma nigropectus. The sequence goes on from VZTE01000510.1 coordinate 175,851, forward strand.
CTCCATGTGTCAGTTTCTCTGTGCTGGAGAAGAGCTGCTGGACTCTCCATATGGCAGTGAAGGGCTGTGTTAATTTTTCCATTTAGGTAAATGTCTGCCCTGCCTGTGGGCTCTGGAGAAACGGGTCTGTATAGCTGGAGCTCACTTGGGATGGGAAAATGCCTCATTAGCTCTCAAATGAGGGGAGGAGATAACAGGCAGGGATATTAAGACACCCTTGTGAAGAGACTCAGGGGTCATATGAGCTGCCCCAAATCCTGAGCCTCTCCCTTTGTCAAGAAGTCTTGGGATTTTGTGATTTACTGACTGATGGCTGACCCAAAAGCCTCATTGCACTCAGAATGATGGCACGATACTGGAAAGAGATCAGGCTGCCATGTATGTCTTAAGCCAAGTGAGAAGGGAATTGTCCGTCTGCATTTACACACCCCTTCTGAGCGGTGCAGCCAGTTGCTTTTTGAGGGATTCCAGATCTTGCATGTTAATGTGTGCACAAATGCATGCAAATCCTGTATTAGGGAGGACAGCAGAGGCATCACATGGCCCTGCACGGCCATGACATTCCTGCTTCTTGCTTTGTCTGGAGACGGAGCTGCTCCCTGATACAGCCCATTTATTTCCATCCCAGAAGAAACAAGTGAGAAGCAGAGATAAGCACCCGCTGGTTGGTGATAAGGGCTGTTTACCGAGTTCCTTCTTTGTCTGAGAGGAATTTTAACATTTCTGCCACAATTTTAAACTCTACCTTCATTCCTGCTGTTGCCGGGAGGCGTTGGGCTCTGCCCTTCCTCAGAATATCTCCGGATCCCAGCCTGGGCACGCTTTGCCTTGGTGCTGTTTGCTGTGTTATGTTCTGCATGCCTACCCACTAAATGGGAAGAGAAGAGCCCTGTGGCCAGGAACTTTTCCTGCAGGCAGGGGTGTGCTGCTGTCAGCATCCTAGGGAGTCCCATTCTGCCTGTGCATCCCAAAGCCTGACACATGCAGGCTGTTCCCTGGGAGAGGCCAGCTTACCCGGCTCCTTTGCTGAAGCTACACACCATTGGCAAGGACCGTCTTTGCCCTGGTGACAGGCTGTTTTCCATCTCTCTTCCCTGACTTTTTAGCTCTGTTCATGCTTTCCCCATTTGTAATCCGCTGGTTTTTCACAGCAGGAAGACCTCATGTCTCTTCAGAAAGCTGGGGTCATGCTCACAGCTCTCTCCAGAGCCTCTTGCACAGCACTAGTGTTTTCAGCATGGTTTAGCTTATTGTTGGTGCCATTGCTGAGATGAAAAGGCTGTTGGAGGGTCCAGAGATGGCAGAAGCTGGGCTTTGCTAACAGGGGTGTACAACAAGGGACTGCCTTGTCCCAGAGACCTCACAGGTCAATTGGTTTTGTGTCAAGATCTTTGTAGGTGGACTGAGGCTGGGAGTGTACTTACTTCTGCATCCCAAGCAAGAGGGACTTGGAAGCCAGGCTCTCTGCTTGGTGTGTTGGGTCCTGTTTGCTTCAGATTCCCCTTGTATGCCTGTTTTCATCTGTAGAGAGAAAAGGGCTGGCATGGGGTGGTGGATCTATTTGCACCTTTCTCCTGCACCAGTATGTGGGTAGGGATGTGACTGGGAATGGGCTTAAAGTCTCCTCTGAGGAGAGGACTTGCCCACTGTGCCAGGAGCACCACGTAAAAGCAGCCAATGCAAAATAAAACACATCCATCTTGTAATTTTGCTGGCCTTGAAGAGAAGAAATTTTTCAGTCTGTTTTTGAGACTTGCTGCTTTGTACCATCTGAAGTCAATTCAAGGCAAGCTCCTTTCCAGCTAAATCTGACACCAGGAAATGTTCTTTTTCTCCCCATTTGCTTCCCGCTGTCCTGGCCCTGCTACAGGGCAGCTCTGTGCGCAGCTCCGTGCCGAGCAGCCCTGCCGGTGCTCCCCAGCCTGTGCCTCCTGCAGCAGCCTGGCTGCTGGCTGGCTCCCGCTTGCCTTTCCTCCCCATCCACAAGCTACAGCTCCTTAAAAGCTCCTTTATTCACCCTCCATGCTCAAAGCAAGTAATGCTGTCAGCCATCCTTGCTTCGTTGTTTCCTCCCCAGTGCTGGTGATATCTCTGAGTCACCAGAGCAGGTTCTTCCCTGAGACTAACTTGCAGACCTGGGATGAGAGCAAAATGGAAAGGCTCATGAATGAAGACGGAATTTCCAGACAGTGATTGGTGTTAATTTATTCTTGCTTAAAAAGAAACAGCTGTGTGCGCTCTTCTCAAGTTCTGTGAGGCTGCACAGGCAGCAGAGGTTGTTTTTGCTGAGGCTTTGGTGGTGGTGAGGCTTGGCCAGAGCCAAGCTAATGCATTTCCCTTTGGAGGAGGTGCCACCCCACCTGGGCTGCAGCTCCTTGGCCATGGTAAGGTGTGTGACACACCGATGTGCTGAGCATCTCCAGGCTGTGCCGTGCTTCCCACAATAGTGACTAACGAGCTGCTGCTGGCAGGAGCAGCCAGGCAGGCTGCCAGCCATGGCCCTGCTCCTCTCCAACACCCACCAGCTCTCTGCTGTGGCAGGGGCACCCACATTGTCACTGCGGTCACTGCAGGTACAGGTGAGCACTGACATGGTCATTGTCTCGCTTCATGCTGCTCTGCTCTGAGTGCAGCAGGGGAAAATGGTTTTTTCAATTTCATCTCACATTTGAAATGTACATTTTGATATCAAATTTTTACTATGGGGAATTATTTTTAATTATAGTGAGCTGGAAGATGATAAAATAAAGTTGAGTAAGTGAGACCTATGTGAAGAAGTCATGGAAGCCTGATCATAGAAGTTGAAAGACACTCCTAGGACACTAGGTATTGCTCCCATGAAACAATATATCCTAATGTAAAGAAAATTGTAATTAAAGCTGTTAATCATCTGCCTTTAATGAGGGGGAAAAAGCTCAATATCTCAGAAGCAAGATCTTGAGTTCTGTACAGTTTGCCCAGGGAGGTGGCAGAAACCCCATGCCTGGATATGGTCAAGTTTTAATGGTGCAAAGTTGTCCTTGGGGACGTCACTACTGACTAGATAGGCTACCTGTGTTGTTTTCATCCTTTGCTTTTCTGACCAGGGAAGCCACTTACCGATAGTACTCATTTGCCTGGGATGGAACAAGAGGGAGGGTGGGGTAAACCAGCTTCCTGACCCAGTCCTCAAACTCCTGGCTGTATGTGGTGTGAGCTGGGGGGGATGGTAGGAGTGCTCTCTGTGGTCTAACTGATCATACATCTCACCTATTCACTCTTTGGCACTGTTATTACAAGTCCTGATTTATTTAATTTATTAAAAGCCAAGACCACTGATGCTCTCCTGCCGTCTCCCATCTCCTGAAGGGGATGTGTCTAGAGTGGGAAGGAGGAAGAAGCCTATGGGCTGGCTCTTTCCCCATCGTAATGTTCATGCTTCCAGTGGGCTGTTGGGTTTGTCCCCCTTTGAAGCTTATGATCGATATCCCGAAAGTCAAAATTTGGCTGAGTCCTAAACTCCCTTTGAATAACTATCTCTAGTGCCAAACTGGGGCTGTATGAATTATTCTTAACATCTTGTTGCCTACCGAGCTGCTTTTAATCGTACCGTGAAAGGAGGTGGAAACAGCAACAATACCAGAGACTTTGCTGAGGCAGAGTACCCCTTCCACACCCTTCCATGGTAGCTGACTAATTAAAGTATTCACATGAAATGGTGCCTTGATTATTTTTTAAGGAAACAGCCAGAGGTGATGCCGAGACTCCCCCCGACTGGACACAAACCAGGCGCTGGGGTGTGTGGGGGTTGCTGTGTGGTTTAGATCTGATGAAAGGCAGGAAATGGGAAAATCTGGCAAATCTCCCTGGCTTGACTTAACAGAGCCTCTTGACTTTTGCTAGAGTGCATTTTTTGTGCTGTAATGGCCAAATGGAAATTTAGACTTGAAGCTGGATCCGAGCACTGCTGTGCTTAGCTGACTTGTACACAGCAGTGAAAGAGAAGAAAAGGTGTTTAAAAATTCCAGCTCCTGGGTTTAACTGTTGCTTCCCTCTGAATTTCTTTGCTTTACCACAGAGCAGAGAAACCTGCAATAGCAACTGTAAATTTTCCCTTGCTTTTTGTGTGGTACCTTATTATTTCTGAGATGTCTCCCTTCTGCTACCCAAATGAAACCTTCTCTCATTCCTCAGAAGTCAATGGTGCTTCATTAGTGCAAATTAATTCAGAATCCTGTGTGGTTGCTTTAAAATAGATACCATTGACCCAGCCTGTGGAAGAGCATTGAGTTTTCAGAAATAGAAGCCAATTTATCAGCATTCCCTTTAACCTCTTTGTCGGGGGATGTTTTCAGCCAGGTTTGTCCTTTCCTGTTACCGTGGTGAAGGAGTGCAATGATTAGAGGGATGGAACACCTGTCCTGTGAGGAAAGGCTGAGGCAATTGGGGTTGTTCAGCCTGGAGAAGAGAAGGCTCTGTGGTGACCTTATCTGCCTTTCAGTACCCGAAGGAAGCTACAGGATTGCTGGAGAGGGACCTTCTGCAAGGGCATATAGTGGTAGGACAAGGGGGAATGGATTTAAACTGAAACAGAGTAGGTTTAGATTGGATATTAGGAAGACATTGTTTACTGTGAGAGGGGTGAGGCCCTGGCACAGATTGCCTAGAGAACTTGCAGATGTCCCATCCCTTGAAGTGTTCAAGGCCAGGCAGGATGGAGCTCTGAGCATCCTGGTCTAGTGGAAGGTGTCCCTGCCCCTGGCAGGGGATGTTGGAACTGAATGATCTTTAAGATTCCTTTCAACCCAAACCACTGTATGAGTCTATACTGTCCTTGCAGCCCTGCAGATAAAAGCTCAGGTTCAAGCCTGTGAAGAAAATGTGTCACAGACCACAAGCTGCAGGAACAGCCCCTTTAAAGAAGTGTTAAGAACAACTGATATTTGCAGTAAATTAAGCTAATGACTGTTGAATTGCAACCTGTGAGCTCTTCTTTCAGTTCCTGTGCTTTCTTCCTTGTGCCACTGAGCTGCGGCGTGTGTCACCAAGCCAGGTGGTTAAGATTCCATTGCAGTGTCACTGTGGGTTTTGTAGCCTCCCTTAATTTAATTTAGTTTTATATGTTCAGACTGTAATCAATCTTTATGCTACTTTAATAAGCAAATTTATGCTATCAGCAGGCTGAAGAGACTTGTCATTCACAGCTTCCCAGTCAATTCACCATTTCCCATTTTAGTGAAGTGCTCAGTTGTCCTAAATTTGCTAATGACTCTGCAATTCTGGCTGGCATGTCACCCCTGCCAGGCAGGTGCATGGCCTGTGCCTGTGCTGGCCCCTGGAAATACTCTTTGTGGTGCAGTAAAGGCACAAGCAATTGCATATCCCCAAACATTGGGCAGTCTGACTCAGATGGATTGCCAAGTGTTGTTACAGCAAATACAGACTTTTATTTCCTCCTCATAAGAGAGACAAATCCTGTGTTAGAAAATGCCTGAGCATAAGAAAAGGTTGAGTTTAGTCTCTGCAGGCCAGTGACTGGCAGGAATCACTTTCTTATTTAAAGCACTGCTCACTGGGGCATCTCTTTTTCTCTCTCTTCACCTTACAGGAAGATTTGCCTTCACTGTAAGTGCTCCCAGGAAGAGCACATCGTAACAGTTATGCCTCTGGAGATGGAGAAGACAGTCACAAAGCTCATGTTTGACTTCCAGAGGAATTCAACTTCTGATGACGACTCAGGCTGTGCTTTGGAGGAGTATGCCTGGGTCCCCCCTGGCCTGAAACCTGAACAGGTAATGATGACACCACCCAGTTACCAGAAAATAATTGGGTTTGCATGTTCTTTGGAAATAGTTTCCCTGATTTTTCGTCTAGGAGTGCGAGCACTTGTTGCATGTGGTTGTTTCCGGGTGCACTAGAGAGACTTGGCAGGGACAGGTCTGGTCCGAATGCACAGATGGAACAAAATAGACATGTGATCTTTGCAGGACCTGTGGTTTTCTGAGTCTATGGATGTAATTGGTAATTGAGAGAGGGGAAAGAAGATACCTTTAGGATGAGATTTCTTACGCTGGGAAGGCTGTGCAAGGGAAAAGATAGAGACGTATCTAATGTTTCACTGGGAAAAAAGCAATGGGACTCCAGTGTTTCCCAGGGACTCAGTGCTTGTGTTCCACCCTCCTGGACTGCTCATCTCTCTGGTAAGTCCAGGGCAGACAGTCAAAGCTGGTAGATTACTCTGAAAAATGGGCCAAACGCTTTGTGGTTTGGGTTTTTCAAGCATGATGTTTATGTCTTGCTGGAAGGAATAGCTTAAATAAAGCTCAAATCTCTTGGTATAGGATTGAGTGGGATGGATTAGACCTCAGTTTGCTGTGTGTGTGGAGCATGCATTGATTCTGCTCCTTCCAGTTTACGTGATTCCTTTGATTTTTATGCTGTTTTTTCATATGTTCAACTCAGAACTTAATTTGCAGTGGAGATTGCAAAATGAGCTTAGCCTTGATAATTGTAGTATATGATATGGCAATAATTTTAAACTGTGTAAGGAGGCTAGGAGAGGGTGGAAGGCTTTCATTCTTACTGCCAGAGTTGCTGTCCTTAAGTACTGTGTTTTCCTGTGCTTTTACTCCTGGCTTAGAAATTTCCTGAAACATTTTGGCACCACCCGTAGGCTGTAAATATTATCTGTCTGATTAGAGAAAATCCAGTTGTTTGGTGGCTTGTTTCCTTTTTTTTCCTTGTCTTTATAAGCCTCACTCAGTGCTCACTTGAAACTCCACAGCACTGTGTGTTTCATTTGATGCCATCCAACCATGCAAATCAGGCAGCAGCCTTGTTTTCTTGCACCTTCCTTATGTCAGAGGCTCTCTTTTTGCCTCGCAGGAGGTACAAGACATGGTGTGTGGAGAAATGCAGATGGTTCTGAAGTAGCTCTGCTGGTCCTTCGTGCTATGGCAACATGAACCAGTTGGGTTTGAGGGGTCCCATTGGAGGATGATACCCAAGCTGGTGCCACCTGCTGTCATTGCTGTTTTCTGTCCAGGCATGTTGGCAGCTTCTGGAGCCCAAGCTGGCCCATGTTCCTGTAGCTTTGGGTGGAAATACAGGTATTTAGTGACAGGTGGCATCTGACCAGGTAGACATGGTCTCTAATGAGTACATCATGGCATGGGCGGTGATTGAAACCCACTTTCAGCATGGTGGTGACATATTCCAGGAGACCTGTGTGCTTCTTTGATCCCTTAGGTGCTGTTTAAGTGTGGCTTCAGGGGGTTTGGGATGCTCAGGAGGAAACAGAAGTCCATTAGCTCTCTCAGTACTTACTGACATCTCATGCATTACCCAGGTTAATGTATTTTTAGGTTCTTCCAGCATCTATTTCTTGCAGAGGTCATGTTGCTCCTCAATCCAAATGCTCGTTTTCTCATGACACTCCACAGTCTGCCTCGCTGGGCCTTTCAGCAAATTTGCCACTTCAGTCCTGTCTCTAATCACCATGGAGCTGAAGAGCAGCCATAAGCAGAGACAGGCACTGAAATCCATCCAGCAGAGCTCATCTGCCAGCCCTTTCATGACTTTTCACGTGTTAGATAAGCCACTAAGATGACAAAAGCGAGGTGTGACTTCCCTGGGCTGTGCAAGAGCCACACTGCAGAGCTGGGGTTAGTCCCTGGGTGAAGAGCAGCACCCTGAATTTCATGGAATCATAGAATGGTTGTCCCGTGGCTGGGAATGCCCCACAGTGCCAGAGGGGCCATTTACTTCCCATGGGGGTAGGAGATGCCTCTGCAACAATTCACTGGGGCTGTGTAAGTCTGAAGACAAGTGTGTGGCCTTTTGGTCAATGAGTCAGGTGTGTGCACGTGATGTGGAGCCTCTGCAAGGCTGGTGCCTGCCATGGAGTAGCTGGTGGGCTCTGCTCTGGCTGAGGGTACTGCTGTCAGGCTGGGCTGAAAATACAGATCAATAGGCAGGGAATTTTTCTCTGCCTCCTGCTGTTTTGCTGTTGAGTTTTTTTTGGATGTGAAACAGATGAAATGAAACAACTTTTTCTGCAATATTCTAGTTTATTAAAATCTCTATGCAGTATATGAACTGGGGAGGTAAGTGTTCCCCTGAAAGACTAATGCAATTTTCTTATTTTACTTGGATGACAGCCTTCCTACCTCGCTATTCTTGGGAGACAGCGCTCACGTCTCACTCAACACAGCAATTTAGAGGATTTCAGTGGGGAGGAGTTGGTCTGCAAACATGATACTGTTTTTTGACAGCGTCCACAAGCCATTTCAGTATTTGGAGAGTCCCTTCAATCCAAAGCTTAAATTATTGTCATCTAGATGGGAATCAACTCAAACCTATAAGGTCTCACTGTATTCCTGGACACTAACTCAGGCATCAGCTGGTCTGTGGTACCCGTCACTAGTGAAAATCATGTTGGTTACTCAATGCCCTGTACTGAAGGCAAAAAAAGCATTGGTCCGGTATTCACAGATACTGATCCAAACATTGTAATGAGGAGTGGAGCTGGATGTTATCCCTTATATTATGGCTCATCAGTGTGTAAGACTACAAAGGGCTTTACTCAAAAGCCATAAATGCAATGTATTTCTAAATATGTTTACAACCCAGGGATTACGATAGTAATTTAAAAATTGATAGCACCCCTGCATTAAGGTATGATAAAAATTTTTCTGGTAAACCAGCTAAAATGTATTACATGTCTGCTCAAGAAAGAGGGGTGTAAACTGGAAGGACATTGGAGGAGCCTACATGAGCTTAGTTTGTCCAGCCTAGCAAATTGAGAGGTTATGGTCCCTCCCTGTTCATTAGAGGGGAAAGAACAGTTATCCAAGCTCCAAATTTAGCCCAAGAACGTAGACATAAACTGTCTCAAAATGCAGTCAGGCAGGAAATTGGAAGAGGTTTGAAACCATCAGAGGTGTAAGGCTCAGTGACAACCTGCCAGCCAGGAGAGCAACGGGTAAAAACCCAGGACTAAGCTCCATAAATTACAATGTGATAAGGAAACAGGGTTTCTTGTAGTTGCAATCAGCTACACAGGATGGCCAGGAGGCTTCTGTGGGGTCTAATCCCACTTGGATTGGACCTCAATGAGAAGTTGTCTTACAGCAGAAGAGGGACTTCTCTTCTGGAAGATAGGGATGCAGATGGGAATGGCAGAGATGGCTTATAGAAGCAGGGGACATGGGCTTTGAGAAATGCTCCTTTTTTTTGCCTGCAGTTCAATGGTTGGATAAAGAAATAAGTGTCAAAGTCTTGAAATAGGCAAATACCTATAGAAGTGTGTCCTCAGCAAAGCAAAATCCCAGACTGAGCCTGGCTGTAGAGTCAGAGGAAGACATCTTTGGGAGCCAGTTTGTCTGGTGCAGCTGGCAGTCCGACAGCTGATCCTCCTTGAACTGACATAAGTTTGAGGGCAGATGCTTGAAAATAAGTCCTTTTGTGATGTTTTTTTCACATTTTTAGGCAAGGCATGTGAAAATACATGTGAATGTGCAGCCTTGAATTCCTTGGGCCTGTGGTTTGGAGAAATCCAAAGGGGTTACAACATGTCAGCTTGAATTTCTGAATACAAGAGATTTTTTAGGATTTCTGTCTTTATTATGTCTCAGTAATAGGAGCAGCTGCTTATGGGCAGAAATTTCCAATTAAGCAAAAGATAGGGCTCTACTTCAGCTGCAGTGTGGCTTTTTGTATGGCTCTGGCATGCCAACATCTGAGAACCTTGCATGTGCCGTAAGAACTTAATTCCCTCTTGTTGTCAACACAGTTGCTCTGGTTGAGTTCCTTAAAAAGTTATGAAAATCTCATCTGAGCTAAAATTAGCAGCATGAAGGTTCAGGAGACCATATTTCTCTAAGGCAGCCGTTAGAGGTTGGACCTCAAGAGCTTGGCAGTGGTTTGAAACGTGTAGCTGTCACAGGGAATTTATTCAGGGTCTAACATACATGTTAATCCCTCTTCTGGATCTTTTTCAAGACCTGTTGCAAGGGCTTGAGTTATAAAACCTCTAAGTTTCATCAGTTGCTGTTCAGGTCACAAAATGAGGAAAGGAGAATGGAGGTGAACCTACACTGAACATGCATTTACACTTTACATAAAGATTTTCACCATTCTGGTGAGGCAGAAAGTACATTATCTGGGCCAGGCATCTCTGGGGGACATGTCTCACTTGTGCCTATGTGTCACGGTCATTGTACCATCTTGTTCTTTCTTGAGCCCTCTGAGTTCTGTTTTACTGTTTTACTCCTCAAGAGACTGAAGTCTTGCGTGCAGCAAGGAGTAAAACAGACCAAAGTGACAGCCTGTGCCCCAAACCTGTGTAGTAATGGGGAGCAGAAAAGCTAATTTATCACTTGGTACAGGAAGGACAAAACGCCCATGAAGAGCTCTACCTCCCTGGTAGATCCTGATCCTAAGAGCAGAGCAGGGTGGATGGAAAGCTGAGGGCGCCGAGGAGAAGCTGTTACTCATGTACCCTGCTCCCAGGAGCTGCAGCGGCCTCTCATTTCACCCCCTTACACATGTGCACGCTGGAGTATTTTACCCAAAAGCTGCATTTCAGCACATTTTGAAAGGGTCTCCAGTTTCACTTTGAGGTAGCCTAAGTCCATCACCTTCCCAGTGAACTCTCCCCGTATCTAAGTAGCCCAGCAGTTAGCGGCTCTTATTTCAAGGCTGGAGCTGTCTAAATCCAGCCTCCAGGCATCGGACTGTGCCGAATGCTTCCCAGCTGCTGGATGGAGCAGCAGTCCCACACACAGAACGCTTTTTCTGCATGTGATGCCAGTGCTGCATGATTTGGGGGCAGCTGGGGTGAGGTAGGAGGTCCTGGAGCTGTTCCCCCTGCCCTGGAACAGAGGGCATGGAGGAGTGTGAGCACATCCCATGCTGCAAAAAAGCCCATGGCAAAACCATGTGTCTGGACTTTTGCTCTGTTTCTGTATCCTTGGGTGTTGTCCTGATCGTGATGAGCCAATGGAAGCTGTTAAAATTACTTAATCCTTGAACAATCTTATTACAAGGAGGAAATCAGCTACTTTTGGTGGGCCACGGAAACCAAACCACTTACCTGACATGATTTGCTCAATTCTGAAATTTGAAGCAGATATGTGGTGGTCAGCAGAGGTGAGAGGCAAGGGAGGAGCAGGGAATGGAAAAGGAAAGTGAAAAACCCTGGACTACCCAATAGAAACTTCTCCTGGAGCTCTATTCCATTGTGCAATTACAGCTTTTCTGTGTTACAGTGTTATGCTAGTGTGCTACCCCATGCCTTAGAAATCCAAGAGCATGTTAAGTGCACCCAAGGGAATGATCAGTGATGATCAATGCAGCAGATGATCATTATCATTCCTGGTGCTCCAGGGCACCCTAAGCCCTGCATGGACCTTGCAGCATAGACCGCTCTTGATGCTGTTAAAAGCACTGATCTGGTTCTTTTTAATCCAAATTCAATTTCTGCTTAAAAAAAGAAAAATCATGTCATACGCTTTCACAAGTCTAAAACGCGTGGACGTAGGGCCTTCATTCAAATGTTCCTCTTTGATGCCAGCAGGAAGCAGTGCTTCCGCGGGATCTCTTACAGACCGAGAGCTGCTCCAAAGACTTGGCAGGAATGGATGTCGTTCTCGACTGGGGAGCAGCAGCACTCAGACGCCTCAGCTGCCGTTAGCCATGGGAGAGGAGCGTGCAGAAAGCCGCAGAGCATGCCAGAACAAATAGCACTTAGAAAAATGATTTCCCCTTTGTTCCTTGCCTTTGTCCCTCTGACTTAGGAGTGGGTTTCCAAGAAAAAACCCAGCGTTGCGGGATGCCGGACTGCCCGGCGCCAAGGATTGCATCTGCCTCTCACTGCTGTGTATCGGCACATGGGCGCTCATAGATCTGGGGGTGATGCAGATCTGCTGGGGCTTTGGGCTCTCAGGGGGCACTCTGGATCCCTCCAGGGTGTGTGCCTGGCTGCATCTCCATGCTTGGCAGACCCAGCCAGCAGTTGCCACTCTTCATTTCAGAGCATCCGGCCTTGCTGTAAGGATTGTTTTGCTTCAAAAAATAAATCAGTGCTTTGTATCCTAATGGCCTTGGAAAAGGAGGACATGCCAGACTCAGGCCAAAGCACACTGAACCCGTTTTCCAGGCTCACACATGCTGTCATCTGTGGAGCTTGTGTGTGAGTCGACATGTACAAGGACTTCCAACGTTTAGCAGACATATTGGGAAAGTTATTTGCATGTGGTTTGTTTGGGATTTTTCCCCCTTGCTTTTCCAAGGGAGGTGAGCAGGAATGAGAGACATACAAAAGCATCAGGTTTGTTTCTCTGTCAATTTTAAGTGCTCAGTGTAAAGGATCATTAAAGCCTGACGTATGCTGTTCAGAAGCCAGCACTGGGGAGGAGCAGGCAAGCCACAGGAGCAGCCCTGCTCGCCTGGGCCAGCACAGGCTTGTCAGAGCCACTGGCTGCCTTCTTCCCTCAGCAGCCAAATCCCGTGGGAGTTTGCACGCAGCAGTGAGCCAGGAGAAGGGGCCACAACTGTGCACACACACGTCAATGTGCCACCAGCTCCCTGTGCTGCCATGGGACATCCCTGGGTGTCATGGAATGGGCTGCCAGGGCTGTGGTACCCTGGCATGTTCCCAGGGGAAATCATGCTGTCCTGGGCATGGGGCGGACATTGGAGAATGCTGGTGTGCCTGTATTTTGAACAGACTTCACTTCGTGTGGTAATTCACTGCGCTGTGCCTGAGTGGTGGCTGACTCACCAAGGTTCCCTTTTTAGGGACATCCATGTTTAGACACCCTACTGCACACAGGCCAGCACATCCTACCTTCACAGGGCTCTTTGCAGTTGGTTTTGCAGTTGGTTTTGCAGTTTGTTTGGTTTCATGAGAGCCGGGCGGGATTGCTCAGCTGGCTGTGCTGGAGCTGTGAGGGCTGAGCAAGTCAGCACCCGCGCCAGGACACCATGTGCTCCTTTGTAGTCCATCCCAGCCATATAGTCATCCCAAACAGCCCGGTTTGGTGGGTGCTTTAGGAAGGGGTGTTGTGCTCAGGGCAAGTACAACCAAATGCTGCTTCCCAACAGCAATTCGTGGCATAAGAAACATGATACTTCCCCTCCAACTCCTTTAATTCATTGATCAAAGAGATCCGTCATCAATAGCTTGAATTTACAGGATGTTTGCAAACTTTTCCTTCTAGGAGGTGTAAGGCTTTGCTCACAGATATGCTCATGTGGGTTTTGTCATTGGTCACCCTGGGACCGCCAGGACAAGCCACAGTCCTGCCTTTATTTAGCAGGGCCAAGGTAGGTTTGTAAACTGTCAAAGTTAAACTGGAAACATACCTCAAACCTAAGAATACCACAGAACACAAAGGCATTTGTAAACTAATGTAATTACTTTCCTCAGTGCCTTTGAATAAAGTTGGCTCCAGTTTAAAGGCTTTTTCCTACCCTGTTTTTACATTATGTTCTTTCCTTTCTCCTGGTTTATTTCTTTTTTAATTTCTACTTCCCCCTCCTCCCTTTTAGCTTCAAGTAGCTGTTAATTTCCAAAATGTGTATCAGTTTTTGTTAGCAAAACTTGGTGTTTGGACATTTTCCATTTGAAGGTGAGAATAACACCTTGGGAATCTGCTGTGCCAGATTCTGGCAGCATGGAGCCTGTCCGAGTGGGACCTCCCTGGGGCAGGATGGAGCTTGCCCAGCTGGCCAGTATCCCATGGCACCCAGCACCCACAGCTGGGTGCCATGTCCAGTGCACTGGCCAGACCATCCCCATGGCATCTGCAACCTCTTGATGTTGTCTGAAGGCTTATTTTAATTCAGCCTGATGTCTTCCAGACTCCTTCAGGATTTCTCTCATCCAGACGTGAGCGGAAGTCAGAGTGAAGTGGGACAAGTATGGAAACTGAGGATGAAATCTAGTCCAGCCCCGCAAGGGGCTTCTGTGTGTTAGTGATGCTTGTTGGGATAATCACGGGCAGAGCAGATCTGTTGCGAGGGGAAACAGGAGGATGCAGAGCTGCTGTGTTGTACAGCAGAAGTAGTTAATAATGAAACAGTTACAGATACTGCATGGTTTAAAGGGGAAATGTTATCTCACCAGGGTCATTGCCCGCACTGTTATCCTTATCTGGGTGCAGCTTACGTTGCAGGGCCTGTAAGGGCAGTGAGGAGTCATCAGCTGGCATGTGGGGGGTCTGGCCCTGGCCCTGCAAGGCTCACCAGCTACAAGGCTTGTGCATGCTGCAACTCGGAGCTGGATGGAGGAGGAGTTACTTTAGCATGAAACAGTGACCTTTTGTACAAAAGCAAAGTGCAGACTGAGCAGTTTTAGTTTTCCAGCAAGTTAACACTTTCTTGAGGCTTTTTTCCTGAAAAGCCAGATTGATCTAAGAATCCCCTTTTCCTTCTTTATTTTTGAGCATCACACGGGCCTGTGCCAGCCCAGCTGCCAGCTGCTCCCACACCAGGTCACAAATGCTGTCAGCAGCCAGCTGGGCACAGAGGTAGGGACACTGGCAGCCTGTGACCCTGTCCCTCCCAGTCTTGGGTCTCTCATCCAAGGAGCTCGGTTCATGCCATGGGAATGGGTGATGGCTGAGAGACTGTTATATGCACAGGCCTGGCCTAATGTCAGCCTGGGCAAGGGGCATCCTTCTGCTCTTCATCTGCCCTCTGGATGGATCTCTTGGGATAGAGGAGATGTCCCAGGTGAAAAGGTCTGTGCATCCCTCTGGTTCAAGTTTTTCCCCGGGAGGGGATGGTGGCTGGTGAAAGCCGTTGTCAGGCTAAGGATGTTCTCCCTGTGAGATGTTCCACAGGCACTGGACAAGGATTGGCAGCTGCCTCTGCTCCATCCTCTCCATGAGCACTCCTGTAGAAGGTCCCCTTAGCTGATGCAGATCCAAAGAAAACCCTTTCAGGTTATTTCAGGCAACAGAACACAGGTTGGAGCCTGTTGTATTTATTTTGTTTTGCTTCTCAAACCAAATTGCCCATCCCTGCCAAGTTGTGTTGCTGGTGTGATGGGAACCAGTTCCTGCAGACCTGCTGAGACTAAATGGAAAACATCCCAACGGAAGCAGGAGTGGAGCTGGGCACGTACCTCCTGCTGGATTGTGCTCTGGGAAGGCAGCACCCAGGCAGCTGAAGGAAGAGTTCCCATCCTTGCTTTTTGCCCAGGGTGAGCGTCTTGGGGCTCGCTGCTTTAGGAATTCGGCGGCTCTTCAAAAAAAAAGTAATTTATGGTCTCCACCAGCTTCAAGGACTGGGTGGGCAAGAAGACTTCATTGCAAGAAATCAAAACACAAGCTAACCGATGTGAGCACAGGGCGCAGTGAGCAGCCTCTCCGCACATGGGGAATTTAGCAGGAGAAGCCAGCAGGAGTGTGTGCTGGCTGGGCAGGCACAGTGTGGCAGTGTGGAAGCCTGGAAGCCCAGGAAAGGGTATGGTGTGGCAGGTGGGGCATTGCCAGGAGATTTTCAACTGAAAACTCTGCTACAGACTTGCTGCATGAACTCAGGGAGCTCATTTGACATCGCGATGCTGCAATTAGTCCTTTGCAATGTGTATTTTTGCTTCCTTGTGTAGCATGTCATAAGAATTTTAGTGTTTTTAATGTGCTCTGATGTCCCTGGATGAAGGATGCTCTATAAATGCAAAGTAAGTATTCTAATGTACGTAGTTTGTTTTCTTTTTAACATAACAAAATACTTCGCAGCCGTTCTTTCTTTGACAGTTTCCATAGCTGGTGGGTCTGTTTTTGCTATGCTTTAGCAAAACAAATTTAGGGTTTTGCAGTGGCATATGCTCAGCATGTTCCTGGGCTTTGCGACATGAGCAGTTCCCTTGTCATCAGCACTGCAGAGTTGTGTGTGGCAAACTGCTGAAATCTCCCTTTCTGGAAAACCTGATGATGGGGAAAGGTGGATGGTGACATCGGTTTGGGGAGGAACCATAAATTGAGAAAATCGCTGGCGCAGCTCTTGCTCGCAGGTAGTTCTCAATGAGAGCAGAGACCGAGATGAATGCAGAGCAATTATTCCTGAATAAACCTAGGTTTGGATAGTTATTCCAGAAAAAAAGGGTATTTCTTCCTGTAGAAGATAACTGCCTATGAGCCACCCCCATCAGCCTGCGAGCCCATGGGTGAGCTCCCCTGCCAGCCAGCCCTGTGTGACCAGCCCGTGTCCCCATTCCTCCTGGTGACCCATAGCAGCTTGTCATCTGCAGATGCTGTGGGGCTGTGCAGGCAGAAGGCTGCTCTGGAGATAGCCAGCCCAGGTGGTGCTTTCTAGGCCAAAGTCCAAAGCATACAGCAGGGGAAAAAGCTGATCAGAAACCACTGCAAAGGAAGTGTCATTTTGGAAAAGCCCTGTGAAAGCTGCAGGCAGTGCAGCTACTCCAAAATTAATTGCTGAGAGCTGAGGGAGCATCTTGGGGCTAATCCCACCATGGTAAAGACAGAAGGCTGTACACACTGCATCTCTCTAGCCAAGAGCAGATTTAAGGAAGCCAGCCAGCCCTCTGCTTCTGCCCAAGTATCTGGAGGCACCTAGGGCTGCAGAGAATCCCAATCCCAGCTGAGCTTTCCCTTACCTTTACCTTCTCCTGGTTCTTCCCAAGCTATTCAACATCACCGTGGCCATTTCAGAGCAGATCCTCAGCCAGCGAGTCCCCTCCCGGTGGTGGCCCGGCCCTTGAGTGCACATCCCAGGTGTGGCAGAGGAGAGACGCTGGGGTTCAGAGTGTGCTTCCTCTCCGGGCTGCACTGTGCTCCCAGTGCCAGGCACGCCGTTCCTCAGCCTTTTTAATACCTGATTTTAATTGCACACTCTGAGACGAAAGAGAAAAACTAAGCCTTCCAACAGATTTTATCTGCTCTTTATTTCCACAAATTGCTGCAGAAAAAAGCCCGGAGGGGTTTGATGGAGGTGGAGGCTGAGATAGCCAGCAACACGGAGACTGCCGGGGCGCAGCCTTTTTAACCTCCCTGCCGAGGCAGGTGCTGACACATCCCCGCAGCCGGCGCAATGCTCACGCTATGGAGGCTGACTGAGCAAACGGTAACGCGCTCACCTCGCCGGGGCTGCCACCCCTCTTCCTCAGAGGACAAAAGACAACAAACCCGAAGCAGCTCCTGGCTGTGTTTCCCTGCTAAAAATCTTTGGGAAGACCCAGTGCTTGCTGCCTCAGGGGGTGGCTGCTGGCCCGGCACAGGGGCACGGGCTCAGCCAGGGAACCCCACTGCAGTCCCCTCTCTCTTGCTCCGTAGGTGCACCAGTACTACAGCTGCCTGCCCGAGGACAAGGTACCCTATGTTAACAGCCCGGGAGAAAAATCTCGCATAAAGCAACTTCTTCACCAGCTGCCACCACATGACAATGAGGTCAGTATCCAAAAAATGTCCTTGGACATCAGCAGGGCTGCAGGTGGGGAGTGGACTCTCCTCCTGGGGTTGCTTGTGGGAAGTGTGGCTTTCCTTTCTCAACTCCTTTTGCTTTTCAGGGGGATTTACTTGAATTCCAGTCATGGTGCTATTTAAGTTGCTATATTTGCTCCCTGCTTTGATTGTTGGAGGTGGGGAGTTGTTTGCTCCTAAAGTTAAAATTTTTTAAATCATCTTTCTTCAGTTGTCTGAAATAAAATCATTTTCTCAGCCCTTGGAGGCCAAGGCCCCATTAAGAGTGGCTTGGAATGCTGTTGAGATTATCTAGAGACAGATCCAAAGTTGCAGAAGCCTTTTCCCATGTGCTGCTTCCGACTCACCTTGGGAGTGGGAGTGAGTGTGCTGAGGAGGGGCTTCAGCTGGACTGAGCCTCATGAGCTGGGAGAGCCTGGGAGGCTGCAGGTTAAGTCAAAACCAGTCAGAGCAAAATAAACCTTCTTACGTCTCGCAAGAATGATGTGAGGCAGCAAAAAGGGTCTGGTCTTTGACATCCTGATCTCACCAGTGAGAACACTGGCTTCTAGTAACCCACAAAATTTCCCTGTGCAAACAAAAAGAATTATTTTCATGCTACTTTCTGAAGAAGCTGCTCTGGGAAATACATGCAGGTAACTTGTTTGATCTCAGTCAGATTTTAACAAGGTTGCCTGCACGTGGCTGAGTGCCACAGGCACAGCACTGTCAGCATGGGGGGAGCTCCAGGCACAAGGAAGGGGCTTCTTCCTGTACACCCTCAAGCACCAACCTCCCTGCCTGCTTCCCTGGCAGCAGCTGGAAACCCACAGCCTCTGACAGCCAAAAACCATAAGAATAAATACACACAAATGCTGCTACTGCAGCCTGTGTTTCCTGCAAATTGGACGCACTAGTCTGTGTGTATTTTTTGCAAATTGGCAGATTTTGCATCCAGTTTCCCTTCATGCTCAGTTTTGCTCCTTTGAAAATTCAAGGTGTGCTGATTGCGTATGTGAATAACTCTGCTCAGCTCCATGAGCCTTCTCTCCCAAGTAACGGAGGGTGGATTGGGCACTGGTGCTACTTTTGACCTCCCTGGCTCTTCAGTTGTATTCCCCATTGAAATGCAACCAGCCAAGAGCTAAGCCTGCAGGATGGAAATAGCCAGGAAAACCTCAGAGTTTTATAAGCTTCAGGGAAATTGCATTATTTGTTGTTTGTATCCTTTTATTTTACTTATTTCCTTATTACCTTGCAATGCAGAGGTTTTGCAAATGTGCAGGCTTGATCCTGTGCTGGAAGAATAGTTCGCGAGTCACTGGAACTCTTCCCGTACCGTCATTTGTGCAGAGAAAAGGGTCTGTGCTGTAGAAATACCAGTGGAATATTATGAAGACCTCTGCCACAGGAGGCTGATGGAGAAAGCAGGAAAACCATCAGTCCAATTGCTGGTCTGGGTGGGACTCTGAGAACCCAACTTTTAAGACTTTTCTACAAATTGAGCACCCAAAGAGCAACATTTCTCCTGTGCTTTTTTCTCAACTCCACCTCTTGAAATTCTGACCGAAGCCCAGAAGACTGAAGCCCATACACCTTTGTTTCTCCAGCCTCTCCTGAGCCAAGGGCAGCGGTGTGCAGGGCCCATGGAACTGCACCTCACTGGGCAGTGAGCCAGGGACACCCCAGGCACTGAGCATCACTTGTGTTTTTTAGGTCCGCTATTGCAACTCATTGGATGAGGAGGAGAAGAGGGAGCTCAAACTCTTCAGCAACCAGAGGAAGAGGGAAAATTTAGGGAGAGGCAATGTTCGGCCATTCCCTGTAACCATGACAGGGGCCATCTGTGAGCAGGTGGGTAATGGCTGATGAACTGGTACCTGCATCACCCAAGTTAAGTGAAGCACGTCTCCTGTTAAGACAGGCTGAGAGAGTTGGAGCTGTTCACGGTGGAGAAGAGAAGGCTCTGGGGTGCCTTTAAGACCTTTCCAGTACCTAAAGGGACTACCTGAGAGCTGAAGAGGGATATAGCTGAAGGGCATATATTGATAGAGGGAATGGCTTTAAACTGACAGAGGGCATGTTTAGATTAGATATTAGAAAGAAATTCTTCCCTGTGAGAGTGTTGAGGCACTGGCACAGGTTGCCTAGGGAAGTTGTGGCTGCTCCATCCCTGGAAGTGTTCAAGGCCAGATTGGATGAGGCTTTGAGGAACCTGCTCTAGTGGAAGATGCCCCTGCCCAAGGCAGGGGGATTGGAACTGGATGATCTTCAGGTCCCTTCCAAGTCACACCGTTCTGTGATTTAATGAGGCTCATGGGACAAGTATCTGCCCATGACCCTGCCAGGTGCAAGTGCTGGGGTCTTGTCAGGGCACCTTTCAGGATATTTGACATGGAGTTGTCAATTCAGCTCCTGGCGTTGTGCAGGGAAGTGATCGTGAGAGCATCTGGTTGGCGATGGGTGGCAGTGGGGTCACCCACACCCCCCCGTTAATCTCCCGCTTTTCTGACAGTGCGGCGGCCAGATCAATGGAGGGGACATGGCCGTCTTCGCCTCGCGAGCGGGGCACGGCGTCTGCTGGCACCCTCCCTGCTTCATCTGCAGCGTCTGCAACGAGCTGCTGGTTGACCTGATCTACTTCTACCAGGATGGGAAGATCTACTGTGGCAGGCACCACGCCGAGTGCCTCAAGCCCCGCTGCGCTGCATGCGATGAGGTAAGAGCCAGCATCTGCCACGAGCGCTGCTGCCCGCTGGGGTGGCACAAGAGGGTTGGGTGGCATTTCCCCTCCGTCCCTGACTTTTTCATGAAGGCATACACACCAAATCTGATGGTTTGGCTTTGCCAAGGGTTCGAGCAAGCTTTTCCTGCGGTTTCACATATTCTTAGTTGCAGTCTGCCTAGGACT
Organism: Eulacestoma nigropectus; assembly: GCA_013397775.1. Lineage (NCBI taxonomy): Eukaryota > Metazoa > Chordata > Aves > Passeriformes > Eulacestoma > Eulacestoma nigropectus. The sequence goes on from VZTE01000510.1 coordinate 196,170, forward strand.
GTTGTGAGTTAGGACCTCATCTACATGCAGGAAGCTGGGGGGTTTCCATGAGTGTTTCCAGTAGAAGCACAGCCCCCATGCTGTGTGATTTTAGCCCAGCTGGGTGTGGTGATCCTCCCTTCTCTTCCATTTCCCCAGAAGAAGCCCCTGGTGGGATGAGTGCTGTGTTTCTTACAAGTCAGTCATGTCTGAGTACATGCCGAGCTGAAATAGGCTTTGAGAGAGGCGATTAACAGGCTATAGCTGAACAAATAGAATACAAAACTAATATAGAAAACCATACAGAGTCGCCTCTGAGCACTTCTCAAGTGTCAATCTCTGTTTAAAAGGCTGGTGAAGGAGATTGCTCTGGTTTTTAAAGTTATGAAAACCATAGTGTGGAAAACTGTATGTCCTATAAAATACCACGTTCCACCTTTGCAAGCGTGTAATAGTAAATATCCAAGACTATATGCGCTTGAAATATAAAGAGCGTTGATGTATATGTCCAATTAAATTTGTAGTGTTACCAGTGAAAAACAACCCCTAACCATTCGACTGGCTCTATTTCTTTGTGGCTTAGGGTGGGTAATTTTTTTTTATGTACTTTTTATCCCTGCAAATTTTCATTTAATTCTTTCATCCAGCTCCTTCTTCAGCATGGTTTTTTTTGTTCCCCTAAAACATCAAGTGCTAATTGTGAGAAACAATAATTCAGAGGTAGGAGGATCTGCAGGGGAAAACTTTTGGTGTATCCTATGCCAGGGTAGAGAACCAGGGAGCACATCTGGGGCTGCTGGCTTCGTTGGCTTGGCTTTGGGAGTTGAGATAGGGTGGGATCTGCTGAAGACATTTTAGATGGCTGCTCTCCAAGTCATGCTTAACAGTGCTCTGTGCCTCAGTTTTCCCACTGGTAATATGACTGCAATAACCTTTATAAGCACCCAGGCTGGGGTAGCAGCAAGATGAGGAGCCAAGGTAGCTCCATCTTTTCTCCTTTCTAGAGAGCTGCCACTTCTCCTTGTGTTTTTGCTCATCCTTTGTGGTCAGGTCTCTGTTTCAAAGATGGGTAAATATGTTCCAGTAAGCGGCTGCTCTGTTCTTCAGAAGTCCACCAGATCGATAGGTTGTATATAAGTGTGTTTATTACCCTGATCGACCTCTCCAGCTGATGGATGAGCTTACGAGCACATTACTGCAGCTCTGCCTTAACACTTTGTAGTCTGGGCACTAACACACTTCTGAGGAATTTGCATTTTAATGGATTTTCCTAAGAAATTTTGGGTGCCCCTGCCACAAACCAAACCATGGGAGTTTCTCATGCAGGACTGGGGGAGTTAGCTGTAGAATTTGGAGGTTGCATGAACAAAGGGGCACAGCTGCCATGCACAGACAGGAGACACAAAGGTTGGTGTCTGCATCCCGGGTCCCTTTTCTGACCAACTCTGCTCCATGCTTGTGTTTCTTCCCCCAGATAATTTTTGCTGACGAGTGCACCGAGGCCGAAGGGAGGCACTGGCACATGAAGCATTTCTGCTGCTTTGAGTGCGAGACAGTTCTGGGGGGGCAGCGCTACATCATGAAGGACGGGAGGCCCTACTGCTGCAGCTGCTTTGAGTCCCTGTACGCTGAGTACTGCGACACCTGCGCCCAGCACATCGGTACGTGCAGGAGGGCAGCGGGCACAGCGCCGCTGGGGAGCTTGATGCTGACGAGAGCTGTTGCGTTAAGTCCTTGACAACACTGTGGGGCTGCAGGCAGGACTATGCGTGGCTGGGGCAACCAAATGTGCTTATGCCTCTCTCCCTTCCCACGAAAGAGGTAACATGGTGATTTATTTGGTTAAACCACTGTTTATCTCTCTTTTTGTAGTCAGAGAGGGGAGGATTTTCATTGCAACCTCAGGAGCAATGGCAGCTAGTGAAAGCTTTCTCTGGCATAATAAAATTTCTCTGGCATGTTTTTTTCCCTTTAAATTTTATTTTCCTGTAAACAGCCTGGCTCTTTGACTCAGATTTTTCCCATCCAAGCTTGCCAAAGGATCACATGATTTGATGAGCTACTGTCAGAAAAGATGCTTGTTGATTAGGCATCATTATTGTTTCTGAGCCTTCAATCAACTTGCAGATAGATGTTCTCAGACAGAATGAAATAATGCATCAGGGTCAATTTATGTTTCTAGAACAGTGGTTTAAAATGCACTTCATTCAGGGGGCTAGCTGTCTGCAAGCTGAGTGGGCTGGGAAACACCTTGCTGCTCTCCCTAGCCCCCTTTGCCACTTGGCTGAGCACCGTGAGCACGCAGGCAGCCCTTCTTTGTCCATGGAGGTGAGCTCACATGTTCAAATATTTCATGTGCTGCAGGGGAAAAAGAAAACAACCATTTTGCTCTTGTGCAGCAAGCCAGATGGCACAGGGAAGGGAAACTCAGGGTTTCAGTGAAGCACTTGGAGGATGCGTCTGCTGTGACCTGCAGCACATCCTTCCCAAAAGCTCAGCTGCAGAACTGTGAAGAAGCAGATGTTAATGCTTCTTGCACGGTCCCTTCTCTTGTGCTTCTCCCATCTGCTGTCCTTCACTCCACCTGGCCTGCTGGAGCCGGCTGACTGTCAGGTTTTCCGGGTAAAATGTCTGGTTTTGTGCATATTTGCACATTTCTAGCAAAGGACAGACTGCAACCATTTTGCTGCAAGTCGCTCATAGTAATGAGCTGAGCACTCTGCCTACGAGCCACATAAATCAGAAATAAGCATGTGATTAAGTCTTGGAGGGCTTGGGTTGGGTAGGTGAGGATGGAGTAAAGAGGCTGCACTCCTTCCTCTGCAAGATGGCTTTGGGCAGTGGAAAAGGAGCTGATAAAATCCCACCCACCGTCTTGTCTTTCTTTTGCCCACAAGTGTAGCACTCCCATCTGTATAAAAGCATTTTGCTCACTGTAAGGGGAGGAAAAAACCGATTATACTAAACCTAATTTAGCTTGGAATAAAACAGACCATTAACATACTGTTCATTTATAAGTTACCTGGCAGCACTTGGCCCCACAGCAGGTGTGCAGGCACGTGCTGTGGACATGTGGGTGCGGCACCCACCATGCTGGCCAGCCCACACTGTGCACAGCAGTTTCTCAGGGAACGAGGGCAACAAGGGCTTTGGCCAGGCACAGCAGCTTAAACAAGCGTGCAAATGTTACAGTTGAAACCTCAGGAGCTTTTGCTCATGGCTCTGACTGAGAGCACTGTGCAGATGTTGCTCCCTGGGGTTTGGCTGGCAGGGGACAGACTGTGTCAATTCCTTTACTGAACCCAGGGTGGACCTGGTGAAGCAACCCAGGAAATGTGGCTGGGTGCAAGGCAAGGGTGTGTGCTTGACCCCTAGGGCCAGCTCTTTCCATTCTCTTTTGGAAAAGTGGCCCCAGAAGCCAAAATAAAGTTAGGATGGGACCACAGTAGCAGCAAGGGACAGGGATGTCATCTGCTCTGTTACATACTTAACCAAGGCAGCACAAATTCCTCATTATGGCTTAGTTGGAGGCTTTTTTTTTTTTTTAAATAAGCAGCATACTACTTTTACTTCAAGGACTTTTTAGAGAACTTCTTGCATTCCTTTGCTTTATGATCGGAAATATCCCCATTTAATACAAAATAGCTTGAGGCATGGTTCTGCTGCCTTTCCCAACACTGAGTAACTCCCAAGCCAAGGCCTGGAATTAGAATTGGGAGGAATTAAAACTGGGATTAACTTCATGCATCAGAGAAACCCTGAAAAAGGGCTTTCATGAGTGAGGCTGAGTGCATGTCACTCATAGGAAATCATAGAGTCCTAGGATGGTTTGGGTTGGAAGGGACCTTAAAGATCATCTCATTCCAACCACCCACCATCGGCAGGGACACTTTCCACTAGATCAGGTTGCTCAAAAGCCCATCCAGCCTGACCTTGATGCAGGTGTTAAGTGCAGTGTTAGATGACCCTGATACTGTGCATCTTCCCCTTCAAGGTATTGACCAGGGCCAGATGACATACGACGGCCAGCACTGGCACGCCACTGAGACCTGCTTCTGCTGCGCCCAGTGCAAGAAGTCACTGCTGGGACGGCCCTTCCTGCCAAAGCAGGGGCAGATCTTCTGCTCCAGGGCCTGCAGCATTGGTGATGACCCCAATGGCTCTGACTCCTCCGACTCAGCTTTCCAGAGTGCACGAGCCAAGGAATCCCGCCGCAGCGCCAAGATCGGCAAGAACAAGGGGAAGGGCGAGGAGGGGGCACGCAGCCCCTGCAACCAGCTGCAGGTCACCTCCAACCGTCTCTCTACCGACGTGGACCCATTGTCCCTGCAGATGGATCTGCTGAGCCTGGCCAGCCAGACACCAAGCCTCAACAGGGACCACTTGTGGAGGAGCCGGGACGAGCTCTATCACTACGGGGGCAAAATGGAGCAAAGCCAGTCTCAAACCCCCTTGCAGCTTCTCACCCAGTGCAACATAAGAACATCCTATAACCCCACCCAGGTCCCGGGTTCGCAGTCAGATTTATGGGCAAAACACTTCAGCAACCCAAAGAGGAGCTCCTCGCTGGCCATGAAGAGCCACGGTGGCAGCTTCATCCAGGACTGCAGAGAGGACTACTACTCAGGGAGGCTCCGCTCACAGGAGAGCTACAGTGATATGTCCAACCAGAGCTTCCCAGAGACCAGAGGAAGTCTCAAAGTCCCCAAGTATGAAGAGGAAGAGGAGGGTGGGATGCCGACGTCGCAGTGCCGCACCCGTCACCCCATCAATGCCCTCAAGTTTACAGAGGACCTGACGCCCACAGAGCAGACTCCCCGGGGCTCCATGGAGTCCCTCGCACTCTCCAATGCTACAGGTATGTCACCTCTGCTCCTGCCACCCTGAGACCACCCCGGCACGCCCTCCATGCAATTGAGTCCCTTGTGTTCTGGTGTCTTCCAAATATGAGAGTGACCAACAGCTTGGGGACCACTGCTTGGTGACACAGGCTTGTCTGCCTGGTCCCAACAAGCCTAACTGTTCCTCTCAATTTGCTTGCTTGTTTACCAAGTGCAGGGCTTTATAAATGGCTGGTCTTTCTGTGCAGCTCAAAACAAATGTTTTCAAGCTCTTTAATCCTCCCTTTTGTGAAGAGAGGGGGAAAATCAAGGCCAGCTGCTAACGCTGATTCCAGCCTTCAGCACTTGAAGGACTGCTGTCAGCTGCCCTTGCGGGCTAAAAGTATTTTTAAATGCTTTGAAATAGGCCCAGTTAACCCCTTTTGAATGCTATGCAGTCCTCAATCACGTGACTAGTTAAAAGAAATTCCTCCTCCTCTATGCACAGCTCTTTAATTCCTCTTCCCCAACCCTCTTCCCTGGTAGAAACTGCAGGGAAAAGCCAGGCAAAATGCTTGTCCCATCAGGCTGAGCTCGTTTCTCACGAGCACATCCCAGGGTCATATTTCTCAGTCCTCTCACCCCAAACATGTTTGGGTTTCACTCATGGCTGCAGGGATGGGTGTATGTGCACAGACGTGTCTGTGTGCGGCCCTGGTCCGCAGCTGGCGCTGGGCAGGCTCCGTCCTTCCTGCAGCCTGTGCTGCTTCACTCACCCACTGCAGTTCCCAAGTCCCTCAGTGCAAAACTTCTCGGAAAAGAGAATACTGAGCTTGGTTTGCTCACCAGAGAAACTGCCTTGCTTTTTTCTTTGCGGCTCCCTGGGCTTTTCTCTGTTCCAGCCAAGCATTGCTTGGATTTGGGCAAGTCCTGCGTCTGAACCCCTACAAGATGGAGCCCTTCTGCCTTGTTGCTGGCAGGGAGTGGCCTGTGGGGTGTTTGTGCCTGGTCCTGAGGAGCCCCCACAGGATGCTGGCAATGGGTGGTGAGGATTGCCAAGCCCAGAGAGAGCTGAGCCCCCCTGAATCCCAGTTCTGGGCTCTGCCCCACCTGGATGGACAGGTTTGCTCTGCTACGCCCGTGCCTTCTCACCCGCGCCCAGGATTTGGTGTGTTTGTTTAGCGAAGCTGCCAGCCTCATGCCAAGATGTAAAATGTCTGTTTCAGCCAGGATCTCCCTATCCAGCAAGTGGAAAAATGGGGGCAGAGGAGAAGCTAATGAGCTGGGAAGGGTTTTGCTTAAACAGCCTCAGATATACACAGAGGAGAAATTGATGTGAAATGGCGAGGGAATTGGGAATCGCTCTCCAAAACAGGGTTTCCCTAAGCAAAGCTCCACATTTCCAAAGCCTCTTGTGTTACTGAAAACTTCTGTTGTGTAAACCCCATCAGTACAAAGAGTCTTGAGCAACACCAAGCTTGGATGAGCAATTGCTGAGCAGTGGAGGGTTGTTGCATGCTTTGGAGCTGAAGTGTAACATATTACTGGGGATATAGGTCAAGACACAGAAAATGTGGCAAGGCCTTCATATCAAAGTGAAAATCATTCTGCCTTTGATTTTAGAAACCCCTTTTTAAAATGCTGGGAGGGAGACCTTCCAAAGGCATCCATTCTCCATACAGAGCCAGAGTCTGAGTTTCTTCAGGGGCAGTGACTGCTTTAATGACTTGCTGCTTTCTGGAGCAGATGCTCAGCATGATGGGGCTTGCAATGTGAGTGTTCACCGTTCCTCTGCAGAGTGAGGTGATAATATCTTTATTAATGCGTAAGGTTCTAATAATTTTCCTTGCTCTGGGAGCTGGCTCAGCTGAGCTAGGGGCACTGCAGCAGCAACGGGCAGCTCCCCCAGGGCCATGTCTGCAATTATGGAGGACACAATTATCATCCCATTTAATTGGCAGCGTTTTGAGGACAGGGAGATTTGGTGACCTGGATGAGGTCTGTGAGAGAGCAGGTTTTTGGTCAGGTGATATCAGGGCACAGCACTCCGCTGCTTGGCTTTTCCCATCCCTGCACTCCCTGCTGTGACTGAGCAAGCTTCCCACAGAGTTCCCCCCAAACACAACCCAGGGGTCTGGCTCATCCCATGTCCTCCACCCTGCATCCTCCAGTTCTGCTTTGCCAGAAGCTCCCAGGAATCCACATACAAAGTCCCTTTTGAGCTACCGCTCCTGCACAGTTGCTCCACCTTATAAAGTGAAATAATTAACACTGCATCCATCTAAGGTTTTATGGCATTGCTGGAAACATTCTGTTTTTATAGGGAGCTGAAGGGCAAACAGTCCCTGACCTGGAGAACACATGTTAAAAGCTGGTACCTCCCTGGCAGCAGATTTTGCTGGGATGTTTCTATTACGACTTAACTACTAATTAGCCGGAGACAGTCAGTAATGCAGGTAACTCAGGGCTGTGCAGTGGTAATCCCTGTCCTTTGGCCGGAAGGCTGCCTGCCGTGAGCAGATGTTGTTCCCTGTAATATTTTGGGGTCAGCCATTGTGTGGGTCAAGATCTGCGTGACCCAAATCTCCTGCAAAACCCCAGGTTTCTACCTCACCAAAAGGCTCTATTTAATCGCTTTAAAGCCAATTCCTTATGTGTTAGTAAAGAGGGGAGACACCGTGTTAATCCTGGGCATGTGCCCTTACAGTGCTGGGTTGTGCTCTGCTGTCACCATGGGCAGTAGTGCACCAGCAGACACACAAGTGGCAGAGGTGGCTGTGACCCTCCTTGTGCTCTGTGTCACGGTTTGAATTAGGTGGGAGTGTCTCTGCTGTCCTGTGGTTTGCACTTGTGTAATTGCCACAAATGCTGATGGGATTTAAGCACATCCACTGGCAAAGGGCAGAGTCTCCTGCTGGTGGAAGGCATCTCCCCTTCCAAGTCTCTATTTGAAAATCCCTATTCTGCCATCAGCTGAAGGTTACAACAGAGTCCAATCTGCTACAGCTTCTTGGAGACTGTATCCTCCTGCACTACATGGCCATTAGATGGAGAAGCAAAAAGGAAACAGTATTTCTCAGCCTGTTTTCCAAGAGAGAGCTAATTTTTGCTGATTTTCTTTTACATTATCTTTTATACTGTGCTTCCTTTGTCTACTTTTGGGGTTTTGAGGTTGGTTTTTTTTTAATGGCAGTAACAAGAACAAAAACCAGTGGATCCTGTAGCAATGTTTGCCTTGTAGCTCCCTGCATTAAACTATTGAGACGATGCTAAGATGGAATTTGTCCAGGAAGGTTTGCTCATGATGAGAAGCCTGATCCTACCAAGAGTTAATCACTTCCCAGAAGATACTCAGTCCATCAGCCCTGCTCCCTGTGTTTGTGTTACCCTTCAGAAAGGTTTTACAGTCACTGCATGTGCCTGGCAGTGGAATTAGAAATCAAGAGCTGATCTCTGCTGATTCCAAGCAGTTATTTCCACAAAATGACAGCTGGTCAAATAGCCCACTTAAGAAAGTACCTGCAGGCTAAATGTTGTTCTCTGGGAACAGTGTCTTTGTGTGTTGCTTGCAGAGAGCAGGAGCCCTTTGGAGGTAGAAGTCACATTGAATGGTGACACTGCTGTATGCAAAAGGAGAAACAGATTTTAAGGATTCCTTGACGAAATGAGTTTAGGTGAGGGGAGCATCTGTCACAGGCATAAATCCAATTTAAAAATATGTTAAATTGGTGCTGTTACAGGGTGGAATGTGATTTCACTTATATGGCACGCACTGCTCCTGTCGTCTGTGTTGTGTGATGCCCAAAGGCCCCAAGTAGTTTGTTTTTCCAGGACTAGACAACAACTGTGATATACCCAGAAAGTGGAGAGAACAAGGCTGATCCCTGCATGTCTGAGCTGCAGTGTGACCTGACAGCATCATCTGTCTCCAGTCCCTTTTCTTTCTCTGCCTGCAGAGGAGCTAAAAGCTGCAGGGGAGGTGAGGGTAAAAACAAGCCCTGACTAAGGGCCCGGGTTATATTTTCTGGAGAGACCTTAATTAACCCAGCCTCTTCTGCACAGGGGGCTTGGGAGCAGCTCTTGAACACTCTCAGGGATGGCAGTGAGGGGTCTGGATGCTGGTCTCCCTCCCTGTGTCCTCAGTAGCACTGCATCCCATGGGTGCTCCTTTCTTCCCTGGGCTGGAGAGGGTGGCTGCTTCGAGTGCTCCAGCTGAGTTATGCAAGCCAGAAAATGACACATTGGCTGTTCCTGAGTTTTTCTATGAAAAAAGGAGGCTCCCAGCTCTCCACCATGTTCTTATCACTCTCTTTCCCCCAGACACAGCCAGCACAAAACTGCTTCCAAGTTGGAAGATGAGATCCCTGGGGGGAATTCTTGCAATTTTGAGGCACAGGTATAACATTCCCTAATTCAAGCCAGATAATTTCAAAACCAATGTGAAGATAAAGGTTTTCCACCCCAAAGGCCCAATGTCAAACCACCGTAAAACTGTCAGGAACATTTCTTCTCCCCCTCAGTTGCCTTTTGCCACTCAACAGTGGGAGGTTTGGTGTGCCTGCTGCGGGGGCCAACCTCTTGCATGTCTTCAACCCTTCAGTGTCACACATGGACAGTGCAGAGCATGTGGGGTAATGCAAACCAGAGGGAGAACCGAAATGGATTTCTGAAAGGAGATGTTATTGGGGGAAGCAATAGCACATCATCCTCAACATGGCTTGTTGGCCATCAGCTAGGGAGGGTGCAGAAGATGGGAGTGCTGATAAAGGAGCTGTAAGGGGGCTTCTAGGTTAAAATACAACCCTTTTGCCAGCAGCACCCATGTAGGGACTTCTTTCACCAAGCTGGAAGGGACTGATTGGGTGGGAAATACCCAAGGACATCCGTGGGTCGCATGGGAGGCTGGTGGGACTGTGACCCACTTGCTGGGGGCTCTGCCTTCCCCCAAATTGTTTACTTACCATGATTTCCAGTTACATAAACGTTTTGCTTTATTTCTGGATGCCCCAAGTCACTCAGAAGTGAGACAGGGCTGAGCTATAAACAAAGCTCTGTGCAGGCTGTTTCTCTTTATATTTCTTTTTAGTTCTAGGAATTGACCTTGAATAAACCCTGAGGGGTGGTGAGGATGCCTGATGCTGTGTGAGAGAGAAGACTGGCGCAGGGGGCCGGACACAAGAGATGCCGTGCTGTCCACTCCTGTGCATCTATAGCTGCATTTAAACACTGGCTGTCAGGGCTGGGTGCCAGGTTTTGGTGCTGGCAGGCACCTCTGTAGGGCTCTGTGGTGAGAGCTGTGATGTACAGGTGTGTGTGTCTGCTGTGATAAATGTAAAGGCAAGAAGCAAGCATCAGCACAGCCCTGTTTGTTTGCAGTATCCTATGTCAGGATATTTTGCATTCTGTGGCTGGTGCTCTCCTGCAGTGAGATGCTGGCTCACTCCGTGTTAGCACAGCTTCATGGGGAGTTTGATTTAATGGGGGCTGAGAGCTGCTTCCCCTCACAGGGGGGCTCCATTCCCAGCCTCACACCCAGCCCACGTGCTCTCTGCAGCCACTCTGCTGTCATTTACCAAGTGCTTTAATAATTCATAATTAATGCAACTTGCAGCCCCTGTTTAGCAAAGCACACAGTGGGATTTAAGTGTCTCCGAGTGCTTTGTTGTGGCAAAGTTGTAGAGGTGATGTTCACGAGGGGTATCTTTGTGCTGTCGCTTTGCTTATTTGGGTGTTATTTCCCTTGGCAGTGTTTATGGGATAAACATCATTCTCAGTAGGGGTGGGGAAGGACTTCAGAGGGGATGGTACACTGTGTTCTTAGTGAACCTGAATGTGAACCAGAAACCTGTTTGGTTTTCTCGGCGCTGCAGCTAGCTCCAGTTCTATATCGAGCACCCACAGCCGAGCTGCAGCTTTCCCTTGTGCTCACTGGAAAAGCGCGTTTCCATGACTCCAGGGTGAAATATTGAGCCTGGCAGCCCCATGCAGTGGAGAGCGGCGGCAGAAAAACCTGCTGTGTCTACGAGTGCTGCAGTGCTGGCACCAGTCTGGCTCCAGGACAGCCACTGGCTGAAGCACCATGCTGGAGGCAGCAGTGACATCTCTTCCAGTGCGTGAGCCTCTGGGGCAGCCAACAATGGACGTGCTCAGTGTCTCAGAGCATTGTGCAGAAGTAAATTTTGGTGGGGTCAGCACGTTATCCGTGGGTTTGCACCCTTGGAATGGTCTTGGTGATATGGTAACAACCATCCTACTCCAGGAGCCAGAGCCGGGCTCCTGCTCCCTTGGATGGCCTTGGGAAACAGGTTCTCAGATTTCTTTGTTAGGAGAAAGTCAGGGCTGCATGGTGGGGTCTCATCATGTGTGCTCTTCCAGACCAAGGCTCTCTTGGGTTATTAGCTGTGTTCCCAGATGAAACACTTCATTAAGAGGGAGCTGCAACAGCTGTACATAAATACTGGTAACTCAAGAAGATGGGGTCTCATGGATGAGTGTAGCTCTGGAATGGCAAATGACCTCAAGAGACAAGAGTTGATGCCACCTTCACCCCATCCAGGGCAGTGTGGGACCGGGAATCTGGAGACACCCTGCATGTGCATGGGCACCCACTGCCATTGGGTGCCAGAGAAACCCTCCAGCACCAGAGCCTGCCCTAAACACCTTCTGCTGTGATTACACAGGAAGAGTTTTCTTCTTCTCCAGTCTGAAACTTTCCTTGCAGGAGTCAGCAGACCTGGAGAATAATGTGTTCCCTCCTCTTTGAAAGCATTTTTTTCTGCATTTGAAGGCTGTTACTGTATCCTTTTCAGCCTTCTCTCCTCTAGACTAAACAACCTCTGCTCTTTCAAACTTTATTCCCAGGTTACATTTTCTAGATGTAATTTTTTTAGACAAATGGTTATTGCTATCCCCTGATCTCGCTATGGTCAGACTGGAACACTCCTGGCTTGTTCCCACTATGCCTCCTGATGCCTTGTGGCTCCATAGAGAGCCACAGAGAGGGACATTTAGAGACCTTAGACTAATCTGGGCCTAGCCCCCCTCATGATGCCTTGGCATAAATGTAAAATTCAGCTGGGAGACACTTCTGTGTTCTGCAAGGATTGCATCCTGGACCTGGAACCTGCTGTGGGCACCATAAGAGCCATGCAGACCTCTCAGTGCCTTCAGCTGGAAAAGCATAGCTTTGCTCTTGAGTGAGTGGAATAAATCCTTCACTGTCACCATGAGCAGATAAAATGAAGTTTCCCTCTCCCAGCCGCATGGCTTGCTGGTCACTTCAAGTGTGGCTCCCAAAAAAAAACTTGTGCATGCGCAGCCTGCCCAGTCTACCTGGGAAGACACATTTTGCCCTCAGCATGGGGCCTTTTCCACTGTGTCATGTGGAGAAATTAAGCCACTGGATGTTGGAGTGGCTTTACATCAGCCTCCTGAGCATGGGCTCCATCCCACCCCAAGTTCTGTGTGCTGGCTATGGTGGTGGGCATGTTCAGTGCTGGATTCCTCTTACAATCAGCATTTTCCCAGTGAATCAAGATCTTAGAATGTTTGTGCTTAATTATAATCAAGCTGTCTAAATGATCAGCCAGAAACATCCTGTGGACTGATTAAACCTCGCACTCCAAGCATGAGCCATTCACAGGATCCTTGTCTGAACTCACTGCCCTGTGCTGACTTCCCAGGGAAAAAGACTAAAGCACTCACGGGGGTCTGGTGGAAGTGTGTGAGGGGCTGGAGACCCCTGTCCTGCACAAACTAAACCAGTGAAGCTCTGGCTCTGCCCTTCCTGAGCTGGAGCACCTCGCTTATCACAGCTTGCTTTACTCTCCGCAGAAAGAAACAGGTTTCCCTCCAGGTCGTCCTGCTTGATCTTGACCACATCGTGCTGCCTGTGATGTGAAGGATGCAGATATGTCTTGTTTAATTTGAAAATACTATTTCACTCTTGCCATGTCTCCAGAGCCTGTGTCCAGACACTTGTTTTTATTCTTGCTGGATGCAGGACCACAGGAGGGAGATGGCTATGAGGGGCAGCTGAGACCTGCAGGTACCATCTGATATGGCTGGTGCTGGGAGCAAAGCATCAGCTCGCCCCACACCCATGTAAGTGGGACGAGGTTGGCCTCTTTTTAATGATGTTGCCAAAATCAATCTGTTGATGCCACAGAAGTATCTTGTGGTGTTGGAGCTGTATTTCTGCACAGTGCTGCTGTTGCTCGTTCTTATTGTGGAGCTGCACTGGCTCCCTTAATGAAGGGCTGCATAAATGTCACCAAGGGCTCATTTTCCATGGTCGTCAGCTGTTGTCTGACAGATCTGATTAAGGCCACATTGGGCTGTCAACAGCCATGATTCTCGTGATCAGCTCTGCCGGCAGTCCTGCTGTTGTTCTGGCTTTTCAGGAAGTCTTGGAGCGTTACTGAGTTGCTCTTCCCTCCCCAGGGGCTGTGCTGGGCTCCTCCACAGTGGCACAGGAGGGACATGGGGAGCAGTGCCTGATGTGGCAAATGCCTTCACTGGGTTCACAGGCAGAAGATTGCAGCTCCAGCGAGGAGGAGAAACATAATGGGAGTGTGGAGTGTGGGTGGGCAGGTCTTCAGAGGGGACGGGAAGTCCATTCAGGGCTTTTTCCAAAGGGCAATGGGCAGGGTTGGGCTTGGTTACTCAACATCAGCATGGAGTAGGGATGAAAAAAGAAAGCATGAAGTTGACTTGAAAAGTGTGTCCTTTTTGAAACAAAACATGGCTTTTCCTTCTGTTTAACCCAGCCTCTCCCTCTTCCTGTGGTCTTTAGGGATCACCTTCACTTTACCTTCCTCTGTAATCATAAACTCCAGAAACATCTCCATTAACAGCAGAAAAGCAAAGGAGCTGAGTCACAGGGAGCAAAACTAAACCATGTGAGGGCCAGTAGTGGCTAAAGCTCTCCCTGGTGCCACCGAGGGCAGGGTTTGGAAAACCTTGCCCACCTTTGTAGGATCTGTTGATCTTTTTAAGGCTGAGCCCAAGGAAACCCTGAAGCAGCTCATGAATGGGGTTAGTGACAGCAACCCTTGTTCTTGCTCAGGTTTAGCAGCAACAGCTAATGCCAAAGGAGCTGAGCTCTAAATGAAATGCAAGCAGCTTTTGTTAAGGGAAAAAGGGCTTTATTCTTGAATTGTGGGCTGGGTTGTTATTTTTTATAATTAATTTACAAAGTCGTAAATTCTCGGTGATTGCATAAAGGCTATGCGTCATGTTGGAAATTCCGCTGATGGTGCACAGCTCTCTGCGTTGGGTCTGCACTGGGATGTTGTTGGAGAGGGACAGGGAGAAGGGTGCCAAAGCAAACACTCCATGTTTGATTTGGGATGAAACAGATTTCCTTTGAAATAAATTACGAAACATCTTGTCCTGAGCTTGCAATGCAACCACTGACTGCTGCCAGTTGTCAAGCCAACAGGGAGATAGTCAGAAAATAGTCAGGAAACACCCATAAAACAAGCCAAGGACTAGGGCACTGTGGGGTGCTGCCCTAGGTTACAATGTAAGATGTGCCCAAATGTATGTATTCTATCATCATCTTCATAAGCTGTTAAAAACCGGTGGGGCAGTGTTCCCCACCTCCTGCATGACTCATCCCTGATAAACTCTGGGGATATCTCCTGTTAATGGGCCAGCTGTTGAAACCAAGTGGGGCAGTGTTCCTTATCTCTCCCATGACCCATCCTCCCTCCAGGGGGATATCTTCTGTTAATGGACCATCTAGTCTCACCTCACGACTGATAAAATTACATCATCCCATTGTGAGATGCTCCACCTGGAGGGAGGAACCAAGCATTCCATCCTGGATGTAATCTCAGATTTTGAACACCACAAGTAGCCTTTTTCCACTGGATTCCCAGAGGAAGACCAGACCCCTTGACAGGATCACTGCTTCAACAGAACCATCACTCCAGGACTGCAGCCACCATTTAAT
>VZTE01000511.1:0-82842 GCA_013397775.1 Eulacestoma nigropectus
AGAGGTGTTAGGCAGAGCTTTCCCTCACAGAGGTGTTAGGGAGAGGATAGAGAGACCAAATCTGCCGCTTTTCCACCTCAGAGGACGCTCACAATGAAGTGCAGATGGAGATCTTCCCTTTCCACCCTTTCTCTGGATGCTCTCACGTTCAGAGGTGACACAAATGCCGTTTGTTCCCTGCAGCTCTTCTTAGCAGAACAGCTGTAGGTGAATCAAACAGGATGGATATTTCCTCATCCCAAATTTGCTGTTGTCTGTCTGGAGGGACCAACATCGTTACTGTCCTCTTGTGGTGCCTCTTAATTTAATTTCAGGATATTTCTGCAATGGGACTGGACTTGTGTCTCCCACTGGATTGTGTGAGGCTGGGTTCTACTGCAGTGGAGGGAGCCTTTCTCCCAAACCTCCCAGGGTAAGCTGTGCTGTGGTGGAAATTGTGTAAAATACATAAAATATCTGTGGAACCGAGGGCCATAAGGTCACCTGAGTTCTCCTGCCCTGGATTAAAAATCACCCCTTCAACATTACCTCCTTCGTCAGGTGCATCTGGTTGATTGATAGTGAAAGGGGAACAGAGATAACAAAATACATCTGCCTTTCCTTGAGCTTTACATCTAAAACCTGAGCGATAGCTCGGTCTTTGCATGTTGATGCTGCAAAGCAGCACGAAATGCCACATCAGATTAAAATTCCAGAGGTTAACAGTTCATGAGTTTGATTAGAATGCTGCATCTGCCAGCCCTCCTCTGAGGCGAAATTCAGCAGGAATTTTTGAAGATGATGACAAGACTCAGCACTGCCTTTGTGCAGCCTTCAGGACCGAGGGGCGGGAGCAGCATTTCGTGCTGAACGTCTGCTTCTCTTCACCTTCAGAATCTGACTCAGATCTTGTTGCACATGAGGAGTTTTTAGGCTATAACTGAGGTGTTTTCCTTCCAAGCCAACAGGCAGGGGAGGTCCGTGCCCCCCTGGGCATTACTGTGAGGTGGGCAGCAGCAGAGCCCAGCCGTGCCCTGCAGGGACCTACAGCCCGTCCTGGAGTGGGACACGGTGCCTGGAGTGCCCAGAGGGCTTTTACTGCACCTCTGCCTCCCCCAACTACACAGACTGTCCTCAAGGTAGGTCTGACTGCCCCACCCCGGGGCATCTTGCTGTCCCTCAGCTCATTTCATACTCCTGGTGTGATGTATCTGCCAGAGCAGTGATAAATTGCAGGATAGACCCACACTCGTGGCTTGGGATCAGTCCTTCCCGCAAAGAGATGAAGGGAATGCCTCATGTGCAGGCTGGGAATCCTTCCCAGGCTGTTCCCAGCCTGTCCTAACCATTATGGAACCACCTTTTCTTTCCAGGTCACTACTGCCCCAGGAACACAGAATTTGCCACGCAGCATCCCTGTCCCCCCGGAACCTACAGCGAAGCCCTGAATCTCCGGGATGCTTCCAAGTGCCAGCTGTGTCCTCCTGGAAGGGTCTGTTCCAGGCCAGGCCTGGCCAGGCCAGATGGACTCTGCATGCCTGGGTGGTTTTGTCCACCTGGATCCGCATGGAGCACGCCAGTGTTCCCTGGAAATCACTCTGGTAGGGAGGGGAACAGTAAAGTGTGATGGTGGTGATTGTTGAGGGGGATGTTGGGGGATATTAAGGTCACCAGCCAGGTTCAGGATGGATTTCTTTCCCTTTTCTTCCCTTAATTCAGTGCTTTAGCTCCATTCTTCCTGAGCTGTTTCAATAAACAGTGTTTGCAATTCTCGTGTTCCAACTCTCTCTGTGTCTTTCCCATTCACAGGAAAGGCAGCTCCACCTCCAGGACCCGTTGGGTTGTGCCAAGCAGGAACTTTTTGTCCTGCTGGGTCATCCCTTCCTCTTCCCTGCCCTCCAGGTAGGAGCTGAGTGTTTCTTCCAGCACAACTTTTTTGGGTTAGATTTTTGGTGCCTGTGTCCTCTTTCCCCTTGTGCCAAGACCCACAGGCAACCCCAGCCTCGTGCTGTGACTGCTCCCGCTGTCTCCAAAAGCTGCTCCTACTTCTGCCCCGTGCTCCAGGTTGGTTCTGTGCCAGCCCAGAGCTGGCAGCTCCGTCGGGACCCTGCGAGGCCGGGTTCTACTGCACGGGAGGCTCCACAACCCCAAAGCCCAGGGATGGAGCAGGGGGAAACATCTGTCCCCAAGGCCACTTCTGTCCTGCAGGGAGTTATTCCCCATCTCCGTGTGCCCCAGGTAGGTTTGGTGGCAGCTGGTCCCTGCGGGCATTTCCCTTCCCAGAGCCCAGCTGAGGCTGTGCCGTTGCTCTGCAGCCCTTGTCAGGCTGTGCTGAAGTTCTCCTCTACCCCCCCCAAAGAAAAGCTGCTCTCAGCATGGAAATTCAGCCACTAATCCAGTGCTGCTGCATTGGAACATCAGCCCTAAACCAGACAGGAATTGCTGAACTGCCCCCGGAGCTGCTGGTGGGGAGGGAAGCTCCTGCTGAGCCCTCCTGAAGGACAGGGCACACAGCCAGGACATGTGAGAGCCTCTGCACCCCCCCTGCACAGGGAGAGATCATTAACAGCATCACTAATGAGGCCAAGGGTTACATTAAATGAGAGGCTGTGGGACATTTGTTTCTTTCCTGGATTAAATCTATAGTTGTACTAGCAAGGGGTTGCCCTGCTCTGTCCAGAAATAAACAGGAATCCACCTCAGCCAGCAGCCAGGCCCTCAGCCTCTCCCAGGGCCGTCCTAGAGGAGGCTCTCATCCCAGGGAGTGCTGGGATTTTGGGAATCCCTTCCTAAACCAGCATCCTTCTGCATCTTCTGGGACCAGCGCAGCCAGGAAGTTCCTGTGTGAGCTGCTGCTGATAATTGCCCCACAACCACTTCCAGCAGGGGATGTGAGGATGCAATAATGGGATTTTGGTGGGTTTTTATTGCCAGGCTCCTTCTTGCCTCATCGTGGTGGCCACTCAGCACAGGACTGCCAGCCCTGCTCCCCGGGCTGGTTCTGCTCCCAGCACGGCCAGAGCTCCCCGCAGGGTTTGTGTAAGGAAGGATGGTTTTGCCCTGCAGGCTCTGTGTCAGACCAGCACTCAGGTAGGAATCCTTTGGGATCGTTCTTTACCTCCAGGAGTTTCAGCAGCAACATCAGTTTAATATCACGCTTTAGTTACAGTTTAGAAATGACTGTTGAGGTTAAAAACGTTTTCCAAAAATCATTCCAAGTGACACAGGGTAAATGATTGGGTAATGGTGAGAAGTAGGAAAAAGAGGGGACCTTATCAAGGCAAAAAAAAAAAAAAGCTGAAAAAATACAAATATTTTCACCACAGCAGTGATGTTAGAGGGGTATTTCTTTTTTTTCCTCCCAGATTATTTGTGCCCTGTGGGTCACTACTGCCCGCCTGGCAGCCCAGAGCCCGTGCCCTGTCCCCCTGGAGAATACCAGGAGCAGGCTGGGAAAGGCCAGTGTGAAACATGCCCGGCAGGAATGTGAGTGACATGGATTTGCTCCTTCCTCTTGCTGCTTTCTTAGGAATTATCCAGTGTTTCCCTCTGCCTCGGGCTGCTCTGTGTCTGATGGACAAGACACACTTTGATACACAAGTCTGGCTTTCCTGTTTCTGTTTTCACATCACCTTTCCCTTCATTGTGTCATTTTCTGTACCACAGAAGTTCTTGTGTCGCAGGGAATCCATCCTGTGGATGGATGTGGATGGGATGTGGAGGGGGATGGATGTTCTGCCTGCTGGCATGGGCAGGGTGATCCTGCCAGGTCACACCCGAGCTCTCTGCTGGTTTTTCCAAGGAATTTCCTTCCCTTTCATTCTGTAGTCACTGCTGTGCACGAAGTTTTTTGTCCCTGGCGCAACAGGGGGGGAGAGCACAAGCACTGGGATTCTTTGGCAGGTTCTGTGCCCCACAAGAACACCCAGGTGATGCCCAAGAGAACATCCACGGCGTGGCCAAAGCCCTGGAATGCCCAGCAGGACATTACTGCCCGCCAGGAACGAGGGCTGCCAACCAGTACCCGTGTCCAGAGGGCACCTACAGCCACCAGCCCGGCCTGGCAAACCCCAGGGACTGCAGGCCTTGTCCTGGGGGCACGTTCTGTGCCAGGGCAGGTGGGAACTGCGTGTGGATTAAACAAAATCCTCATCTGCTTTGGGTCTGGGAGTGAATGAAGGGTTCTGTGCAGTTCATCCAAATGTTCCGGAGCGTTTGCAGCCATTTCTGGGAGCCCTTGAGTAGATTTGAAAAGTTTTTTGCAAACCCTCTTTTGAAAGTTAAATTAAAGGCAGATCAAGGTGGTTTTGCTCTAACAAAGGTTATGAAAGCAAGAGTCAGGCAGCTTGGGGCCTAGGGCTCATTTGGGCTTGTCTCTTAGTGGAAAGACTTATAATGATCATCCCTTCTCTAAAAGAGTGCTTTAGGAAACCATTTTGGCTTTTATCTCTCTGCTCATCAGTTGTGTGAGTAAATATTGAGAGCACAGATCGAGCTTTTAACCAACAGAGCTCCTGACTGGCCAGGAGGCTCTGGGATCATCGTGGTGACCAGGATTGTCTGGATGGCTTAGTCCCAGAGCTGATTTATGGGATGCCTCTGGCTCATCTGACTTGATGCCCGTTGCCTTTAGGACTCTCAGCCCCAAGTGGCCCGTGCTGGCCTGGGCACTTCTGCACTTCCCAGGCCCGTGTGCCCGACCCTGTCGGTGATGGGACAGGGGGTCTGTGCCCAGCAGGGCATTTCTGCCCTCCAGGGAGCCCTGAGCCTCAGCCGTGTCCCAGCGGCACCTTCCTGCCCCAATCCGGGATGGGTTCCCGTAATTCCTGCCTGCCCTGTCCTGCAGGGAAGTTCTGCCAAGGAGAAGGCCTGGCTGCTGTTTCTGGTGTGTACTGCACGCATCCAACACCCTTTTTTCTCTCCCAGTTTGGGTATTTTTTATGTTTTCTGCTTCCAAACCTAACGCTGAATCTTTTCTCTCGCAGGACCTTGTCAGGCTGGGTTTTTCTGTGATCCTGGCTCCACACAGGCAGACCACAGGCACTGCCCCGCTGGCTCCTACTGCCCTGAAGGCTCTGAATTCCCAATCCCCTGCAGCCCTGGAAGCTTCAGCCCTGCCAGTGGGAAAGGGCAGGCAGCAGAGTGTCAGCTGTGCCCCGCTGGGCACTCCTGCAGCGGTGAGGATGCGCTGGGGTTACAGAGTGAGGAAAGAAAATCACCCAGCACAGCTTCATTTCTGACAGCCTCGGGTACAGCGAGAGCAAACCGAGTGCCCCACATCAGTTTTAGTCAGTGACGGTTTCTAGCACGAAGCGTAAATGCCCCGAATCATTTTAGTTCCAAAGCTCCTGTTGGGTTCTCGGGAGCAGCCTCAGGTCACCCAGAACTCCTTGTTTGCTGCTAAACCTTCTCTGCACCTCTTGTGCATGTCTGACATGGCTTTGGCCTCGCAGGGAAACAAATATTCCTGGCAGGGAGCTCTTGGTCTGGCCAGCAGCCAGAGCTGCTCCTCCTCAGAGCTCCTCACTGCCTGCACAAGGTGTTTGTCTGCTCCCCCCAGCACTGAGATCTTTGTGGTCACTCTGACAGTAACAAATTCACCCATCACCTTCCAGGGGACAGAGAGGCTTTTCCTTTCTCAAGTGAGCAGCTGAAGCAACAGGAAGGGAATTACTTGGCTGAGCTAACGTGAGTTTTAGCAGAGCTGGAACCAGAGCTGAGAGCCTCAGAATCCCAGCTGAGCTTTTTCATGGGAAAGCTGGGTTTTCCTCAGGCATTTAATTCAGGACTGACCTCACCTGTGTGATGAGGTGCTCTCTGTCTGAGGCTGGACTGCAGAGAATTGGTACTTCCTGATGCTCGGTAGAGGTGTATGAGGAAGGAGATCATTATTTTGGGTTTCCATTGTCTCTGATCTGGGAAAAATCCCGTCTGAGGGACCGTGTTCTGCAGGCTTCTGCTGCTCATCACCTGCCAGAGCCCACTGCTATCCACAGGGATCCTCCTGCCCCGTGGGATCTGCTTTCCCTGTGCCTGGCTGGACTAACAAGGGAGGGAGGCTGCTCCTCTTGATAGACAGCGTCAGTACCTGTCACAATCCCTCCTGAGCAAGGTTCTTCTCTTGCATCCCAGGTCCTGGAGCACAAACTCCTGAGCTGTGCCCTGCTGGGCACTTCTGTCTGCCAGGGACCAACTTCAGCACGGAACACCCGTGTCCCAAGGGCACCTTTGGCCCCAGGACCGGTGCCACCAGTGAGTCTGACTGCGAGCCCTGCCCAGCAGGTGAGAAGGGACTGGGCACAGGGGGGACAAACGTGCAGATGAGTTTTCCTTTCACATTATTGACCCCTCCACTGCTGTTCTGTGCAGCTCCTCGCCCTGACATGGATCTCTGTTCGTTTCAGGGATGTATTGCTCAGCTCCAGGTCTATCCCAGCCATCTGGATTTTGTTCCCCGGGTTATCACTGTGCCAAGGGAGCCGTCAGCCCAGCCCCCTTCAAGCACAGGGTGAGTTCCAGGCAGCAGCACAGTGATCCAGGGACCAGGACTGGCCTGTCACAGTCTCCTGGCTTCTGGTGGGATGTTTTCCAAGCATTTCTGTTCCCTCAGCTGCTGGGACATGCTGCTCCTGATGTCTGCTGGAATACCTGGCTGCCCGTGGATAAATTCCAGCCAGACCCTCATTTCTACGTTGCAGTGGAGCGTGGGGTGTAACATCTCCTCTAAAAGATGCCATCGGGGACAGGATAACCACCCTTCAGGACCCTTTTTATGCCAATGCTCTTTGTTTCGTTTCAGAGGCAGCAAATTTGCAGGACTCAGCCCCATGTGCCAGAACCTCTCTCTGTGCACACTGTGCACAAATCTCCTCCTGATAACACTTCTCCCCTGTATTTTCCTCATCCAGGTGGAATCCTCCAGCCCTGCCCTGCCTGGCAATGACATCTGCCCCGTGGGCCACTTCTGCCCCCGTGGCACCGGGCACCCCGTGCCGTGTCCCCCTGGATCCTTGTCCAGCGCCGTGGGCCTGGGGGCAGAGGAGCAGTGCCAGCCCTGCCCAGCTGGGAGGGTCTGCAGCGGCCCAGGGCTGGCTGAGCTGGCCCAGACGTCGCTGTGTGACCCGGGGTGAGTGTCACTGTCACTGGTCAGTGACAAAGCACAGCCTTGCTGGGAGTTGTAAGCAAGGGACATCCAAATTTCCACATCCTGGGATTGTTCTCAGCCCTTTGGTTGGGATGTGGCATCTCCCTGTAGGTATTTCAGAGCTATCCCTGTTCCCTTCACGTTCGCCTGATGTTCTCATACATCTTTTTTCTCTGTTTTCAGTGAAAAAAATCATTATTATAAACAAATTGCTGTTGCAAATCCCTTATTTAGCCCCATAATGACACTTGCTGGGAATTTAACTTTTCTTCCCTTCTGAGTCCTCTTCTCCCACAAGGTGGTGCAAGAAGCAGGGACAAGGCACCATTCCCAGCCTGTGTAAAGTGCCCTGAGCAGTGTCTGCCCATCTCAGGAGCCTCAGGGCAAGAGGCTACAGAAATCTGATTTATTTTATAAGTGTAAGAGAGTCTTAGAAGTGGTTTCAGTGCAGTGTAATGAGATTTCATGGGGAAAGATTTCTGATAGCAGCTCTTCAATTGAGCAGAGAAAATCACAATGAAATTTGTTTAGAAGTTGAAGCTAAGCTGGGAATACAATGAGAGCTCACTGAGAAGGACTGAAAATAATTATTCTTGGGAATACAAGGGATTTGACCTCTCCTAGTTGAACTTTAAGCTTTCCCAAAATTTCCTTTAACCCTAAAAGTTATTACAGCCTGACTGTAACAGTAATGATCAAGATTTTCTGAGCTGGATGGTAATGAAATGTAAATTATAAATTATAAATGACCCTCGACTTCCAAAATCCGTGAAGGCCTCGTCCCTCAACAGGGAGCAGTTTGCTGCTTTTCAGCACCTTTATCACACACCATCCATCACCCGTCAGAACCTGCTGCTCAGTTGGAATTGGTCTTGCTTCCAAGCAGGAAAAAAAAGCTGCTTTTCTGGTCTTTCATTCAGTGCTGTTCGTTTCACACTCAGTCGTTTGCCTTCAGGAGTGGGAATTTTTTCCCCTCCAGAAACTCCATCGCTTGAATCCTTGTCTTTGATGAGATCACAGCTCTCATTTCCTTGTTGTTCAGCTCTTAGAACCACCATGGTTTCTGAATTTCTTCATCTTTGCTCGTTGTGAGGGGCTGGGAGGGAAGTGGTGGAGGGAAGAGAGGACTGGGGATAAAAAGAGGCTCAGCAAAGGCAGCAGGGACTGAGCACCTGGGCCCTGTGTTTTGAAGCAAAAATATTTTCGTTTTCAAAGGCTTTTCCTTCCAGAATGAGAACAGTTTCCAGGCAGCCTGGTGTAAAAAAGCCTTTTCCCAGGATTTTCAGGGCACGAAGTGGGGGGAAGTTGCCAGCACAGCTGAACCGAGCCGCGTTTTCCAGGGACGGCTCCTCATGTGCCTCCCCCATCCTCACCTGTGAGCAGGGCTGGGATCTCCTTGTTCCAGGCCTGGATTCTCTGTCTCTCCAGCTATGTTTGCCTGGAAGGAAACTCGGCCCCCTGCCCTTCGGATGGGATCCATGGATACAGATGTCCCCGTGGCTCCTACTGCCCCGCGGGCTCGGGGCTGGAGCTGCCGTGCGAGCCTGGCACCTTCAGCCCCGTGCCCGGGGCCAGCTCCTGCCTGCCCTGCCCGGCTGGCACGGCCTGTGGCGGTGCTGGCACCGTGCAGCCCCTCAGCTGCCCCAGAGGTGAGCACGGGGGTGCTGCACACCCCAAACTCGGCTGGGAGGAGGAGTGGGGGAGACCTCTCTGCACTCAGGGAACGGGGGATTTGCTGCTGCTTGGAGCGGGCCCGGCATTCCCCCTTCCCCCCTGGTTCTGAGCGGCGTCTCCCGGCCCTCTCCACGCACAGGGTACTACTGTCCAGGCCGCACTGCTGTCCCTCTGCCCTGTCCCGAGGGGACACTGAACCCCTTGGAGGGGGCACTGGCGCCCACGGCCTGCAGGCAGTGCCCTGTGGGGAGCTACTGCAGGGGAGAGGCCAACTGGGAGCCCGATGGTGAGTTTGGGTAAGAACAGACCTGCCCCAGCACAGGGGCTGGGGACTGGGGCTGGAGGATGTGGGGAAATGGGAAACATCTCCATGAACGGGGTAAAGGCTGCTGCAGGACACCCTTCACCCGTGTCTGGGCTTATCAGCCTCTTCTTTTTATCTGTTTCATTCTTCTCGCTGAGCATTTATTTTGGATGTTGTTTCTGTTGCTGCATTGCTTTTCCCTCTCTCCCTTTTTCCTTCTTTCTCTTTAACACTTTTATCACTGCTCTTTCTGTCCTCCAAAATCCTTCCCCTCTCATTTACGCACAGAGTGATTGTCCCTGGGCCAAAACTCCAGGGCTGGATACCTGGAAAGAAGAGGGACAGAACCCTTCCCACAGGAAACAAAACACAGGGAAGCAGTTAGAGAGGAGATAAGATGAGCAAACGCCAGGTGAGGTCAGAGCAAGTAAAGAAAGGGATGGAGGCCAAGGGTTAATGAGAAGAAGGAAAAGCAAAGCAAAGGTGACCAGCCCAGGCTATCAGCAGTGATAATCCAGGACAAGGATGGGCTTTGGCTTCTCTCTGGAGTTATCTGCTGTTTGTGAGGGTTTGAGGAGGTGCTGTGGGCGGTGGCTGCCTCCCTCTGTGTTGCTCAGGTCTGTGCTCGGCCGGGTACTTCTGCGAAGGGGGAGCCACCGATGCCACCCCACGTGGGACACCCGGGTTCCCTCTCAGCGGGCCCTGCCCTCTGGGGCACTACTGTCCAGAGGGAACTCCTTTCCCAGTTGCCTGCCCGGCTGGGACCCTCAACAACGCCACTGGTGAGTGTGACTCCACCCATGGCTTTGTCCTGTGGGGACTTCAGTGGTGACCACTTGCCCCTAAGGTCAGTGGCCACGTGTTACCAGTGACGGTGGCCACACGTTACCAGTTCCAACAAGTGCTGCTGATGCTGGGAGTGCACTGGGTGCTCCCCCATCTCCTGTGTCCCCTGGTGTTTGTGTCCCCTCAGGAGGCGGCTCCCAGGCCAGCTGTGTGCCCTGCTATCCCGGGGCTTTCTGCGCCAGCGCTGGGCTGAGCTCTCCCACAGGACCTTGTTCTGAGGGGTTTTACTGCCCAGCAAACTTCAGCTCCGTCAGCCCCGCGGCGTTCCTGTGCCCCAAGGTACTGCTGAGGGGTGGGACAGGGAGCTCTCAGCCTGGCCAGGGCTGTTCGTGTCCCACAGTGGCAAAGGGTCACCCACAGCTGATGGAAACATTGGTTACATCTCCACAGAGGTTTGGGTGATTCTGGGGTTTGTACAGCCCCTCAGTTTGGCACCGTCTCCATGAAATCCTCTCTCTTCTCTGTCCTCGCCAGGGTCACTTCTGCGGGTCGGGGACAGCCCTCCCGAGGCCGTGCCCTGCCGGGCAGTACCAGCCAGCCACGGGCTCTGCCTCCTGCATCCCGTGCCAGAGAGGATTCTACTGCCAGGAGCTGGTGGCAGGGGACCCCAGGCGCTGCCCACCTCATTCCTACTGTCCCACAGGTACTCTGGCACTTGCCAAGGGCTCAGGTGTCGTGTGCCTGCCTGTGACCCCAGAGATCCCTGAGTACAACCCTGTGTGTCTCCCTCAGGCCAGGAGGTGGCAATGAGCCAGTGTGGCACAGTGGCCACCTGAGAGCCACTTGTTACAGCTCGAGAGCCTTGTCAGACTACAACACTCATGCTGAGCTTTATTGTTGTCTCTGGGATTTCCCTTTTAGGGACACGAGTTCCTCTCACCTGTCCCGAAGGCACCTTCACTCCTGAAAACGTGAGTGGCCTCTGGGATGAGAGGGAATGCCTGCCTTGCCTGCCTGGCCACTACTGCAGGTTAGGATTCAGTTCAGCCTGGCGCCACTTCCCTTCCTCTGGAGCAGTTTGGCGTCCTTGTTTCGTGCTGGTGAAGTTCTTCCCAGCTTGTCTCTTGCATTTCTCTCACTCAGTGAAAAGAAATATAAGCTTAGACACAGGGCTGGGTACAGGGGCATTGGATCTGTGCATTTGGGGAGGCAAAAACAGTCTGGGATCATTGTTATGGTACAAAGAAGCCCCTGGAAGAGGTCGTGGGTGGCATTTATGAAATCATGGGAGTAATGCAGAAAGTCCAGCCCAGTGGAAAGTCACCCACAATTTCATCTACAGCACTTTTCCATGTTCATTGAATTTGGACTGGCTCCCTTTAGTCCTCTACATGTTTTTATAAGTGGATAAATGTGTCTATTTTCTCTCTCATCTTAGAAATTATTTTTATTGCAAACTTTGCCGTATTCACCGTGTCGATACTTGCTCTGCTTTTCCACCAAAGCAGCAGCAGCTCGGAGTACACAAATTGTTGTTTTCTTCTCCGCTCCAGGCACGGAAGGCTGGAGGGGAAATGTGCTGCTGGATATTTCTGCCTGGCTGGGAGCTCTCAGGCTGCTCCCCAAGGCCTCTCCTTCTCCTGGCGCTTCCTGGCCGGGTGCCGCTGGGGCCAGGTGTGTGCGGGGCTGTGTCCTGCAGGTAGGTGAGGATCTCAGTCATGCTTACAGCACAGAAAATTGACTTGCTGCTAACCAAGTGGAGAGAACCTTGCCTTGCCTTATGTACTGCGTTTTATATAATTAAAATTATCATTGCTCGTTGATTTCCTCATTTTTGCATCTTTGGAGCCGAAGTGTGCCAGGCCGAAAAGGCCACCTGGAATTTATGGTGCTGAGCTGCCAGTCCAGGAGAGTTTGAGTGCTCCTGGCTTGGCCTCCCAACAGCTGTTGGGAAAAGTTCATCCCACAGCAACAGCAGACTCTGGCTCGGTCGTTTTTGCCACTGGAGGATTTGCGTGTTTCACTTTTATCTCCTTCCCACCCCTTTCTGTAGGTTTCTACTGCCTGGAGGGGTCTGAGGTGCCCACACCGTGTCCTGCCAACACTCTCAGAGCTCTCCCAGGCGCTGGGAAGAGGGAGGATTGCCTGCCCTGCCCACCAGGCCGCTGGTGCAAAGCAGGTTGGGGGGCAAACACTGAGGGGAGGGGATGGGAGCTGCTTTTCGGGAGAGTTTTTGTATCCCTGATTTCCCAATTCCAGCCCTATTTTCCCCCATTCCAGCCCCATTTTCCCAAGTTTTTCACCCCTTCCAGCCCCTTTTTATCCTGTTTTTCCTGATCCCATCCCATTTCCCCCCATTCCAGCCCCATTTTCCCAAATTTTCCCCCATTCTGATCCGTTTTTCCCACATTTTCCCCCTCTCAGCCCATTTTTCTACCATTTTTCCCAATCCCATCCCGTTTCCCACCATTCCAGCCCCATTTTCCCCCATCCCAGAGGATGGCTTGGATGTCAGTTGTGGAACTGTGGGACAGTCCTGGCAGTGAGGAGTTCTGCAGAGAAAAGAGGCATTGAACTGTTAATCCAGTGATTTCCCTGTGTGCCACTGGCAGGAGAGGGGCTGGGATGGTGGAGCTGGAGGGTGCAGGAGGGCACAGAGCAAAGGCGTTCCAGCGGCACTGGAGACACCCCTTGAAGCCTCTCTTTCTGTTTTTTAGGGGACTCGGAGGCCCATCCCTGCCCTTCGGGACACTACTGCTTTGGGAGCAATGGCAGTGACCACAGCAGTGTCCTGGCCCCTCAGGAGTGCCCTCCGCAGACCTTCCGTGGGCACCCGGGAGCCCGGAGCCTGGCGGAGTGCCAGCCCTGCCCTCCGGGCTATCACTGCCCCTTATCAGGTGAGTGCAGAGGGAAAGCCAGCCCTTTCCCGCCTCTGGGTGACAAAATTCCCTCCCTTTCCCGCCTCTGGGTGACAAAATTCCCCAAGATGAGATAGGGAAAGGGAGAGAGAATTCCTGCTCACAGCGACCCAAGAGCCTTTCTCCAGAATCCCCCCTGGCCATCCAGCCTCCCTTTCCTCACTCCCTTCTCTTCCCCACAGGCCTGACCAGGTTTGAGGATTATCCCTGCCCCCCTGGATACTGGTGCCCTGGCAAAGGGGACACTTTCCTCTGTCCAGCTGGCACTTCCAGGATCCAGCCTGGTGCAAAATCCTTGGAAGAGTGTGATCCCTGCTCGCCTGGATACTACTGCCCGGACCCAGCTCAGACAGGGCTCCCCAACACCCAGGGGATACCTTGCAAACCTGGCTATGAGTGCCCAGCAGGTGACATGACCTTTGCTTTCCTTATTTCTGAGCCTGGATGATGGATCAGAAGGGATTTAGCAGGCTCTGGTCCCATTCTCCCAGGACATGATCCCTCTTATCCCTCCCTGTTTCTGTTTAGCTGAGGTTGCCAAAGTGGTCTGAGCTTAGAAAAGGAGATATTTTCATGCAGGGCCAGGCATTGAGGTGTCAGCATTTCATGCTAAATAATGAACTGGTTCCCAACAGTTCTGTGTCCTCTTGGGAGCAGTAGGAAAAGCAGAGAGTTTGTGGAAAAGCCTCCTTCTCTCTGCCTCCCAAGCACAGATTCTCCTGCTCTGGGAATGTCGCATAAACGCTGTTCCCCCGTTTCTCCCCCAGGGTCAGTAAATCCCAAGCCCTGCAGGCCTGGCTTTTACTGTGGTGCTGGGACAGGAGAGCCTCCCCTGTGTCCTGCTGGGTACCACTGTCCTGAGGGATCCTGGACTTACAACAGCCCCGAGCAGCTGTGAGTACCTGGGACTTGGCACAGCCAGCCTCCAGGTCCTAAAAACACTGAATATTGGGAAGTGTGCCTGGGATCCAACCTAAACCACGGCCTTTGTGCATTGTGCAAAAGCAAAGGAGTCCTGTGGCTGCAGTCACAGATTTGGTGACTGCTGGGACTGAACAGGGGGATTTATGGTTTCTACTTAGCCTGGAAGCAGATGAGAACCATTTTTAATTTTGCCCTGTGTCTTCACTGATCATGGAACCCGTGAACTGTCAGAAATCGTTTTCAGAGATTTTCTTCCCTTCCCCTGCCCTGTTTTTCCTCCCAGGTGTGTGTTCCCGTACTACTGCCCCCCGGGCAGTGCCCACCCAGTGCCCTGCGAAGGAGGGCACATGGCCCTGAGCCTGCCTGGCCTGAGGGGCTCAGCTGAGAAATCCTGCAGGGTCTGTGCTGCAGGGACCTTCCGCAGTGACCCCCTGATCTCAGCGCCCTGCCAGCCCTGCCCCGCTGGCTTCACCTGCCCACCAGGTAAACTCAGCTGCCACGGGGGAGTGGGGCAAGGAACAGCAGCTTAAATTGGAAGCAGAGAGTTTGGAGTTCTGTGTGGGCAAAGCTCTCAATCCTCTGCAGTTATAAAACCCTGGTGTGGGCTGTCACGTGGGTTTGCCACTGGATTTAGCCGGTGGAAGAGCTGGGAGAAAGCAAAACTGAGATTTATATTTAAATATGAATTAGACTGGAAAACGCTGATCTGTACACGTGTGTATTTATATAGACTCGTGCCTATAGACAGAGAGACGTGTGTAGATGTGTCACTGGGACAAGCAAGTGCTCTCTGCCTCTCTCTCAGCACTGCTGGGGTCCCTAATGCCACCCCTTTCTCCAGGCAGTGACAGCTACCACCAGCAGCCCTGTCCCCGTGGCCATTACTGCCCTGCCCTGTCCCCTGCCCCGCTGCCCTGTCCCCCGGGCACCCACGGGAGCAGCCACTTTGCCAAGCACCCGGGGGACTGCCAGGCCTGTCCTGCTGGCACCTTCAACCACCTCCCTGCCCAGGCTGCCTGCTTCCCCTGTGGCAGCTCTTCCTCCTCTCAGCCGGGTGAGTTTTTGTGTGTGAGTGAATTTTCCCCTCTGTTGAGGAGTTTCCTGGTGTTCCACAAGCCCTGGGATCCTCCTGGGGCCGGGGGTGCTGCCCATGCCCAGCTGCTCTTCCTCTGTCCCACCCAGGAGGAGGATTCCATTTTCAAAGCTTTTTTCCCCCTCTTACAGTGTTGTCCAAGGGGATTTGATCTCCTGAAAAGAAGGAAGAGCTGAGCAGCTCTACTCCAATTCTTGCTCTATCATGGCTTTGAAAGAGGTGGAGTTTGACCAGCATTGCTCTAGCCATGATTTGGGGGGATTGTGTTAAATAGGTGTGCTTTTGAGCCCAAATTGGGCGCTGAGGCCATGATAAAGTGGGATAAGGCTGGAAACTGCAAAAATAAAGAGTGCCTATTCCTTGCCCAGTGTATGTGCAGCACTGCCCCAGCATTTCAGATCAGGCAGATTTGAGGCTGTTGAGGCACGAGAGAGGGGCTTGGCAGCCTTGCCTGGCTGGGTCCTTGCCCCATGCAGGGGCTTAATCCACACATTAATGGGGGGCTTTGTCAAAACCCTGCTGCCAAGGAGCAGCTGGGCCTTTCTGCCTCTCTGGCTAAGTGGGTGCTGCAGGAGATGCTCTAACGCTGTGTCGGTGCAGCAGAGGCGGGCTGGCCCCATCTGGCTGTGCTGTGGCTCAGCTCTGCCCTGGAAGAGGGGCACAGGCTCCGGCAGCGTCACTGACGTGAGCAGTGGGATTTGACAAAGAGTGCTGAGCACAGCAGCTGCTCCTTCCCAGCCAGCACCGATGTTCCAGGCTGTACTCCCCACCCTAAATCCGGCCTTTCTCCCAGGTGCCACCAGCTGTACCTGCCATGGCTTGAACAGGGCTTTCCAGCAGTCAGATGCCTCCTGCATCTGCCAGGCAGGTTATGTTTATTACGATGAGAGAGGCAAGAAAGACCCTGATGGCAACAGCGATCAGGATTGTCGACCTCAGGTAAAACCAGGCTCCAAACTAAAATTGGTTTTGTGATGTGCAGGAGAGGGAGAGCTTTCAGGCCTCAAGCTAAGCCAAATGAATCTTTTAGGTATTTTATTGTAGGATGTTTCCTTTACCAGGATCTTGTGAGGTAAAATTTAAATTCATTAGGGCAGGAGGTAAAGGATCCTTCCACACCAGGGCAATGGGAGCAGCACAGTGTCTGACATGGATGACAGAGGCAGGAATTTAGGCCTCATTATTAATGTGAAGTCCGTCATCAGAACTGCCATGGGCAGGGAGACACTAAAACCAATTCTTGTTTTTATCTTGCATTATGTCACTTTTTTTCCTCTTTGTGGATGAATGCCGTAGTGCAAAACCTCCTCCTGGCAGGGGTTGCGCAGCAATCTAGAGTGTCAAAATTCTACTCTGATTCCTTCAACCATTTTCTTACAGCTGAACTTCTTCATTAGAGCCTCCTGAGGGGTTGGGAGGTGAAATTGCCCTGTTCTTTCTTCCCCGCTTTCCTCACTGGATTGCCTTTATGTCGAAAATCTGAAGCGCAGCAGTGGGGAGGAGGAGAATTTTAGGGACGCTGCAGCTCAGCTGAAGCTCTGGAGCTTGTCTGGGCGGGTTTCTCTGCAGGTGGATGAGCTGTGTGCCCCCGGCGAGGTCCGGCTGGCGTCCACGCGCCGCTGCGTCGTCCCCGAGCGCCACGACTGCGCTCCCGCCTGCGGGCCAGCGGGAGGGGAGCTCCACGCACAGCTGGGCATGTGAGTCCCACCCAGCGCTGCCTCTCCTCCAAAACGCTTCTCAATAAGCCCTGAGCTACTGATCCCGCGAGCTCATGCCAGGGTTGGGCCGTGGGAGGTGTTTTTTGGGAAATTTTCCATCGGTGAAGTTCCTTTCTGTGGAGGTCCTGCCTTCTTTGGCTCTGTTCTTGTGCCTGTGTTTCCAACGTTACCTGGTGGTTTTGTGTCTTGGGTGGAGACTCCAGAATCACCCAGTGACAAGGGGAGTGTGGACAGAGCTCACATTTTCTGAGGTGTGCGACTTCTCCACCTGTCTCAGGTTGAGCCCCTCTGAAGTGGGTGATCACTCTGTTAGATTTAGGCCAGGAATGAGGAAATCAATCCTTGTTCCTTCCCACACGTCTTTAATCATCATAGAATGGTTTGGGTTTAATTCCAACTGGAAATCGATCCCTGTCCCACCCCCCTACACACACACATCTTTAATGGTTTGAGTTGGGAGGGAACTTAAAAATCATTTAATTCCAACTGGAAAGCAATCATTGTTCCCCCCCTCCACATCTTTAGTGGTTTGGGTTGGAAGGAAACTTAAAGACCATCTAATTCCAACCCCCTCCCCTGGGCAGGGAGACACTGAAACCAGTTCTTGTCACATGATATCACTTTTTTTCTCATTGTGAATGAATTTCTGTGTTGCAAAATCTCCCCCTGGCATGGGTTGCGCAGAAATCTGGTGTGTCAAAATCGTACCCTGATTCTTTCAACCATTTTCCTGGAGCTGAGCTTTGGGGTGGGTGTGTAATGCTCTGCTACAGGACTGAAGGTGGTCCCTATTAGACACCAACCAAGCACTGTTAGTGGGGTGTCACATTTTGGCCTTGAAGAGCAGGCACGGTGCTGAAGAGATGGGCAGGGACTTTGCTCCATCCTGTTTTCCATGGATACAGAGCAGGATCATCCACCCCGTGGGATGTGAGAGACTGAGGCTGGCCTCTTGCGGCTCTTTGCTCGGGGGTCAGGACTGATGGAGGATTTGTCCCCTGTTCAGATGTCACTGCAGGCAGTACGTCTCTGCTGAGGAGCTCTGTGACCAGCTGTGCCTGCTGAGAGCCCCACGGATCTCCCTGGGCTTTGGCGCCCACAGGGAGCTGCTGCTGAGGATGAACGAGGGGGAAGTGAGGGTAGGTGTGGAGGGGGAGGGATTGCTTTTCTAAATGTGCAGGGCTGGGAGAGCCCAGAAATCACAGGGGCTCCAGGGAGGTGAGGTTAAGGGTTGATGCATTACAGAGAAACAACAATTCCTGAATTATAGGGAAAAAAACCTCCTAGAGCAGCCTTTGACAGCTGCAGTGACCCACAAATGAGGGTCTGAGCCCAGGACTGGTTGTATCAGTGCTCAGTGTTTCCCTCTGCTTTCCATAGGAGGTGTCAAATGTTCTGGGCCCAGATGAGCACGTGCTGAACAGCCCGAGGGTGCATTTGGTCCTGTTCAGCCCCCGGGGAGTGCTAGGTTTCATTGTCTCCAGCACAGAACTTCTGGATGCATTTCTTGTGGGTAAGGCTTGAGAGTGAACCCAAATTCCAGCCACACCAAGCCATCCATTCCCTTCCATGTTGGCACAGCCACTGGACAGCAAGTTGGCACAGAGGGAATTCATTGTTGGATGCTCCAAACTATTTAGAAAGCGGGGAAATACCTTGTTGTGTCTGGGAGTAAACAGTGGGGAATTCACTGACCGCATGGTTAACTGCATGGTTAACGTGGTCAGATAAAGACTGCAGGATTTTGGATTTCCAAGGAACTTGGAGGAAACTCCATTTGGAGGCAAATCTGTTGGCAGGTGCGTGGATTTGGCTGTGTGAGCTGTTAATTGCCCACAGATACAAAATAAATAATTCTCCCGTGCCAAGGGCCGGGTGTTGTCCCACGCTGCTCATTTTGCTGGGTTCATTCTGGTTTCTTCTCTTGCCTGTGGCAGGAGATTTTTCCTCGGATCAGCTACTGCAGAAAGGGCGCAGAGCCCAGAGGAGCTCCCCCAAAGACAGCCAGGCCTTGCCCCTCATCCCTAACCCAGTGGTGTGTCTGGAAGCAGGGGATGCGATCCTTTTCCAGCTTAGCATCGACTCCCAGGGTGAGTGTGGCTGGGGCTGAGCACATTTGTGTGTCCAGACCCATGCAGAGCAGTGGCTCCACGATGGGCATCCTGCATGGATCCATCCCTTCACCTCCTGGATCCCAGAGCTGCAGTCTGGGCTCTGCCAGGGGCCTACCTGGTGGTTTGCAATTTTTACCTGGATTTCTGTATAGTGAGATGAAATCGGTCCTGTGTTAGACAGCACAAATCCTTGTGGGGCAGTAATTAAACCCAATTAAATGAGCTGACACTGCATGGCCCTACCAAAGCAGTTCCACAGTTCTTTGCCAGCCCAGTGCCAGCTTTCCCAGCTGAGGTGGCTCAGAGCTGCTGACCCCTGTGCTGCCCCATCCCCAGACCGGGCCTCCAGCCATTACCCCGTTTACCAGAAGCAGCATCTCTATAACAACAACCCAGGCTGGGATTTTGGACCCTTCCGAAGGCTGGACCACCTCATCCAGGAGACTCAGCTCAACATCTCCTGGTAATACCTGCTGTGGATGACAGCGTTGTGGGCAGGACCTGAGCGTGAGTTTTTGGCAGAATCAGCAGGTCCTTGGTGGTGAAAACACCAAATTTTGCTGTGTTTGAGTCCCCGTCCTTAACCATCCTCACAGATGGAGGCTGAAGGAAGCTTGGATCAGCCTGTGCCTTCCTCACTTCTCTCTTCCAGGTTTGCCCATGTTTTCCTGGAGCCGGGCACATATGTTTTCAGGGACAGCTCCATCCAGGAGCACTTCCTGATTGTGACAGTGAACAAAGCAAACGTGAGCTGCGACCCCAGGGACGTGTCCTTCCAGCCCTCCTCCCTGTTCCAGCTGGCCAGACACGGCGTTTTGAAGCAGCAGGATCTGAACCTGGCTCCCAACTGGGCTGCTATCACAGGTACAGCCAAAACTCTGGGATGCCTTGATTCTTCCCCATGACCTTTCTTGTCCTTCTCTAAGTGTGTTTAAACAAGCATTTTCTTTGGAAATGCCACCAAAGCTCTGCTTTGTCAGCTTTAATCCCTCGCTCCTGTGGCACTTCCCGAAGTCCACTGTTCTCTAGCCAAGAACCTGCCTGTGCAGGAGCTGAGGTGGCGAGAGAGGGGAGGAGCAGCCGTGCTTCTCCCCACACCCTGTTTGAAGAGTTCAGCTAACTGAGGGCTTTATTTTCCTTGGCTGGAAAGCAGAAAGTGACAGTGTATTTCCATGATAAACCGAGCTGAAATTAAATCCAGCCTTTCAAAGTTGACCAAGGGCTAAACACAAGGTCAGGTAAGGTCTTTGCTCCTGGCCGGGTGTGGGTGTGAGCGCTGTGCACACACCAGTCCTTCAGTGGGAGGCCAGGAAACAACAGAAATGAAAGTGTGGCTTGCAAACGCAGCCCTGGCTCTGCCACGTTCAGTGCTGAAAACACTTTGCTCCTTATCCACCTGCACCAGCCAACAGGGGGAGAAGCAGAAGTGAAATGAATAGGAAAGGTGCTGAATGGTTTTTTGTGTTCCTCACTTCTTGCCCTCCCTCCCTCACGGCTTGCCCAGGGACCCTCTTTGTCCTGGGCTTCCTCGTGCTGATGCTGACCACCCTGGCCATCGTGCTCCAGCCTGCTGGCCCCAAAATTAGCCCCCTGAAGAGCTGGAAGCCACGATGGAGGAGCCTGGGAGAGCCACACATCCCACCTGAGTACATCCTCCTTAAGGACAGGTAAAGACCAGCCTCTGCATGGCCCTACAAAAAATCTACCCAAGAGACCCATCCTTCTGCTTGAGCTGGGCTGGGTCTGTTCTTACTGAGGAGAATGAGATGCTCTTCACCCTCTTTGCCATTCCCTCTAGCCTCAAGTTCTATCAGATGCTTGGTCCTCGTGGATCTGGAGAAGATGCTGGCTCTGGAGAGAAAGGAGAAGTTCCCAATGCAGGTGAAGGGCTGGGCCAGCCCCAGGTGTTCTCCCATTGGTTTTTTTCCCCACTTCCTCCCCATTTTCTTCTCTTGGGTTAACTCTCAGGTGCGATATTTTGACACCAGAATTTCCTGCGCACACAGGAGGCCACGCAGGCACTTTGCTGTGCACAGTTCCACAGGCACACACACTTCCACGCTGGGTTTATTCCAGGGGATTTAACCCCCTGTCGTTGGGATGGGTTGAAGTTTCCTCCCTGAAGAGCTGAGAGAGGAAATTCCCAGCCTTGACAAGCCCCGTAAAACAGCAGCGAGTTCAGGTGACGGGCGAAGAAAATAAAGAATTACAAATGATTCCCTTGGCTTCCTCTGTCGGTTGTTCTGTTCCCTGAACTCACGTGACTCCCGGGCCTCGTTTGCTTTCTGGGAATGAGCTCAGCTCGGGAATTTCGCGATGTTCGCAGGGAGCGGCAGAGCCCAAGCCCAGCAGACGGCAGCAGGTGGTGATGCTGGGAGCAGCTCCGGGAGCAGCTCCGGGAGCAGCTCCGGGAGCATCCCGGCGCTTTTCTGGGCAGTTTAGGCGCTGATAGTAACGCTCTGTCATCCTCCCCCTCGCTAGGGAACGAGACCTTCTCGCACAGCTCCTGCCTCATCCGTTTTCCTCCCTCACAAAACACGAAATTCCCATGGACAGGCAGCGCCTTGTGTGGGAAATAAACCCAGATAACCTCGTGTCCAGTGTTTGAGCGTGAGCCTGCCCCTGTGTTTCAGAAAACAGCTTTGCACCCCGCCTCCTGGAGGATTTCAGTGTTCGTACCCTCTACGACAAGCTGGAGGATCAGAATTTGCACCTGGCCTCTCAGCTGGCAAAGCACAGGATGGACGTGCTGGTGTTCCACAACGGGATCAGCCAGCAGATCCAGAGCCTCGTGGTCAGTGGGAAGGGGCATTTGAGGGAAGGGAGGCTTGGAACCATGAAAACTGTCAGATAAATGGTTGCCCTGAAGTGCAAGTTTATTGAGGGATGGGTACTACTCCTTTCAGTACTTTATTTTGGCATAAAATAATTTTTTAATGTGGTTTTATATGAGGGGCTGAATGTGGAGTGGGTGGGTTCTGGGGTTTGCAGAGTACGACGCTGCTGCTTTCTGTGAACAGGACACAGTGCAAGCTCTGGACTGGGAAGCCCTGAAAACCTTTTCCAGGCAGGGGATTTGTGGGCAGAAACCTGCAGAGCAGGACCGGGCAGCAGGAGGTGCTGAGCTGTGGGATGGACACTGGAATTTAACAGGTGAGAGCAGCAGGGTGCAGAGCCAGGCACGAGTGCAC
Organism: Eulacestoma nigropectus; assembly: GCA_013397775.1. Lineage (NCBI taxonomy): Eukaryota > Metazoa > Chordata > Aves > Passeriformes > Eulacestoma > Eulacestoma nigropectus. The sequence goes on from VZTE01000511.1 coordinate 21,846, forward strand.
CGCGAGGGCAGCAGCAGCAGCAAGGAAGAGGCTAAAAAAAGACCTGACTCATACACACGAGAGAGCCCAGAAAATTGTGTCTCCCAGGGTTGTTCTGCAAGAGCTGACAGCCTGTCTGCACCTGAGCTCAGCGAGAGGAGAGGTCTGGCAGCTCAGGGAGGGGTGAGCACGGAGCTGTTTGGAAACGTCGTACGAAATGAGGCGTCCTGAGACATTTCCAAAGAAAGGCCCCTGCTCTTGGTGCTGTTCTGGATTTAACCACAGTTTTCCAAGTGGTTCTGGGGAATCCCATTGAAATGTGTTGTTGGGTTCATTAGGTGCCCCGTGGCGGGAGGTGACAGAGTTAATGAGGGCTCTGGAAGGGCTGCTTGGGAGCGCTCCTGACAGGAACAGAGCGGTGAATCCAGAGATGGAGCTCAAGATCCAAGCACAGGCTGCACTGGGAGCTGTTCCCTCCCTGCACAGCCTGGCCAGTGAAAATAAATCAGAAGGGCAGGTGAGCTGCAGGTGTCTGGTTTGGGGCCTTCTCTCACCTTGCCGGGAGTTTTTTCCATTTCTTTAAGTTTTGAGCCCTTTTTATCCCACAGGATCCTGAGCTGCCTCAGCACTGGGAGCTCTTCAGCAGGAAAGATGCTTTTTCCAGCCTCCCTGGGCATGAAGAGCATGGTAAGGGCAGTGCCACAGCTGTGAGGTGCTTCCAGAGGTGGCAGCAGGAGGCTGATTCTGTGCTAAGAGGGCAAAAGGGGTGTCTGTGTTTGCTAACAGAGCAAATACAGAATTACTTTTCCCTATTTATTCTATTTTTTAATTCCGCGTAATTTTTTTTTTTTTTTTTTTTTTTTTTTTTTTTTTGCTGAGGTGCCAGCTCAGGGCAGCCACTTCTGCCTCCTCTATCCCTCTGTCAAGGAGTTTCCATCCCTTTCCATCCTTCTCTGTAGGAGAGAAGTCATGGAATTCCCATCCCTACAGACCCTGCACACCTTTATATTAAGTGACACCTGTAGGGGAGAGTCTGGGTGTCACTGTAATAATTAAATGCTGATATGGGGAGGCCAGGAAGATTCTATACCATCATTCTGTGATCCTCACTGCATTCCCTCTGCCCAGGACAATATTTCCTTCTTGCAGCCGTGAAGAGCCTCTTCCTCCAGGCTTAAAAGTGCCCCTGTTTGTTCCAGGTTTGGCTCTCCAGTTGGTTTATCTGACCGAGCTGGAGGTGGAGGGCCTGGTGGCAGCTTCCCCCCTTGCCAAGACCCTGTGTGAGATCAAGGAAGCTTTGGTGAACCTGCAGCAGCCCTCAGCCCTTGGTAATTCAGGTAATCCCTCTGTTTCTCCTCATGTGTGCTGGTTTAGAGCAGTAAATAAACCAGGAGTTAAAATAAGCAGGATTTCTTCTGAACTGAACATTTTCCTCCAGCAGCTGCTGAATTTTTTAGGCTGTGACGCTCGGAGTTTGAAATTAATAACGGTGTGGGTTTGGTGTAATTATGGGAGGATCATTTGCATCATTTTGAAATTCAGATGCAGTGGATTTGCAAAGGCCTGGATCTGCCTGGATCCTGCAGCTCCTGGGCTGCTCGGGGCTGGCTGTAGGGCCTGTCCTGGGTTGTTCCCGTTGGATTTGCCTGCAGTGGTGGCTCTTGGTGTCCACTGAATTTCCACTCTGCTTTTATTCTGCATTTCTCCAGCAGACAGCAAACACCAAGCCCGCCTGGGGAGCTCAGCCTTGTTCTGACTGCTGGATTCCAGGGACGAATCTCTGCTGCTGGAATAAAGAGGAGCTTCATTGCTCAGAGCATTGAAGGGACAGAAGCAGGAGTGTCTCATGTTCTGCACTGTAAAATAGCCACCAACTCATTTCCTGGAGGAGCTGAACTTATCCTGGGCAATGGATAAAGTTGGACTGGGGAGGGAGGGGGTGTCTGGGACAGAGCAGCTTTACCTGAAGTATCAGAACAGACACTCATTTAATTAAGGATGTATTTGGTCAAATATGAGATGAGTAACCCATATTCTTTTTGCTTAACCTTGAAGTATTTTCACATTTGCCGTGGATTAGCAATAATCTGTAGGCTGAAGAAGGAGGCTGAAGTCCTTGGTGTTGCTAATTTCCTGTTTTGGTTGTTAAATCAATAAAGCAATAAACAGAAGACCACAGGTGGCATAAGAACCTCAATTTACCAGTGTGCTCTGTGCAGCCTTTCTGACCTCTGATGTGGAGGATATTTGGGAGTTTTTCAAGCATTTCGGAGCCATCCTTTCAAGCCTTGCCCAGCACCCCTACACGGCCTGTGCATGTTTTAAATACACTCGGTAAGTTCTGCTGGCAGAGACCCCAAAGGTCGCTACAAATGTGATTTTTCTGAGCAAAGATACACTGGGACTATTCCTGCAGGGACAGCTGCTGCTGTCCAGTGCTCTGGGAGCCTGATTTTTCATTTTTAAATATCCCTCCTACCATTCTGCTTCTCTTGCCCTGTCTGTGTGAGAGCAGGGCTGTGAGGAGGGAATTGTTTCCAGAATCCCCTGCTGCACATTCCTGATCTCCAGGGGAAGGGCAGCAACACAAGATTTGAGCCAGCACAGTCCCTTGGCAACCCCCCCAGGGAGGCTCCAGCCAGCAGCAAAGCCAATTCTCCTCTCATTGTGGTATTTGCTGACTTGTTTACGTGTGCAGAGCGTGGTGAGCCCACTCCTCCCCGGTTCCTAGGCACAAAGCTGTGTTTGCTCCTTGCATAACCCCAGAGGGTGTTCAGAGAGTGAGACTGGGGTGCCCAGGAGCCAGGACCGGAGCTCTCAGCTTTGCTTCCACTGCTGGATCCAGAGGAACTGCAGGATTTTGCCACTCCTGTTGGTGGTTCCACGTTTTCCCAGCTCGCTCCCAAAAACAAGAGGTTTGTTCAACTTCCTTTGCAGTTCCACCCTGGGAGAATTTCGGGGCTTCCTGGCAGCTCAAAGGGATTGTCTGGAAGTGGGAACAGGCAGGCAAACGCTGCAAAACCCCTGCAGGTCACTGTGGTTGCCTTTTGGGGAACGTGGCAGTGAAAAACCCGTCATTGCTTTGGTTTTTAGGTGTTCAGCAGATATGTTCGTAACAGTCCTCCATGGAGGTAAGGATCTCTCTGATATCCAGGGAAACCTGGTCTCCAACAGGTGACAAGGTTACCTCTGTGACTTGTGGCTCCAGATCCTGTTTGTAAAAGGCAGGGTGGAAGGCAGCTGTAAATAAAATATGTCAAACTTTTATGGTAGCAATTTTGCAGTGAGTGAATTGGTTTGTTTTAAATCAAACCGAAGATAGGCGGGTGGAATTTTGCTTGAAATTTCCTTTTTTCCCCACTGTGGTTTTCTTAACTTCAGTTGTAAGTAAAAAAAAAAAATCAGAGTTTCAAAATATTTTGGGTCTTTTTTCTCCCACAAACCCAAAGGAGAGCAGTGCAAAGACCAGAGTTTCACAGTTTCTGTTAACAGTTCCTTGGAAAGAACTAATAAAGAGAGGAGTGGTGCAACCATTGGGTTTATTGCACTTGTGAAGTATTTGCTGCTGACAGCTCATTTTCCAGTGTTCTGGAACCTCCTGAAAGCCCAGCACAGTCTGGAGTAGCAGTGAAATTCCCTCGTATCAGGAGGGTTCCTTGGAACTGCTGATAAGAGAGATCGAGTGCAGGGTCAATTAATCTGGCATTTGGAGAAGGGTCCCGGGCTTTCCCTCGGTTTCTTTGAGTTGTGCCTCTCTTAACAGAGAATGAAAAGGCCCTTTTCAACATCCGCTGCAAAGTTCAGCCTCTCCTGGAGTGCATCAAGCGCTGCTGTGGCTGTGAGGAGGGAGGTAGGGCTGGGCTCCCTGGGGAGGGAGCTCTGGGGGGGCTCTGGGGTGTGAAATGAGCTGCTGCTCACTCTGAAGATGTTGTCCAACCTCCCAGAGTGTCACCTCTGCCAGGGAGTGCTCCCGGTGGTGCTTGTGGCACTGAGAGGCTGCCCCTGGGTATTCCAGATAAAGAGTTTTAAAGGCTGCGAGAAGAAAAAGTTTGATAAAAATGCCTCACGAAAGCGTCCATCTGAAGAAAATTTCCAGTGAGGATATTCTGAGGTGGTCAACGAAAATGCTGCCAGAGTTTGGGGGTTTTTCAGACATGGGTCACTCTGTAGGGCTGAGACACATCTCACTCTGTTACTTTGGAGCTCCCTGACCTGGCTTTGTGGGTTTTGCAGATGAAATCGAGCTGGCAGACGAGCGTGGCCAGGTGAAGAATTTGCTGCAGCACCAGGAGCTCTACGGGTGGCAGCTCCTGCGGGAGAGGGAGCTCTACATCCTCCTCAAAGTCACACGTAGGTCAACGTGCCAATCTCTGCACTGAAAACGCTTTTATTGCCTTTGTAAATAAAGAAATGCCCACACACAGGGGGAGGCGGAAAGTTAATAAAGACAATTTGTGTCCTGGATTCCCAATGTGAGCCCCTGAGCATCCTCAGCTCCCCTCAGGACCTGATGCTGTTGAACACTCTCTGAAGAAAGAGGCAAACACCAGAAACTGGGCTCTGAAATCAAGGCTGGGTTTGAAAACGCTCTGGTGGAAGTCAAGATTGCCTCCACACAGGGCAGAAAACTCCTGATAGTCCCACTTCCACCTCCAGGAAAAGCTGTTTTGAAAGTTTCTGGCTTTATCACTGTGTTTTTATCCCTCACAGGACAAGAAGGTTCTCAAGAAGCTCTTTTTACACCACTGCTGAAGAACCAGAGCATTGTCACCCCAAAATTCCTGGGTATGAGTCTGAAATAAGTGTTTCCATAACTTTGTTCTCAAACATGAGAGAGCAACCTGTTAGTTGTGCTCCTGTGGGAGGAATAAAAGCCTGAAGTAATGATATTTTTAGTTTATAGCCAAAAGGAGAAATCTTTATTTCCAGAATTAAAAACTGAGTAAAGAAGAAAATGCTTCTTAATCCCTTCCCACTGTGTGTGAAGTCCTGGAGCCATGGATGACGTGGTGCAAACCATGGAAACACAAGAACTACACTGGATTTTCCCTTTCAGCTACTTTTTCTCTTCTCCCTGCAGCTAAACTGGGCAAGTCAGAGGATTCCAAAGTGTCACCGACCAGAGGGAAAATCAGAAAATACGGCAAAAAAACCAACTTGCTTTTGGAAGCTCCATCCACAGCAGGTGAGCTCCTGACCTGAGTGAAATCAGCGCTCACATTTTCTTCCCCAGCACCTGCCCGTGACTGTTTTGTGCTTCTCCCACAGGTAAAAAGAGTCAACCACCACGGGGCAGCAAGAATGAAACTCTGGGATCCCCTTCCAAAGGAACTGGGAAACGCTGCTGCTAACGCCAGGTGGAAGGAGTGCTTGGAACTGAGCTTGGGGGCGTGCTGGGTTATTCCGTGCTGATACACTGAATTTATTGGGCTGTTGGCAGAACCCTGTGACGGCCAACGCCTCAGTCCTGAGCCGATGGTCTCACTGACCCAGTGCAGCAGGAAACCAGTCTGGAGGCAGGAATATCCCTGATAAATTCACCCCGATCCTCGCAGACACGGGGCTTGTCTGGTGAATCACAAACACTGCCGGCTGCAGCCCCAGTCTGGCTTATCTTTAACAGAGTAGTTCTATTTCTGGGATTGCTGAAGTATTCAATTAACAAGTTCATAGTGCTTTTATCTTTTACCTCAACAGCTTCTCTAATCCACTTTATAACTCCTGAGATAGCTCCTATCTTCATGGCATGGACCCTGGCCCAGCTCTCACAGACCTGTTGATTCATCAGCCCTGCTGATTTGCTGTTCTGGGCACTTGAATATCCACCACCATCAGAAACGTGTGTAAAACTGTGCGTAAAAATGCACATCATCTTGCAAAACCTATAGATAAACCTTTCTTCCTCAAGGCTTCTCCTGAAAAAATAAAACAGGCTGTAAAACCTAATTATCAAAGGCATAGATTTTCTCTCTGCACCACCCAGGGGTTGACTGATCTCAGAACTATTCACAAGCAATTTTAAAGTCGCAGCACTGGGTTTTATGCAGCTCTTTTGTTGCTGTAAATAATTTGAATTAAGCAAAACCATCTCCAAAATGTATTTTTAAATTGTGGTACTCAAATAAGCAAATAAGCACTGTTGGGATTTCCCAGCAAGATCCACGTGCTGGTGGTCATAGAGTGAGGATTCCCTGTGTTTGTTTATGTGAAAATTACGTGACAATCATGGAAGTTTTTAGCTGTTCGTGTCCTGGGAAAGTGGTGTGCAAGGAGAAGGTATTAGGCAGGACAAAATCTTGTCTTAAAGTGAATCAGGTTTCCAGTGCAGTCATTAGAAGGACTGGAAGAAACACAAACTGAGGAAGGAGAAACTTGGTTTTCCTCGTTGCCTTGTGCTGGCTGGGAGCATTAGATCCTGAAAAAGTGAGGTCTGGAAATTCCACTTTTATCCACCACAAGCAACAGGCCTCGATCCCCAATCTCCCCCTCACCCATCTGTCAGCCAGTGCAAGTTCTGACAAATCAAAGCCCAAAAATACCACAAAATCGGCACTGCTCCCCGGGAGAAATCTGCTGCAGCCCATCACTCCTCCACCTCCAGAGCCACAGAGCAAACAACCCTTCCTCCCGTCCTTCCCAACCCACACCTGTGGGAGCCAGACTGGCACAGAAGCTTCCACTAAACCCATTTCTTGGCAAGGCAAACACAGATAAGGCGGAGAAGGTTTTCCATGTGCCCAGCTCTTCCTGAATTCCCCTGGAGAGCCCAAGAGTTGGGCCTGACCTTTGCGAGCGGCGCCAGGAAGGTGTGAGCTGATAACGGGGCTGTGGTCAACAAGGAAGTCAGTGTGTGGTGTGTGGGTGCTGCAGCTCAGGTCAGGCCCTTTTGGGCAACTGAGATTGTTTTCCAAAAGCCTGGAGCACCGAGCTCTCCAGGATCCCTGTGTGAGGTGAAGGGCAGGAAGGCTGAATGGCCACAGCCCTCGATAACCTGGGCTGACAGAGGGGAATGTGCTCAGCGAAGATGCCAGGGGAGGGATCACACGGAAAAGGGGCAGAAGTTCGAAATTGCAGCTAAAATAAGACGTGGCTCACTCTTATCAAGTGCTGCTGGGAAGTTGGGTTTACTCCACATGCATGAAATTTTGATATCTTTTGCTATAACTGAGGTCAGGATCTGTGGGTTTTTTTTTTTTGGTCTTGTCAGAGGAGCCAGAGTTCATTTCTTCACCTGTAGCCAAAGGAGGGTTGCACACTCCTTAAACAGTCCTTGACCTCTTTCCTGGGGAAGTAATTATAAATTTAAGATGTAAATGTCATTGGATCCAGAATAAGTCCATCAGCAAATGTCTCCCATCAATGATTTACCAACCTGGGGAGTTTTCCTGCAGCGTATTTACCTGTGTTTTGTAGGTCAGCAGTAACTAAGAACCAGGAACACTTTGAAATGTTATAAATCCTTTGCTTACCTTGGCTTCTCCACCTGTCCTCAGCAAACTGCAGTTTCAACCCCCTCAGCTAAGCTAAGAAATAAAGTATTTGTGCAGGGAATCGCTTCTCTTGGGTTTTATTCTTTTGTGGCCTTTTTTTTTTTTTTCCACTTCTTGATACATTCCGTTCTGCACTGGGAGGAAATTTGAGGCTGGGTTGAGGAGATCCTGCACTCACGGAGAAATTCACCTTGTGAAGGGATTTAATCTCGTCAACGAGCTGGAGCCAGCAGCTCCTTCCCCTCTGAGTTATTCTTCAACCTCTCTGGGTGGTGCTGGGGAAGGAAAGAAAACTGTTGAGAAATCCCATTTACAGCTGGGAACAGGGAGATCGGTCTTGGGAGCACTCTGTGTGCTCAGGAGGGAATGAACTCTCCTCCAAAGCAGCTCAGAGCTGACAGAAACACGGGGTCATTCAAACCCAACCTGGCAGAGCTGGTTTGGACCCTTGGGAATTTAGGGCAAAATTCCTTTCAGCCACGAGGGAGAGACTGGTTCTGGCCAGGGCTATGCTGCTCCCAGCTTGGCCAAGATTTAAAGCACAGAGAGCTCTCCATCCTTCCCTGAATGGCTGAGCTGGACACCCGAAATGCAGTAATAATTTAACATCCTTGCACTTCTGACCTCACCCCAGGACTTGCACCTGGGAAGAGGGAAGCTGCTCCAAAAAGCTGCTGTCTCTGGTTCTGCTGCTAAAGCTGTCCATGTTTGTGCTTTGGGAGCATCTGGAACTGGTGGGAAATTGGAGCTGAGGTTTTCTGGACCGTTGGCACAGGTCTGGGCTCTCTCCACACCTGGTTTTTAGGTGAATGGAGCCAGGTGACAGCATTACATCACCGTGGCTCCAAAGCTGGCAGGGATTCAGTGCTGGAAAGCACACGGAGCTCCTCAGATGAAAGTTCTCTAAGTCATCAGTGCCCCTGCCAGCACATCCAGTGACTCTCTCTTTGTGTGACAGTGTTGTAACTCTCAGAACGCATAAAAAAGCTGTTTCATCCCTTCCAGGTCACAGGCACCTCCTTTATGCACCAGGCAGACACAGATCAATCTTCCTGTTATAAAATCCCTATCTGGACTTCAGTTATCACCTGTTACAGCCCCGTAGGAAATGACATTTGAAGTGTGCTTTGCCCTCGAGTCGCTCATTTGGGATGACTTTATCTGTGGGGGAAAAACAAAGCTCTGCATGGGGGAAAAGAGGCTTTTACTGGGTAGATTTGGTTTGCTAGGGACAGCGAAGGTGGTGGAGATGATCAAATTAGATCCAAGGGAAGCTCCTAAACGGCTGAAATTTGGGAATTGGCAGCTTTAGACTGGAATGATCCAAAAGGATGCCCCTGCCCTGCCCTTTTTGTGCTGTTTTAGTGGTTTTCGGTTAAAGCAGTGACCTGACTCTCGTGCTCCTTGTGACCAGGGGAGTTTGCAAAAGCTTTTGCTGTCTCCAAGCTGTTTCCTGCAAGGTTTTGATGTGATCTCTGTGTCCTGGTGCCCTGCACCTCTTGGCCCAGCCTGCCACTGCTTTGGTTCCTGCCCTGCTCAGTCCTGTGCTCAGGTTTCCTGTCTCACACACTGGAATTCTCCCTAACCGGCCTCTTCTGTGAGAAAAGGAGAAGGCTGCAGGGAACCAGTGCTGCAGGCATCTTCAAAAATAGCAGCCTGTGTGTTTTTCTTCCCCTCTCTGTCCCATAACCAGTGCTTGTGCCTGGCTGCTCGCTCCTGCCAGCCCTCCCTGCAGGCAGGGAGCAGAACCCAGCTCAGGATCCGCTGCAAAGCTCTGCTGGGAGTGGTCTGAGCTTTAACTCTCCCCCTTCCCCGCCTCTCTGGCACCACTTTTTTCCCCCCAGGAGAATCAAGGGCAGTTTCTCGAGGCTGTTGGGCTTTCTGCTTCGGGGGAATTCCCTGCTGTGGATCTACGTTACTCCCTTACTCAACATATTCTGGTTTGTATTTGTGCAGAACTTCTGCTGAGCTGTTCCACCCAGCCCATGTGCTCACACCCCTCTGGATTCCTCCCTCTGTCCCCCTTTCCCCCCATCCCAGAGCTGCCAGGACTCTGCTAAATGCATTTCATGCTTTATTTAGGATTCACACATCAGGACTGTTGCTGTTGAAGTGCTCGTTCTGATTTACAAACCTCTCAGGAAATCGTGGAGATTTTGAATTTAAACCTGGACAGGTTTCTCTGCTCCATCAGAAATCCTGCTCGGGGAGAGGGGAGCAGCCTCACAGGGCTTCAGGCCTGGCCAGGGTAGGAATTTCTGCTTTAGAAGCAAGACCCGCACAGAACAATGTGGTTTTTCCTGTAGTTTCTCAGTTGCACAGCCACAAAAGTTGTCTTTTTTCCTGGTTTTACGAGAGTTCTGGCTGGAGAAGCGTGGAGAACATGCAGGGCTGGAATGGCTGAAGAAATCAGAGCTTGGAAAAAGAAATAATGCAACCACTTCCAATATTTTTATTGTCAAGATAGTTTAAGATGAGGATGTCTCTTGCCTGCTGGCAGCCGGTGACTGATAGGATACTTTTTGTTTTATCCCCTTGAGCCTGGAATGGGATTGGGTTATTGGTCTAACAGTGGGGTTCCACTATGATTATAAAAGGCCCAGTTACCGGGATCTTTGGGGTGAAATTTAGAGGGACAGAGGCTCAGCAATAAGCTGAGCTGTGTGTGGAGCTGAAGGCCCTGCTATTTCTATCAGAGCTGTTACAAAATCTCTGATTTTCTTGGTGCTGTAGAAGGCCCAGTTCAGCTGCACAGACCCCAGGTGTGGTGCCAGCACCAGGCTTTGGTGCCTTGCAGAGCAGAGGTTTCACAGCTGTCCAGGCCACTTCCTTTGGCAATGTTACCATTTTTATAATTTTTTTATCTTTTCTGCCTATTTTGCGCCTCACTACACCTTCCTTGTCCTGAAGAATATTTATTCCATTCCCCCTGGCAACAGGAAAAGCGTCTCCTTTAGGGCTGGTGGGCCTTGCTGGTGCAAGAATTCTGATTTTGGGCTTGCAGGCAGCTCCAGGGTTGTGTTCCAGCAGGGAGTTAAACAGAACTAGAGGCTGAATTTGCCCATCTCTGCAGCCTTTGCTGCTCTTTGGGGATGGCTTTGGTGTCCTGCCCCCTCCTCCTGGGAAGGTTTTTGGATCTGGTATAAAATTTCCAGTTAACCTGGAGGGTTTAGGAGGATAAACACTGAAATGTGTCTGTTCCAAAGGGTATTTATTTAGGGAAACAAGGCACAGGATCTTGTCAGAGTGACGGGGTGGAAGACACAGGTAGCTCCTGGCTGGGATGGGCAGGACAGGCCACCCAAACTGGGCACAGCTTCTTAAACCTTCAGCTCCTAAACCCCCTCTCACAGATTCCTGGTTATTTTTCAAGATCATTCTGGGTTTTTTAAGGAAAAACCCCAATTATTTTACTTGTTCATTTTAGATTTTTGCTTGGAGTTTTCATGAAACACAGAAGGAATCAGTCTTGCAAATCTTTGCAAAAAGAGCCACCACCTGCTGCAATTCATTTTCCAATGAAAGGGGTGCTGCTTAAAAATAAATAGTGGTGTTTTAGAGTAGGTTGTTAAATAAAAGACACCGTTCTAGACTGGGTTTTTTGCTGGTTTTTTGTATGACTCTTCTAGAAAAAAATCATGTTTGTCCTTAAATGCAACGTATTGTATTGCTCTCCTGGGTATTCTCCTTGAAATTCCTAGGAAAACATCCCAAGGGTTTTTAGCAGCACCAAACCAGCTGGAGTTGATTCCAACTGAGCTCTATTTCCTAAATAGCATTTTAGAAATGTGAGCATTTAAATGCTGCCAAATGAGCTTTGGAGATTGCATCTCCCAGGCTACAGAAGGTGACTGTGCTGCTCTGGGGATCGTGGTCAACCCAGGGAATCTGCTGGGGGCAAAAATCTGGAATTTCTGTGTTCACTCAGGTTTCATTCATGACCTCGTATTTTGCACCTTCAGATTGCAATTCATTTTCAAGCTGAAAGAAGAGTTTTATGTTGTGGAGCTGAAGGCAGCTCAGTCATGATCTGAGCAAGGAATTGAGTGGCATTAGAAATGCAAACTTGCTGCTGCCTGGAATTCGATGGGTTGGGTGATTACGGGGTGTGCAGAGCTGCCGGAAAATACCTGCTCCTGGGGAGGCCCTTCCTGCTGGTGGGTCTGGACCAGTTCTTCAACCATTGCAAAATAAGGTTTTGGGAAAAGTTCATGAACCGACCTAGTTAGAGCTGGTGTAACAGGGCATGGCTTGGGAGGAGAGGCTTTCCCTGGGAGAAAGGCTCTGCAATCAGGAGAGATGAATGCAGCCAGGCTGGGGGGAGCTGTGAGGGGATGGGGCTGGGACAGCTCAGTGAGGTCTCTAAACCAGGATGCCTGTGGCTGTGTAATGCTAAAGAAATTCCTGACAGGCTGTGAAGGCCCAAGAGTGGCAAAATAATCCCGTTTTCTCCATGGAATATTGCCTCTCTCCTCACGCCCGAGTGCTGGTGTGAGTTTACTCTGCTGCCCCACAGCCCCTCAGAGCAGGGGCTGCCCTTGGGAGTGGCCATCCCAGCAAGCTCTGGAATTGCAGGAGTGAATCCAGGCTGGGAGCTGGCTGTGATTTCTCAGCATCCCAGTGACCAGTTCTATTCCCAGTGGGTGCAGTGAGAACAGCTGTCTGCAAACGTTCGTGTGAGAACGGGAATTTCTGTGTTTCCCTTCCTCTTCTGGCAGAGCTGAACGCGGTCAGGGGTGCCCCGGTGTGTGCCGAAGAGATTTCTTGCACTAGAGGAGATGCATCAGAAAAGAGAAGAGTTTTCTCTGTATAATCTGGATGCAGTTTTTATTTGAAAAGGTGAACTCCTCCCTACGAGTTCATGACACTGAAGACATTCTCACTTTATAGAGCACAAACACTCCCTGTATCCCTATAGCCCTCACTGAAGTCTCAACATCACAAATTCTCCCAATTCTCCATCTCCTGAATCATATTCTGTGGTTAAAAACATAATCCAGGGAATTCCCTGTTTTTAGTCGCTTTCAGTGTCCCACACGAGGGCTGCAAGGCTGATTTCCAGGGAGGGGAACGTGCTCGGCAGATGCCACCGAAAAGTCTCCACACCACGCTGAGATCCCACACGTGGCTCTGCTGCTGCTGCCAGCGTCAGCTTGGGGTTTGATCACAGGGGGAAATCCAGCCCTGCCGCACACGGGAGCTTCAGCCCTGGCTGAAGTAAATCCCTCAGGACGTGCTCTGTGTTACCATCCTGAAGCTTGACTCGCTCCAGGCCAAACGGCTCAGCAACTCTGACTCATTCGAAATCTCTGTGTTAGGAAGGAGGACCTAAATATCCCACTAACTCCAGCATGAAGTCTTGTTATGGATAAATTTTTGAGGGTGAAGACACAAAGCCCATGACAGGGCGGCCAGCACAATTCGCCACCCTGCGCAGACTCTTACACCTGCATTGCACAAAGTTTTGGCCTTAAATTCTCCCTTTCCCCCTTGCTGCAGAGCAACCCTTTGCCCTGAGCCAGCTCTCCCTTTTCTCCTGCCTTGCTCTTCACCAGCCTGCAGGAACTGTCAGTGACACGGAGGTGAAAGGGGAAAGTGCTGGGATTTTTTGGGGCTGGGAGGGGGGAGATGGTGAGAGCTGGTTCAGACTGGAGGGAGCTGTGCCACGAAGCTGTTGTGCAGCAAAAGGAGGTGAGGGAAAGCTCTGAAGCTCGGGGCAATCAGCAGGGACATCAGACCTGCCCGGGCTGGCTGAGGCTGGAGCAAGAAAGAGTTTTGTGTTCAGGAGAGATTGCTCGGTTTATGAGGTAGGGAGTTAACTCTTGGCTTGCTCCGAGTGCAATTGTAGCAGAAAAAAACCACCCTGCTGGAAGGGTTCAAAATCTGCTTCTCTCCATTGCACATCTTAATAATAAATTATTGCTTTTACTTGGCTGAGAGCAATCTCTGCTCCTCCTGAGGCTGCAGACTTGAGGGATTTACAAGAGCTGAGTGGAGAAATTGCACTTTCTTTTTGTTTTATCATTAAGCACAGAAGAATTTCTCATGATTCATTCGTTAATGCATGTTTTCCCACCCTTCAAATAATAATAGTAATAATAATAATTATAATGGTGTGCATCTAGTAGTAAGAAACCCATCTAAGGTTGAAGGTTCTGTGTGAGGCTGAATGAAAAAGCCAGACATAAACCTGACCTGGAAAACAAATTATCTTCCTTCCCAGCTATCCTATAAGGAGCTTGCCAGCTCAGATGTTGAGATTTTGGATTATAGTGTGTCTATCCTGCCCAGATTTGGAATTTAACTAAACCTCTATAAGATTTCTGATCTGGGAGCCACCAGGACGTGAAGATGCCACGGTGAGCATCTTTAACCTGCTCACAAAGGGGAGGCAAAGCAGATTAAAGGGAATAAATGATGCAGCAGGAAGAGTGAGAATTGATTTGTGATGCTGCCACTTACAAACCCGTTCTGAGGCTGGGGGAGGTGCCTTTGTGTGTGTCTGAGTTTGCAGCTGGATTGTGTCCCCTTCTCTGCGCTTCTCCTTGGGATTCACCTGGACATTGCAGCGCTCCCCGAGTTTATGGGGGTAAAATTGGGTTCAGTTCCACATTCTCTTGCACCAGGTCCCACAAGCTCCTGCCCTAATCAGGGCAGGGAGATCCTGCTGCTGCTCCCTGTTTGTGCTGTCGTGGAATGACCTGTCCTGTCCTGGGCAGTAACTCCCAGCCCTGCGGGTTCCGACCAACCCCATGGGCAAATGCAGGGCTCATTCCTCCCATGCCTCTGGCCTGGTTTCCTTTTGTAACTCTGGGAAGTTCCTTCTTGTCCGTTCTCCTTTTGTAACTCTGGAAAGTTCCTTCTCGTCCATTTTCCTTTTGTAACTCTGGGAAGTTCCTTCTTGTCCGTTCTCCTTTTGTAACTCTGGAAAGTTCCTTCTCGTCCATTTTCCTTTTGTAACTCTGGGAAGTTCCTTCTTGTCCGTTCTCCTTTTGTAACTCTGGGAAGTCTCTGAGATTCAGAAACGGCCAATCTGTCCTTAGGCGTTCACGGGCTCTGCCCTTGTCGAAAATTAAGTAAATATTCTGCTTCCTTTGGAAACCTCTGATCTGAACTTTCTGCTCAGGCACGGATATGGTAAAACAGATTGCAAAGAACATTTTGTCATCTCAGGGAGATGTTGGTGTGGTTGAGTCACAGGCAGCCACGCTCTAGAGCTCTCAGGCAGCATTCAGAGCTCTCAGGGTGCAAAAAGAGCCCTTGGGGGCACACAGAGCTCTCAGGGTGAATACAAACCTCTCTCAGCCTCTGAGGAGAGCTGCAACAAAGAAACGTTTGAAACACAAAGGAGCATTTGTCGTCAATCCTTGTTAAAAACAAAACTGACCCCACAGGTACAAACTGTTTCAGAAGCATTTGCTGGGTTTGGGGTGTTTGCTCCAGATCATCAGCTGCCTTTTTATTGGATATTTTATTTTTATTTACTTCTGCTGTTACTGACCTTCTAAGTGGCTTTTTCCCCCTAGAATGATTACAGACGTGGGAAATGTGAAGCTGCAGTTCCTCCCCATCACCCTCGCACGGAGGGGACGTGCAGGCACTCATTTGGCAGTTCCCAGTTGCCATGACAGGAGACAGAATTCTTTTGCTCTCCTCTCAGGAGCATATGTTGGTGTTAAAATGGATGAATCACATCCAGCTTTTAAATTTTCCTCTCAGAATTTCCTTTTTTTTCTCCCTCTTCTGCTGCTGAGTTTTTTTCCAGCTTGCGTTGCTTCGTTTCTTCCTATTCCTTTATTTGACTCTTCTTCAAGCCCAGAGCTGCCGAAGTTCCCTCTGATGCTGCATTTCCCAGAGCCTGAATGGTCTGTGGCATTTAAAAGAATATTCCTAGAAATACAATGCTGAAGCCAGATTGTTTCCACTGTTACAGCTTCAATCCTGTCTCCTGGCCTTGAAATCCTGGGAAATTCCTCTCCTGTGGCTCTGTGTTTTTGGACGGCTGTGTTGGGAGATCCTGAGGATCTGTGGATAGAACCTCCTGAGGATGGGCTTTTTTTTTTTAGTTTTGGCAGCAAAATCTGTTGGCTGTGGCCGCAGCCATTGGTGCTGAGGTTTTATCCAGGTAACAAAAAAAAGGGAAGAAAATCGGGAGACAGAACCCTCCTGTCCTTCCCCAAGGATGTGTTTATGAGGTGATAACTGCCAGGAGATGGAGCACAACGCGAGAAAATCCTTTTTGTAAGAATTCTTTGTCGATTTGGTCTTCAGCCGGGGGAAAGAACAGGTTCTTACTCTAGGGATGGTTTTGCAGAGCAGGCACTGTGCTTTTAACTTGGATATTCCATAAAACCTCTCCAGGCATCTTTCCCATGAGTTGTTTCAAGAAAATGTGTTTTGTTTTTGAAGTAAACCAAAAGCAGCTGTATTCTCTCCTGGCTCAGTGCAGCAAATGCTCCCTCATCCTGAATTTCCTCTTTTCCTTTCCTCTTCCCGCCTCTGTTTGAACAGGAATTTTGGCCAATCCACAGGTGCTGGAAAGCAGGTCGTGTTGCAGCTTCCCTGGTATCTTTGCTATCTTTTTAAACAGGAGATAAAATAAATCGGTGCTGGCTGCTGGCGAGTGCCAAGGTGTGAAATGAGTCAGCTTGGCACCTCAGCCCTGCTGCTGGAGCGCTCCAGGATTGCATCAGCAGCGATAAGCAGCACATTTATCTGCCATTCGGACCCGCCCGTTGTTTACGGGCTCATTTTCTGCCGCTCTTCCTCCTTCCTTGGTCATTCCTCTTCCTCGTGTCTCTCCGGGAAAAACACCGCTGCCCGGGGTAATTGGTACTCGGGGTAATGAATGCCCAGCCAGGCACCAAGGTGAGGGGGTTTAGGGAAAGAAGGTCACAAAATGCAAAAGGGTCTCCTGGCAGGGAAGGGCTTTTGGGAACAGCTTTACGTTGGAAAACATTCCTCTCTTTCCCTCCCTCAGCTCTTCCCTTGGTTTCTCTTTCCTTGATAATCCCTCTTGATGTTTGCTGCAACAGGAGTGCTCCTTCTGCCCCCGTTTCTTTTGTGAAACTTGTCGAAACTTGTATTCAAAAGTGAAATATCAACACAAAATATTTCATTTTTTGCTTTAAAATTGGGAAATCTTTTGTAGAAACAAGCTGTGGGATCTACTGGTTCTTGCTAAAGTGACCATGTTAAAGGCCTGGTTTCAAAAAGAACTTTACCTGTTCCTGACTAATCCTAAATACCTAACTAATCCTAAAGCTTGTGACTCTGATATCTATTTTGCCTTGGAGATTGTCACCTTTGGGAAGTGAGCACTGAATTTGGGATCTCAAAGTGTTCAAACCCACTGGGTTGTGCCTTGATTTTCACGACACTTTTATCAGAATGGATCAAGTGTTCGGTCTGTTAATGGGGGTAAAAAAAGCAGGGGTGCACTTCTTTCCCCTGTGACCCTGTTCCACTCATTTTCTTTTAGCCTTTATAAAAAAAAATAAGACAGAGAACGTTTTTCTGGAAAAAAAACCCCTTTTATTATCAAATTATTCCTATACAGCACAAATACCCTTGGCAAGGTAAAACAGATCTAGGTCTGCACTCGATTGGAATTCAGTTCTACCAACACAAAAATCATCCAACAACACCTTCAGTGCAAATTAATGCCTTGGATTGTGTGGAATTCCTGTCTTTGGTTTGTTTTCCTCTCGGAGTGCTCTCCAACTCCATCTTTGAAGGAGGGAAAATCGGAGCTGTCACAAAAGTAGCATTTCAATTTCTAGGCTTTACAGTACAGTGGGAGGTAATTTCTGAGCCTCTAAAGTCCTTATTTCTTCATTCAATTCATGAAATCTCTTCACCCCAGCATGGGATGGATCCATGCTTGATATTGCACAGACAGGACTTGAAAGCAGCAGAGGCTGGGTCAGGTGGGGAAGGAGCTCTCCTGTGCTCAGGACTGTTCAGTAATACATGTTCTTGTCCCACCAGCCTGCGAGAGAAGAGAGGGAATAAGAAAAAGAAGAAAGAAAAATTGGTTATTTTTCTTCAAAAAGGAAAAGTGATCACTGGGGGAAAATGGTTCATTTTTCAGCAGTCACCTGAGAGTGGCAGCTGAGGTGGGGGTGGGAGTGAAAGGGTAGGAAAAGACACATGGAATTAAAATATTCAATTAAAATTTAATTCGAAAAATGCACTCACTTCCTGGGTATCTCCTGATGAGCAGCTTTCGGATTTCATCGTAGACCCAGATCAGGATGGCAAAAGGTACAGGCACAAACCAGTACTGGAACCTGGGAGTGGGGGCAGAGGGTCTCGTTCAGAAACATCTAAAAACAACTCAGCTGCAGTTCTGAGATCTCTGCCTGTGCTATCCGATGTCACTAAAAGGAATCTGCCCCCTTGGGCCTCTTTTCTTTTGCTTAATTAATCACTCAAATTGATGACGTGCATGTAAAGCCTCCCAATCTTAAGTAGTTACTGGATTAATTTATTCCAGGTCCTTTTCAGAAGGAAATGTTGCCTGGCGGTATCACAGCAATAAATCACCTGACTGAACTATTTAAAATAAAAGTTAAATGCTGCCTATTCTCCCTAAAACACTGGAGATGCTGGAAGAAATATTTAAACGTTGGTTTTGCACAAGTAGGTTTTTTGGATCCTCAGTAGGAAATCTAGGATGACGTGGAAATTATGGCCTTTTTGGCCAAGAAATAGTGATGAATATAATGAGTGTTTTTAAATATTTATCCTGGAGCGGCGCTGCACGGGCTCCCTGCTCCTGTTGTGTGTCCACGAGGAGGGACACACAACTGCTAAAGGCACTTTGAGAGTTCTTGGTGCTGTGAATTTCTTTCCCTCTGTAGATAAAACCTGGTTTTATCGCTGAATAATGAGCAGCAGGAGGGGGCTGGTGAGGTTGCAGAGGGAGGGGTTGAGTTCCAGCTCCCACGTTTTGTTTTTAGGAATGAATCAACTCAACTCTGTCACAGCTCTGTCCGGTGGCACCAGGACTCACCTGAGCGGAGTGAAGTTCAGGGCTGTAACGTGTCCAAGGCCGTAGGTGAGGATCAAAGCAATTCCTATCTGGGAAAATATCCCCACCCAGATGACTTTGTTCCTGCAGGAAAAGCAGAGAGGAAGAGTTAAACCCCTCCGTGCCTGCAGGAACCCTCTGCGTTCCCTGCAGTTCCCTGCTCCAGGTAAGCTCTGCACGCAGGGGGTGGGCTGGGCAGCTCTGTCTCGTATTCCCGGTGCTCCTGCCTTTCCTGGCAGCATTCCCAGCCCAAACCCAGCTGCAGGAGACACCCGACACGAGTTGCTCAAGGCTTGTGTGGCACCGGGAACGTGCGCAGGGTGACTCAGGTGTTAATGCAGGGAGGAAGCACACATAGGTGTAGGCCCTGTACCTGCAGATAAAGGATGGAAAACAAATTGCTTTGCTATCAGAAACCCCGGGAGTGAGGGCCAGCTTTCCTGCTGGCCTCTGTCCCAGCTGATATTCAGAACCCTCCTGGAACTGGAGGGCGCAGGGTGGTTTGCAGAGGGCGGCCAGCACTGTCTTGGGGAGTTTGGGCAGCTGGTATCTCCCTTCTCAGAGCCTCGAGTTATCTCAGGGAAGTCCAGACATGCTATCTCTTGATAAGGGGTTCAGAAAGTAATCTGGAATAGAAACTCCCATTTTTTTATAGTAAACATTTTAATGAATGGAGAGTTGATTTTAGGCTGATGCGTTTTCAGAATAACCAGCACAATGTCTTTAAAGAAAATCCCTATCCTGAAGTAGAAAAGGGGCTGAGGGGAGGTGTAATAAAATATTTGCCTGAGATTTGTGATTGCTTAAGGCCAGGCTTAATCTTTGTGCAAAGACTGAAAGTGAGAGGGCCAAATCACTGAGCTCACCTGCTTCGGAACAGAGCAGGAGGCTGACTTGAACTGTAGGTTTAGATTAGATAAGAAAACATTCTTCCCTCTGAGGGAAATTCTTCCCAGGTGAGGCCCTGGCACAGGGTGCCCAGAGAAGCTGTGGCTGCCCCTGGATCCCTGGCAGTGTCCAAGGCCAGGTTGGATGGGGCTTGGAGCACCCTGGGACGGTGGAAGGTGTCCCTGCCCATGGCAGGGGGTGGGGTGAGATGAACTTTGAGGTCTCTTCCAGCCCAAACCATCCTGGGATTGTGTGTCTGCAAAACCCACCTGAAGAGGCCCTGCCGGAAAATGGAATTCCTCCGAGTTTTCCTGATGATCAGATCAGCCACCTGCTGAATGGTGATGCTGACAAAGAAGGCCGTGTAGCCGGTCCACTGCAGGTACGTGCGCTGGTATTTGGTCTGCAGAGCCAAGGAAACACCAAAACGTTCTTAAATCAGACCCTCACGTCCCCACAGGCGACTGCAAACCTCGCTGGGAGGCTTCATTTCAGTTCCCAAGGGGTGAATGCAGAGTTATTCCAGATTTAGACACGGAATAATGGGACTTGGGCCAGTGAGTCACGAGGCTGCAGCACGAGCTGGGTGTGAGGGGTGTTTGTGTGGATTTATCAATGCCTCCTGTGCCTTGTGATTCTGCAGGATGAGGGAGGGGGAGTGAAGAGTGAGAGGGGGAGGCTGCAAAGGACTTGGCAGAGGTGCTGTTCGTTAGCAGGGCTGGGAGAGGATGGTGATGACTGATTTTGGTGGGTTTAAACACAAAGTCCAGAGAGGAAGGTGCCTCTGCAGAGGCTGGGAGTGAGAAGGTGGCAAACTGTGGAAGAATGAATGGAAGAACAGAGGCTGAATGAAAGAGCTGTGTGGCAGGAAGCCCTAAAGAGTCTCTCCTAAGGGAACATTGGATGAAAACGAATCCTATTCGCATCTAAACCTCATTTGCATTCCCTATGCCTTTATTTTGGGGGAGAGTAGGGGATTTTTACACAGCAGGTGGGCGAGAGACAAGGCAGGGAGTTTTCAGGGCTGCTTTACCCATTGCTGTCCGTAGGAATCCTCGAAGTCATTGATGGCATTGCTCTCCCAGTCCACTCTCACTCCCAGCAGCGTGGAAGGGAGGAACCCTTGCTCAGCATAGACGGTGAAATAGGTGACAAAGGCCCCCACTGACTGCATGATTCCTGCAGAAACAAAGGGGCAGGAATGAGGAAACACCAAAATTAAGGAGCACTGGGGGATGTGCTGGATGCAGGAAACATGCTCAAGGCAGTTTGAGAGTTCTCGGTGCCGTGAATTTCTTACCCTCTGTAGATTAAAACCTCATTTTATTGGTGAGTAATGAGCAGCAGGAGCGGGCTGGTGAGGTTGCAGAGGGAGGGGTTGAGTTCCAGCTCCCACGTTTTGTTTTTAGGAATGAATCAACTCAACTCTGTCACAGGAGAGGGTTTGGGAGGCCGACCTACCGATCTGCAGGTAGGAGTACACAGCCAGCCGGTCGTTCACCAGCCGGTCCCTCCTCTTGTTCCGAGGTCTCCTGTTCATGATGTCGCTCTCAGCTTTCTCGTAGGCCAGTGCCACCGAGGGGATCTGCAACAGAAACAAACCTTCAGGGCCTGGGGGGGCAGCATTTGCCTGATTCTCGGAGGTTTAGCAGCAATTTGCAGTTCCCGAGTGGTTCTGGCGGAGGTTGGCAGGGTACCGAGCAAAGGGGGAGAAGGATCTGTGTGGATTCCTCTCAACATGTAAAGGATTTGGGGGAAATCTGGAACTTCCATGGATCTGGTGATCAATAAAGGCTAGAGGACATTAACAATAATTTAACAGTAATTTAACATTAAAGGGTCTTTCAGATGCCTTGGGCTGGGCTGGATGGAAGGTCAGGTGTAACTGCAGAAATCCCTCTGATCTCTTGATTAAAACCCACTGATAATTGCTCACTGCTGATTTTAGCCTGGATCAGATGTCTTTGCTTTCTTCTCCCGCTCTGCAGGTTGTTGCTATTTTCTACTCTTCTTTCTCTCTACCTGGCTGCTTTTAATATCCTTTTTCACTGCCTTACTCAGCTGTAGGGTAAGGCCACAAAATCCCCCATTCTGGATGTCCCTTTGCCCTCAGCCCCTCTCCCCTGACAGGCTATTCCAGCAGGAAATGACCTTAAAGCTCCCAACTCACAATGTCCGTGCCCAGGTCGATGAAGAGGATGGTGATGGTGCCGATGGGCATTGGAATGCTGGCAATGATGTAGATGAGGAAGGGGCAGAGCTCAGCAATGTTCTTGGTCAGGGTGTAGGCAATGGTTTTCTTCAGGTTGTCAAAGATCAGGCGGCCTGGGGGAAGAGAAAATATTTCTATCAAAGGGAATTTTTATCAGTGTTTTCCAGAAAAAAAGTTCCAATTTAACTAAATGAAGTGAAAACATTTACTGCCTCTCTCTGCTTTCCTCATGCATTTTGTAGTTTATTTTGTTTTTTGGGTTTTTTTTAACTACCTTCCCTTAGACCCTTCTGTAAACTCAAGTATAATAAAACATTTCTTTCAATGAGGAAGTTTGAGGGGAAAAGTCCCATTCCACAAAATGCTGTGGTTGTAATGGAAACCACAAGCTCTTTACAGTGAAAGAGGAGTTGGATGAGCGTTGCTGTCATAGGTGGAGCACAGTGAAGGTGATGTGTGAGAAAATAATAGAGGGAAAAGGTGGAGAAGATTTGTATCTTTGTGAGGCTTCAAACTGCATCAGAACAAGTCAGGAAGTGCTTTTATCTGAAGCTTGATCAAACAGAGACAGCAAATCATTACTGTGTGTGAGAGAGGGAGATGAGTTCCTTATTCTCTGACTGTCACGTGTACAAGTGGAATTAATTCCCAGCTTTCCCAAATATCAAATCCACAAATCCAGAAAGAGAAGAGAGGAGGGGAGGGATCAGGAGGCCCTGCCAGCAGCTCCCAGCTCGAAAAGTGGGAAACAACATTATCTTTACCTTCCTCCACTCCTGTGACAATGGAAGCAAAGTTATCATCCAGCAGGACCATATCAGCTGCGTTTTTGGCTGCGTCAGAGCCAGCAATCCCCATGGCAATCCCAATATCTGCTTTTTTTAGGGCGGGGGAGTCATTGACTCCATCTCCAGTCACGGCAACCACAGCTCCCTGGAACACACAAAAGCATCCAGATGTGGGTTTGGGAGGAGAGGGTGCATCCTGCCATCATCGATCTTTACACTTCTAGCAGAGAGATGCTGATGGGAAGTTCTGAATCCTCTTTGAACCCACGTCAAACACAGCCAGGGATCTCAGGGGGCGGTAGGCAGGGTTAGGAGAGCAACCTCAGAGTTTTGTGTGGCTCCCTTGAGAGTAGAAACCTGGAAAGCTCAGGGGTGTGATTCACTGCATCCTAGAGAGTGGACATCCCAATTAGATGCACTTCAAAGGCAATTAATCTGGTAGCTGGACACAAGGAGGATGAAAGATTTGGATGTCTGCTCTACGTGCATGGTCCATCCCTGTCCGAGCAGAGCCAGGTTCACCTCTGACATCTGGGGGAGGTTTGATTAACACAAAATATCCTGTATTTTTTTACTTTTTAGAGAAGTGCTACAGAATCAGCCAGGTTTCATCAGATTTGTAAATTATGTAGCTGTTGAGTTAAAGCCCGTCCTCATCCCAACAGCCTCTGGCCATCCTCAGTCTGTGCTAGAATTTCTCTGGTAATCCAAAAGATGGAAAACTCTGATTATCCAACTCAGCTTCTTTGTTATCTTCCTGAACCACCTCCTGCAGCTCCAGGCTCTGCTCCAGCTGATGCAGAAGTTTGTGGCTTGGTGCAAGGCAGGGTGCTCAGAGTGGGGACAAAGCCTGGCAGACTGATTAACAAACTGCTGAATTTCCTGTCCCCGGGGGGATTGAGCACAGTGCCACTACCTATAAATAATGCCATGTACAGAAGGGCTTATAAGCTCTGAGTACTAAACATAGCTGGAGACTGGCTGGGGGAGGGTGTTCCTTTTCATCCTCTACAGAGCCAAATCTGCTGGGAGTGTGGGAGTCTGAGCAGTGCAGAACACGTTTACCCACCGTGTGCCTAACAGAGACCATTCAAAAAATAAAAACCACATGAAATGGAAAGATTTTATCTCTTTTTTTTTGCTCTCTGGAGAGCACTCCAGGCTTAAACTCAATGAGCTGATGATGCTGATTGGGAAGCTTAGTGCTGGCACAACTACAAAAATAAAATAATAACTTGTGCCACATCTTTTTCTCTGTGAAGTCCAGGCACAGCACTAGTGTGGCCTTAATTCACAAAATCTACTTGGAAGGTGTCATTTTTAAGTGGAGAGTCTTTTGATGGCAATTTTCATCTTTTACAGAGCTCTGTAAATGTCTTTTTTTTTTTCTCCTTCCTGTGCAGGCTGCACTCCAGGCTGCTTTACATAATATTGCCCATGGATGGGACGAACTCTCTTTAGATCCTGCTGCCTGATTTACAGCCCTGGGAAGTAACACGGATAAGAACTGGTGGCACCTAAATCGTGCTCTGGCGTTCTGTGGGGTTCATACCTCGGAATCATAAATGGTTTAGGCTGGAAAAGAGCTGTGAGTTCACCTGTTAACCCAGCACTGCCACTAAACAATTCCACTCCCAAACATTCCTGTGGGCAGGAGGACACGGCTCGGAGCGGCCACAAGAGATAAGAGGAGAGGAAGTGGCAGCACTTTGCTTTTATCTGGGTTTAAAGAATTCCCTCGGGAATTCTCCTTCCCAAACAGGGCACAGGAGGCTTTATGTGCTTCTCAGAATGACAGGGACAAGCCAGGCCCTGGCTACAGCTCCAAACTCAGGGAAAGCTCATTTTGTCACCAGGAGCTGAGTCTGTAGCAGGAATTTGAGCGGCTTGGATTGAGTCCAGGCAGTGTTTGTGGCAATCTGTTAGATAATGTTCTGGCACGGGGAAAAGAGTATAAACAGAGCTTAGGGAGCACTGGGAATTGGCTTCCAGCCTCTCAGCCCTGGGCTGGTGTCTGTGTGTGACCTTTGCCACCCCTGCCTCACCTGCCTCTGACAGCCCTCCACAATAATCAGCTTCTGCTGGGGCGAAGTCCGAGCGAAGACGATCTCGGAGTGGTCGCGCAGGATCTCGTCCAGCTGCTCCGAGCTCATGTCCTTCAGCTCCATCCCGTTCACCACGGCTGCCATGGCTTCCCTGGAAGAGCCACGGGTGAAAGCGGGGTGAATTTTCGGATTAAAAGGGTAAAAATAGTGCACTCATGGGATGGGCGTGCAGGTGGACGGGGGGAAAGCAGCAAACTGCGTTAATTGCAGAGGCGTTTGTTGTTAATCAGCAGGAGTTGGATGAAAGGCGCTGCAGCAATCCAGAGTGGATCAGTCACCTGGATACAGAGGGGGCTCATTGGAGCTTCTGAAAATGCATTTTAAAGAGGCCTCTCACTGGGAGGGACAGTGGAAGACATCTCTTCCGCAAGCAGCTTTTATCCTTCCCTTGCAATGTTATTTTTTCCACATTTAAGGGGTGAAAGAGGAATTTGGGCTGATGGTCCAGATTGGGTCATGTGGTGCTGGATTTTGCTTTGTGTGTGTGTGTGTTTTGTCAAATGGGCAGTGACAGTGCCTTCCACATGATCTGCAAAGCGTAATTTGCTCGATTTTCCTCATGGGCTGCAAAGATGAAAACCTCTGAGTGGACACATTTAGGTGGAGATGACTCAAGAGTGGGAATGTGTCACAAAAAAGCAGAAAGCAGCCGGGATGTGGAATGAAAGCACCGTGGAAGGAGCAGGGAAACGAAGCTCCAGGTGCTGCCCGGGCTCTGGGGCTCTCACCTCCTGTTGACCTGCTCCACAGGGATGTTGAGGCGCTTGGCGATGTCCTCCACGGTCTCGCTGGTGGCCGAAATGATGCCCACGCTCTTGGCGATGGCCTTGGCCGTGATGGGATGGTCGCCGGTGACCATAATGACCTGAGCAAGGGACAAGTGGGTGACGAATGGGAAAGCCACGGAGATAAGGGGGAATGTCCGTTGTTAAGGAGCAGGAAGCAGTTTAGGATCAGAGCAGTGTACACAGCAAAGGGAGATTAGGGGCAGCAATTGCCCGGCTCTCTATCAACATCTGGGCTCTGCCTCTCCTCACTGAGGCTGCTTTATCAAGGCTCTGAAGGAAGAACTCGTCGCAGGCAGCCAGATTAGAATAATGCAGAATAAAGGAGCCTTTACATAAGGATCTATATTAGGTACGTGCAGTGGGGAGGGTTTGTTGGAATATTGCGTCTTAAATTGGATCCTTGTGACTGAGGTGTCCTGACAGATAAGGCACAGCCTTTTCTTGCTTTTCTTGAAGAAAAGTTGCCAGATTTGTCTTCAGGCTATGGAAAATTTCATCAGGGTTGGGGCTTGGGGTTCGTCTCGTCTGAGATCTGTAATTCCAAATATGATTTTCCTTGATTTAGGTAGATTTCACCTCTGCCTAGGGCTGGAAGTTTACTTGTGGGTCCCCAGGGAGTGAAATTAGGGCAATTACTGCTTCGGGTTCAACCTGAGTAGTTTTGGGATTAGTGATTCCTTTGGATAAATGTTCATAATCCTGTGTCCTGATGCCTTCTCTAGAACTTTTTCTGTCACCTTACTCTGTTTACAAACAAGTAATTCCAGCTGGTGTGGGTTCTGTATTCTAGAAATGGATCTGATGAGAGAGTATCTGAGCTTTTACAAATTTGGATTTCAAGTTTTAAAATTCCGTGCAGTTTCTACAGTCTGATTCCCACTGGTTTGCATCTGGGGACCGTCAAGTCTTTTCTTTAAATTGCAATTATAGAATGGTGTTAACGAACGTTTAGATTTTTGGTACTTGTTGCTAGAAAGATAATTAGTGACGATGTGCTGGAAGATCTTGAATTTTAAATACCTAAAATAATTATAACGAGTCTTTCTGTAACAGAACCACCGTGGCTCTCACTGCCAAATCCCTACCTTGATGCCAGCACTGCGGCACTTCGAGACGGCATCAGGCACTGTGGAACGAGGTGGGTCAATCATGGACAGGAGCCCAACAAAGCACAGGTTGGAGGTCGGGAAGTTCATGGAATCTGTGTCAAACTGGAAGGTGTCTGGGAACTCATTTTCGGGCAGGTACAAGTGGCAGAAACCTGAGAAGAGATTTAGGTTGATGTGATGGACGGGAAATTGTGGGCGAAAGAGGAGAGCTTGGTAAAACATCAGGGTTTGCTCTTGTCCATAGAGCTCCAGTGCATTTAACCATTTCTCCAGGCATGCTGGATGTGCCAAGACTTTAAACCCCATTTCACAGATTTTACAGCTGGATTTTACCCCGTTTTCTCAGGCAGTCCCTGCGGCTGCACTCACCCAGCACTCTCTCCCCCATGCCCCCCAGCTCCATGTAGGCTGTCTGGAAAGCTTCTGCCTTCTCGCTGTCCAGAGGCTCCTCCTTGCCATTGATCATGATGGTGCTGCACCTCTCCAAGATCCTCTCCGGGGCACCTTTCATCACCAGCAGGAAGCGTTTGTCATGGGGGTCGTCGATCTCGTGGATGGAAAGCTGTGCCACAAACAGGAAATGGGTTGGAAGAGCTTAAATTGTCCTCATTCGCTTCTAGTTTTGCATGGACTTAACGCTCCTTTCCATGGGGATATCATATATTTCATCAAATGGGATGGACTCTGTTTATCATAACTTAAATTTCCTCTGTTGTTGAATTACCCCGTTAAGGCTTCCAGGTCACCCGTTGTTGCGTTAGGCCCAGTGATAGAAACAATCTGGCACCATTTCCCGAAAGAAATGAAACACACCTGGAATTTGTTGGTAGAGTTGAAAGGGATTTCAGCCACTTTCTTGTTCTGTGCTCTAATGCTCATCACGTCCCCCAGAATGACCTCGGAGAATTTCAGCAGAGCGGTTTCAGAGGCGTCTCCAACCACGACCCTCTGCGGGCACAAAGGAAGAGAACATTTTACTTTTGAATTTCCACAGTACCATGACTTGCTGCACACTTAAGCAACGAGGAATCCACATTTTTGTATTCAAGTTGTCCTGGAAAAACATTAAAATAGAATTTTGGGATGTCTGCATTGCTCTTGGAGTTGGAACTGAGCCACAGCAAAGAGAGGCAAAGAGCGTTTGCTGCTGTAGAGCAGATTTGGGGTCACACTCAGGTCACTACAGGTGAGCTGAGGCACAAACCCAAATAAATTTGAGGATGGCATTGATGAGTAAACAGTAGATTTGTTCTGGTAGCCCAGTCACTGGAATTTGCTACCTTCAAGCAGTCATGTGGAAAGACATTAATTAAGGCATATTTACCTTTGCTATAGTAAATTAACGGGGCAGTAATTACTATTCCTGCTACTTGTGTTGCCTTTTTCCTGGCAGGCATAGTTGGGTTTGGACAATGCTCTCAGGCCTAGGGATTCTTGGGGCTGTGCTGTGCAGGGCCAGGAGTTGGGATTGCGGATTCCTTCCAATTCAGGATAATCCGTGTTTCCATGCTCTTGGCTGCGTGGGGTTTTTTGTCCTGTGTTAAATTTTGTGTGAGTGCGCAGCAGTAAAACCGCTGTCCGTAGGAACTTGGAAGGCTGGCACGGTAAAACGGAGATTGCTAAAGACAAGCAGAGCCAATGGCTCTTTCAGAGGAAGGGAAATAAGCTGGAGTGAAGCCAGCAGTACCTTCATGATGGGGAGATTTTCCTGTCCTGGCCGGAATTCCGCCCGGTTGCAGAGAGTGACGATTTTTGATAACGCTGTCCATGTGGGGGAACTTTGATCGAAGGGCTGGGCTGAGAGAAGCAAAACACACATGGCATCCTTTAGCACATTGCATGGCACAAGTAGAAGCTTAAGAGTGAAAAAAACCCCAGAATTTACTTATTTGCAGAAAAAAAATTATTCTTTTGAGAGGTTCTCTTACGGAAAAAAAAATTGATACAAATTTTCTCTCTATCAGTGCTGGCAAAGGGGTTTGGATGATGTTTCTCTGCTTAATTCCCTACTAAATGTACTCTTGGCAAAAGGCTCTGGAGTAGAACCTCCTCCAGATTTACTTCCTGTGAGTGGAGTTCAAATATTAATTCTTTTTTTCACCTCTCTACAGGGCTAAGGAGGGATTTCCGTGCGTGGAAGGAAGACTTACATCCGATTTAGCCATCAAAAGATGTTCCCAGTGAACATCCCAGGATTCATCCAAGTGTCTGCCCCTTCCCACAGCCCCGTTTTCCCATTTACTTGTTTGATCTTCGCTGGTGTCAGCTGAGTAGATCTGGTTGTCAAACCAGAGGTGGGCAACAGTCATCCTGTTCTGGGTGAGCGTCCCTGTCTTGTCGGAGCAGATGATGGAGGTGGAGCCGAGGGTTTCCACGGCCTCCAGGTTCTTCACCAAGCAGTTCTTCTTGGCCATGCGCTTGGCCGTGAGGGACAGGCTCACCTGGCGGGAGGGAAGGGGTCCAGCTGTCAGCAAGGTGGGGTTACACAGAGGAGGAACGAGGCTGCATACTCCTGATAGATCTTTCATGTTTGTCTGGGGGCTTTTTTAAGAGAATATTTTAATGGTTTTGCTTTTTGTTGGCTGCTGTGCATTTTTTTTTTTAATTTTTTTAAACTAAAATCTGAGGTTTGGTTGTAAGTAGCTCAAGTAGATCTGCTGCTGACAGGAACCTGATAGAAATAAGGATATCTGATCAGTCAAGAGGCTGTTTGAGACGGAAGGAGCTGCAATGGGCAGGGAGCTGCTGGTCACCAGCTCCATGAATCCTGCAATGATTCCCTTCATTATCACACTGGCTTTTTGCTGCCGGGGTGCTGTAGAGCCAGCAGTGCTCAGCAGATGTGCTGCTTCCCAGCCAGGGATTTTAGTGCTGGACATGTGGCAATAAGCGGGGTTTTTGTGTGACTTTCAGGGTACAATGTCCCTGCTTCCAAGCGGGAATGGACGGTGAGGAAATGAGTCGCGTCATTGTGCTCGGCAGCAACCGAGGCAGAGCGGCACTTGAACTTAAATCCGAGCTGGATTTAAGACGAATGACTCAGTGACACCAGAATTCCCACATGAAGGGTTTCACCTTGGAACAAGAACCCCCACCCCTCTTCAAACCCGACCCAGACCAGAGCTGGAGTGGCAAGCAGAGAACCCCAGCACAGACTCACCGTCACCGTGGCCAGCAGCCCCTCCGGCACGTTCGCCACGATGATGCCGATGAGGAAGATGATGGAATCCAGGATCTTGTAGCGCATGGAGACGGAGATGATGAAGAAGAGGACCCCGACGGAGACGGCCACTCCTGCCACCAGGTACACGAAGTGCTCGATCTCGATGGCGATGGGCGTCTTCTCGTTGCCCACGCCCGAGGCGAGCGAGGCGATGCGGCCGATGATGGTGCGGTCCCCGGTGTTGATGACAATGCCGGTGGCAGTGCCTGCAGGGGCAAAAACTGTCACCTCCAGGGCACACACTCAGAGGCAGCTGCAGCCTGACATTCCAACAGGTATCGATGGAAAAACCTCAGGGAAACCTCAGTTCATTGATGGGTGCAGCCATAACCACGCTGGGTGTTGGAACAAATGCTAAGTGTGACCACCCCGAGGTCCCACTTTATTTTAATCTGCTCGGGACAAAATTCTTGTGAGCAATTAAACCTCTCTGAAGTTCCTTGAAGCAGAATTGCTTAAATAAGTTAGCAGGATAGGCAGCTCTTTTTCAGGTGCCTTTCTGGGGGCCCTTCTGTCTGTACACTGATAAATAACAGAAATTGGAAATGTTCAGTTCCCCTGAAGCTGCTGCATAGAGCTTGAAGGCTAACTAGAAAAAAAGATAGAAGGATGTAAAGGTGTGCACACAGGATGATAAATGTGGCCAGAGCCAGTGGAGAAATGGATAAGGAGGATACAGTGGGATTTCCGTGCCCATTTTCAGGATCAGCTCACCTTCCACACAGGTGGTGGAGTAGAAGGCAATGTTCCTGGTCTCCAGGGGGTTCTCGTGGGTGAAGTCACAGGAGCGGGACTGTGGTTCTGACTCCCCTGTGAGTGAAGAATTGTCCACCTTTAATGAAAGGGAGACATGCCCGTATTAAAGTCAGCAGTACACAGCAGTGTCCAGCCCAGGAGGTGAGGTGGCAGCTTGTTAAATAATCAGTGGCATCAAAATCTCTCGGTGCCTTTTCTCTGAGCTGCTGCTGTCCCTGTTTCTGTGGGAATTGAGCTCAGCCAATGCCGTGTGTGTGCTGGTGGGATTTGCAGCTGCAGCCTGGGAAAACCCCACAGTTTTGAGGTTCTGCCCCCAGTGGAAACTTTCAATCCTGTATCGGTGCATCTGCCCTGTCCTGGCAAAGGGCAGTGCCAGAACATGGCCTGGATCCAATGGCTTTGGACATTCAGGGAGGGAGGAGTGAGTCCTAGAGGAGCTCAGCATCACATGGAGGCTTCTGCTCTCTGATTTCATTAATTATGTCCAATCAAAGCTCTAATAACCCATAATGGCTGTGCAGACGTTCTTTCCATGTAATAAACAGCTCCAAACTCTGTTTTCCCTCTTTGCCTGTGCTCTTCCAAGCCCTGTTTACCTTGCAACCCTGAGCGAAGATCAGGCGAATATCTGCAGGGATCCTGTCCCCACCCTTGATCTCCACGATGTCCCCAACCACCAGCTGGTCTGCTGGCAGCTCCTTCTTCTCGGCATCCCTGAGGACAAGAGCTTGCTGAAAGACAGAAATGGGACAAAAATTAGCTTTGTGCTACCCTCTAAAGTGAGATCCTCCTCTCTGTTCTGGGAAAGATCCAGAGCAGGGTGATGGAGAGGAAATGTGAGTGTGTTTGACATCCAGCTGGACTGCTCGGGCTGATATTTGGGGGATATGAGAAGGGAAATGGACTTGGAGTTGAGGAAGCACAGATCTGATGTCCAGCTGGACTGCTCGGGCTGGAATTCGGGGGATATGAGAAGGGAAATGGACTTGGAGATGGGGAAATGCCTTCCAGGAATGTTCTTGCATGGCATCAGGTCCGTGGGTAAAAGCAGTGGGCTGCAAAATGTGAAACCCAGCACATCCCACACTGTTCACTGACAGGTTTTAACTGGGTTTGAACTGGAACTGAGACCTCTAATCCAGTGCTGGATGGAAAACAAGAATGTGCATCCTACAACTCACAGGTCCATCAAAGCAACCACCGTGCACTTTTTAGCAACGGCTCGTGACTCAGGACGTTTATCTGGGTCATTTGCCAAGAGATAAATTCAAGCTGGGCTTGCTGGGCTTCCCTCGTGCATTATTAAGGATGGTTTTTTGAAATCTCAGTTGAAAGGCGCTGGTGGTTCTCACCTGTGGGATCATCTTGCTGAAGCTGGCCATGATGTTTGTGCTTTTGGCTTCTTGATAATAAGCAAAGATACCCGTGAGGATGACAACCAGAGCCAGGACTACTCCGAGGTAGAGCTGATCAATAAAAGACATAATTTGGTTAATTTAGGACAAGTTTTCAGCAATTCCTCTGCTAGAATAAATCACAGTTCTGTACTGGTTCAGCAGGCTTTTAAAGTGAGGTGTTGGCCAGGTTAAAAGGTTAAGAAAAGAACTTTCCGGTGTTGAACTTCAAATGATCAATTAAAGCTTTTTTTTGTGTGTATAAAGAAAGGTTTTTAACA
Source organism: Eulacestoma nigropectus (assembly GCA_013397775.1). Taxonomy (NCBI): domain Eukaryota; kingdom Metazoa; phylum Chordata; class Aves; order Passeriformes; genus Eulacestoma; species Eulacestoma nigropectus. The sequence goes on from VZTE01000511.1 coordinate 53,894, forward strand.
GTGATTTCCCCATCTGTCTAAAATCCTTCTCTAAACTGACACCAACCCGAACAAATGAGAGTGTAACAAACAAATAAAAAATAAATAGCAGAGTATAACTCGAAAGGGAATTAGTCAAAGACTCCAGGGTTCTTCAGACTTTTTCGCTGCTCTCAAGAATTGTGACTATGCCCGGTGGTTATAAAACCCTTGCACAGGCCCTCTTTAGACAAGTGGTGTGCGAGGCATTTGGGCTTTTATCAGAAATGCTCAGCAGCAGCGGGAGAGTCCTGTGAGAACAAGAGGCCTCCTTGTAGTTACTGAGTAACTGTGCAGTGTTTAAATCACCCAGATGCCCACGGGGTCAAACCCTCGCTCTGTGGTTACTCATCTACTCACGTTGTCGAAGGCTGAGTCCACTTCCTGCGCCAGCTGGATGCCGAAGGAGATCCAGGAGAAGACAGCTCCGATCCACAGCAGGATGGAGAACCCCCCGATCATCTGCTTGAGGAACTTCACGATTTCAGGGGTGGCTTTGGGAGGGGTGAGCGCGTTGGGGCCGTCCCGAGCCAAAATCTCTGCTGCTCTTGCACTCGAGAGACCCTGCAAAAGGAGGTGGCGCGTTTAGAATGAGGTCACAGAAACAGAGATTTTTTTTACCCCAGCTCAGAACAAAATTCACGTGCTGCTGTTTCTTTAAAGGTTGTTTGTGTCACAAAGGAGCTGCGACTCTGATTTCCAAAGCTCCTGGTTTCAGAGAGGCTGCTATGAGTTATCTCCTATGGAGAAACAGCTATTTCTTTGCTGGAGCACTGAATTTGGGGCCACATCCATCAGGAGTTGCCATTCTGTTGGTTATCAATCAAATATACCTGGACTAAGTGTTTGGAAAGCCAGGGGAAAACTGACACTCTTTTGCTGCTGTTTCTGTGTTTCCACGAGATATTTGTAGCTCAGGGGGTTCTTGAAATTCTTGTCTGTGCTCTGGCCACGTTCAGTGCTTTGTTATTCAAATGTCAGGTGTGAAAAGGACTCAGGTGTAGTTTCTCAAATCTAGATTTTCCTTCAGAATCAGCTCATCCCATGAAGTATTTTGCTATGGATTGTTACAGCGAAAAGTGAATTGTGGTGGAATCAAAACATCAGATAAAAGCTTTACAAAAAATGAGGTCCTGGTGCAAAACCCCGAGGTCCCATTTTTGATTTCAAAGCAGTAGCTCAGCCTTCTTCAGACTCGAGAGAAACTCCACTTTAAATCCAGGTCAGTGCACGTTGGCTTGCTGGTTTAGGCTGTACTGGGAGCGCCAAAGCAGGCACCCACACACACCTAATAACCAAATTCCTGCTCCTGGGGAGGCCAGAGGCAACTGATTGAGGCAGTCCCTTAACGATGCCCCATGGACTTACTTTGTCGATGCTGGTACCGTACTTCTTCTCCAGGTCCGAGGTGCTGAGCCTGTGGTCATCCTGCATTCCAAGAGAGAGGGAAAATTACAGTGAGCAGAACATCAGACTGTTGAATTTTTTATTTCCAAACTGCCTGGATCTGGGACTATGGATGCAGCTGCTTGTATGACACCCCACTTTCATTAATTAGACAAATCTGCACATTGATAAGCAAAGTATCTTCCACTGGAAGATGATTTTTTTTTTTCCCCTTTGATTTGCAGAGTACTTTTGTAAATAGCTCCCTCCTCCAGCAAATCTGTCACAAAAACAGGATGGTGTGTTCATGTTTCTGCTGCTTGCCACCGGGGTCTGTGCTTCTTTCGGATAAATAATTTCTCTCTGCTTGCTGCAGGGCTCAGAGTGCGTGTGACAGCACCTCTGCCCTTGATTGCCAGGGTAGGGAATGTGAATTATCCTCCACAGTCTGGTGGAAGGAGGCAACAGGTTTCTAACCACAGTGAAAAAGGGTGTGGGAGAGGGAAATCTCAAAGCTTTTCTCCTTGGCCTGCAGTGACACCTCTGTGGTATCACTGGCCTAATTATATCTTGTGCTGAACTGGGATTTAGAAGCCAGGAATTTGAGAGATCTCCCAGTTGTTTTCTCAGAGTGATTCATGGGTACTGGGGTGAGTCAATTCTCCTGTCTGTGCTTTGGTTTCTCTTTAGAAACACAGGAGTGGAGTTACATCTCCTGCTGGCAAAGACAGCATGGGCTGAGAAATATTTACCTGCTGCTGGGCAGGTCTTGGACACGTGCTGGGTGAGTTGATCAGAGAATCATGGAATCAATATCTTATTTCGGGGTTCCTTGAGCTTTGAAATGCCATCCAGCCCGGAAATAGCCTCTCCTCTGAGCTGCTCTCACAGCAATCCCGAAAAGAGGTCAGCATAATTACCCTCGTGTTTCAGATTGGGAAACTGGAATGTGTGGAGAGGAAGCAACATTTCCAAGAGCAGCCAGCAGGTCAGTGGAGAGCCAGGAGGAAAACACAGATTTCTTGAAGGCCAGAGAACTTGGTTTGGGTAAAAATCCCCTGGGTTTAAAGCTGAGAAATGCTTTCAGCTCTGGAATCTCTGGAGCACAATGCCCTGGTCCTGCCTTCTCCTCTGATTCCTGGCTGGCTGTGCAAGCTGTCAGGAAATACTGATGGCAGTGATTCCATCTGGAGAATGACTCCTTTTTGGGCAGATAATGTTCTGTACCATTGGTGGCTTAATTACATCAGAATCATCCTCTCAATTTAGGTATTAATCTTGCACAGCGTTTTTCTGGCACGCTCCAGGAGTGTGAGGAAGCAAATCCCTGTGCCAGGACTTTCAGTGCAGGACATTCCTTGGATTTCATGAAATGTGTAATGGAAGCTCAGCAACACTCACCAGGTCCAGTTCTTTCTTAAGATCTTCTGCCTTCTTTTTTTTCTTGTTGCCTTTTAGGTCTTTGTACTTCTCTTCATCTTCGATCTCTGTTTTGTGCAGATCTTTTGTCCCGTAGATCTCAACCGAGTAAACATCAGACTTTTTCTGCAAAAGACCACAAAAAAGTCAAAACTTTGGCAGATCTCCATTTTTTAGTAGCTTTAGCAAGCTACAGGTTGCTACTGTTCCTCTCTCCTGGCTACTTAAGGTGTTTTTTCCTGTCTTATGCAGAGATCCATCCAGGTTTGTGTTACTGTGATTGTGGTCAGGACTTCTTCAGGTGCAAATTACAGGGATTCCTTTAGGGATGTGCAACACTTCCAGCAGTTTATGATCTAAAACAAATGTAAAAAATACTGCCCAAGACCTCAGCATTGCCAGTGAAAATGATTCATTTATTTATCAGCTCCAAGAAGAGATCCGTGGAAAAGCAAAATATTCGTGAAAGGAAAGGGGAGGGAAAAGCTATCCATTGGGAACTTGCTTGTTCCTGCAGCTTTTCAGATCCATACCTTCAAGATTTACTTTTTTTTAATTAAAATTCACATTTACAGATTTATATTTGCGCTGATTTAAAGTGAGGAATGGAGGCAAACGCCAGACTGAAAGCCAAGGAGGAGCTGCTCTGTTTCTGCTCACACAGAGCTCAGAACTGGCAGAGATTTCACCAACAATTCACTTATTTTTGCCAGCGGGCTATGGGGCACAGGAAGCTGTTGACTCAGGGAGGCTGCTGAACCTCAGGGAATGTTTTGCTTCCAGGGCTAACCTGGGAGCTGTGCTGTTTCCAAGCCCTCAGTTCACTCTGCGGAGTGCAGGGCAAACTTCCCGTGCCGCTGATTTACCGGCTGCGTAATCATAACGTTCCAGCTCCCAATTATCCAGGAAACCACGGGCCAGGCCTTGGGAGAACCATTGGCTGACCCCATTCCAGAGGTTTCCTATGGATTAAACCCCAGAGGTTCGGGAGAGCCCCCTGGATGTTCCCTGGTGGGACAGCAGAGCTGACAGTGCCCTGAGCACGAGGGGGCTCTGCCAGGCCTCCTGTGAGAGCTCACAGCAGTGAAGGAAGATCTCTCCACGACATAAAAACAGCTCAAATAATGGAAACAACAAGAAAAACCAATAATAATTGGGATCTCTTATTGTTTAACACTGTTCTGAACTCAAAACTGGCATCCTATCTCTAGCTGCCCTTAAAGTAAAGGAGTATTTAAAGCTTGACATTGTCTCCTGATGAAGGGGAAAGCAAAGAGCTGCTGAGCAGTTTGAGGACTTAAAAGACTGAAATCCTGTTCCTAAACACTTGATTTTGCACATCCCAGAGACAGGACAAGCCTGTAATAAGATCTGATTTTTTTTTCTGCCATGCTGAAGATTCACGATCTGTTTTATCTATTGGGATTTTTTTTCTTCACCTTCCTCCTCCTCCTCCTCCTCCTCTCTTTATCTCTCCCACCCAAAAATCTGTTCAGCTTTTCAAATCCCTATAAAGGAGAGAAACCAGGAGAGAAAGGCAACAGCTCTCTGCTGGGAGAACTTAGCAGATGGAAGAGAAATACAAAGAAAATTGATGAAGTTAGTAAAAATCTATTGCTCACTTGTAAGCACGACCCATGTTAACCTTTAGCCTTCAGAGTTTCATACAGTCTCAGATTCTGGCTCAGATTTTTGGCTCAGCCAGTCCAAAAATTCTTCCCAATCCGAATTGTTCGTGCCCAGCAGTGTCTGGTATTAATTCAGTTTTTCACTTAGCCTGTACTTATGGTATGGAGCTACAAATTAAAGCTTAAGAAGAAGCACAAGGGCAGTTCTTTGGGCATTGTACCCACCTTGACCATCTTGGTGAGTTTATTCCTTTCCTGATGGAGGGAAGCAGCCAAGCCAAAAATCTCTGGATGAAAAGCCCAAGCCCAGCTGGGGACTGTGGTGGCTCAGAGCAGCCCTGGAGTGCAGAAGCTCCCCGAGGTGGTAGGTCCCTCTCCTGTGGCCAGCAGGCATTAGCTGGAATGCTGCTCCCACCTCGGCATCCTCCAGGCAGGACGAGCTCCCTGTCCCAAGCCTGTGGAGAAAGAGCTCTGCTTGCAGCTGCTTTATAAATCAGCATCTTGTGCTGCCACTCCACCCCTCCCCTTCCAGGTCCAGCCCATCTTCTGTTTCACCTGGAGTAGGTGGAAAAATACCACAGTAATGGGCATGTGGGTTTCAGGTCAGATAGGTTCTAATTATTCCTTTGTAGTGTTTGCTCACAAGTAGGGAACAGGTGTATTATTCATCTTGCTGGAAGCAAGGAGTTTCCTCCAGAGACTTTCCAGCTCCGGGCTCCCCTCAGGATCCCCGCTGTCCTGGGCTGAAGGAGGGCTCTGCACCTTTTGTCTCAGCTGCCCAGGTGATGTTGTCTGTGCCTGAGGTCCCTCAAAGTCAAAGCCCTGCCCCATTTAGGTGCTAGCAGGGATTTAGTGGAGTGCTCCTCTTTGGAGCTTCATAGCTTGGACTTCACTCTTAATCCTTTGCCTTGCATTTCGTGTGTTTTTCACCTTCGTGCTGAGCTGGGAGAAGTGAACTTCCTGGTGCTTTTTCAGCAGGGCACTTACCTGAACAGCTCTTGGTTTGTCTGGCACCAATTACCAGCTTCCAGGCAGGAGTGATAATGAGATTTGTGACACTTCTGGTACCAGGCTTGTCTCATCACTTAGGAGTAAAGCTGAATTCTTCACCTCTGAGACTGAACTGATGAAAAGCTGAGTGAGACATGGGGAATGGTTTTCTGTAGTTTAACATTATTTGGGGAAAGGCTTTTCTTTCATCCGTGTAACCTTGCTGATCAACAGCATTTGGTCCTTAATACTATATAATCTTTAGTCTTTAATATTATATATAGTCCTAAATACTATATAATTAATAAACTTTAAATTAATTTGAGGTACTGCAAGGTGCCACCAGTAAATGACTGAAATTGTGGTCAGAGATATGACGTTTCAATGGAGATAACCAGTGCTGACTTCATCAAATCATAGATAGAAGCTGCTAGCGAAGGAGAAAATCCAAGGGACATCATTTATTACCTCAGCAGGAACAGGAGTAATTTCCATTCAATTCAAGTTCCCAGGAATTTGAGTACCAGACCTCCTCAAGCTGCTCCCACTTGGCAGTTTCTGTGTGTTGGTCTTTTTCCACGGCATTCTTTAATCCTGGGACATTGCGCAAGGCGCAGGAGTGGGTCTGGAAAGGTTTCGTGTTCAGTTTCTGCTGCTTGATGTACTCAGAGCTGGTTTTTGTCCTGGAATATCAACCTTTCCCTACGTCTGTAAGTGCTGGAGGTTTCCCAGCGTGAGCAAAAGCGGGGATGTATCGGCTGCATCCAGGGAATCTGTGCTGTGTGAGACCCAGCACTGAGATCCTCCCCTCTGTTCTGGGAAAGATCCAGAGCAGGGTGATGGAGAGGAAATGTGAGTGTGTTTGACATCCAGCTGGACTGCTCGGGCTGATATTTGGGGGATATGAGAAGGGAAATGGACTTGGAGATGGGGAAATGCCTTCCAGGAATGTTCTTGCATGGCATCAGGTCCGTGGGTAAAAGCAGTGGGCTGCAAAATGTGAAACCCAGCACATCCCACACTGTTCACTGACAGGTTTTAACTGGGTTTGAACTGGAACTGAGACCTCTAATCCAGTGCTGGATGGAAAACAAGAACGTGCATTCTACAATTCACAGATCCATTGTGAATGGATTGAAATTGATTGACTTGAAAGCGACCAGCATGTGGTTTTTAGCAATGGTTTGTGATTCAGGACGTTTATCTGGGTCATTTGAGCAGTTTTTGCATTTACCTTCTATAAACCGTGGTGGCTTCTGCCTGGGGATGAATGTTAGAAATGCAAATGAGAGAAGTGTTTGGCAACAAAGCACCCAGTAACGTTGCTGCACACGGGATATTTACCCTGACACATCTGTCTGCTGAAGGATGTGCTCTGTGGCCAAGGAACTGAGCTGGGAAAGTCTCTGTGGACAGTTCCGTGGCTCAGGATTTACAGAGGATCGAGCTGGCTTTGCTGCTGGCAAACCACCCGTGAGGAGCTGCCAAGTTCAAAGGGCATATTTGGTGCTAAAATTCCGTGGCCAAAAAATTCCATTAAGTCTGTCAGCAGAAGGGCTTTTTTCGGTGAGTTACAAAGCGAGGATGAGGAGCGCTGTAAAAAGACAAATCTCTCGCTTTTCATGAGCCAGCATAAGGTGGTTGCACAGCTGGAATCCTCCTTGTTGGCTGGAGTCACTTGCCACTGACAAAATTTGTGTTTTGCCACTTGACTCTGGTGAAAAGGTCCCAGGAATAGAACCCAGATGTGAACCCGGGCTGGGCAAGGGCTGCCGCACAACCAAATCCTGCCCCGTGCCCTGGCTTGGCAAGACGTGGCACCATACCCGAGGGCTGGGATTGTCACGTGTGCTCCTGCTGTGTCACAGCAGCCACAGCTGGGCCCTGCTGAGAGGGGAACATGAGTTAGCATTGGGCTGATTCTAAATATCAGTCTAGAAAAATAACGTGGCTCTTCTGGATTGTTACGTCTCACATTTCTTCACCTCTTTGGATCCTCGTGGGTTCCTCTGTGAAAAAAAGACAGCCAGGAGGATGTTTGGATGTTATTCAGCACAGGGAGGCCGCATTTCCTAGCTCGTAGGGGCTTATCCCAGCGCTCAGATTGTCAAATTCCTTCAGGTTTCGGAGTAAATTGTGAGTGTTTGTGAAGGATTTTGGGGTAAGGAGAATGCAATGCCACTGCCTGATGAGCTTTGCTGTGTTATTTACATGTCTCGGATGAAGCCGGACGAGCATGAGCAGTGGGAGGACCTCAATCCGCAGAGAGGGCCGAAAACCGGCGCCAAATTTTGCTAAAGTTTGCTTAAATTTGCCAAAATTTTTTTACATTTGCTTAAATCTGCTCTTGGCAGGGGTGGTGCGCGCTGGCTGCGCTTCCCGGGCCAGCCGGGAGAGGGCGCACGGCCCTGCGCGCCCAGCGATTCCCTGGCTAATTCCTGAAAAATTGCCTGAAAAATTCCCTGAAAAATTGCCTGAAAAATTCCCTGAATTCCCCAGAAACGAGCGCGTGTCTGCCTCGGTGTCCCGGCACTTCCCTGCCACCTCCCCTGAGTGCTGCCCCAGCACGGGAGGGACGTGGAGCTGTGGGAGCGAGGCCAGAGGAGGCTCCGGGATGATCAGAGGGATGGAGCAGCTCTGCTGGGAGGAAAGGCGGAGAAAAATCGGGATTTTTCAGCCTTTCTGGAAGAAAGAGACCAGGAGTGACCTCACTGTGACCTTCCAGTGCCTGAAGGAGCTACAAGGGAATTTCTGCAAGACCCTGGAGTGCCAGGACAAGGGGGAATGGCTTCCAACTGAAAGAGAGAAGGTTTAGATGGGATTTTGCGAAGAAATCCTTCCCTGTGAGGGTGGGGAGGTCCTGAGGTTCCCAGAGAAGCTGTGGCTGCCCCTGGATCCCTGGAAGTGTCCAAGGCCAGGCTGGACGGGGCTTGGAGCAGCCTGGGACAAGTGGAAGGTGTCCCTGCCCACGGCAGGGGGGGCACTGGATGGGCTTTAAGGTTCCTTCCCACCCGAACCATTCTGGGGTTCTGTGATTCTACAGAGAAAGGATTTCTTTGGTCTTGTTTGGGGTTGGTTTGTTTGTTTGTTTCCTCCCTCAAGGCCCAGGATAAAACCGGCCCTGAACTCTCCAGAGGCAGACAAGTGGAAGGGGCTGAGCATTTATTCTGGGCCCATCCGTTACCCAGGAGGGAAGTTTTGAGGATTCCTTGTTTTTCCACTCAGTGGAGAGCAGAAACTCCCCTTTCCTCTGAGTGCCAAGTGCTAAATCCTACCTGTTTTTCTCCTTCATTTAACCCAAAGATATTAAACCGTAATTCAGAGGCCACGAGTGATGAGCCAAGCACCTGTAAAAACCTCCCAGGAGCCAAATTAAGACAAAGCTTAAGTGGTGTTTGGACAGTGGTGATTTAGACACTGGCTGTAAACCACTCCTTGTCTGAGCATTCACCTCCCGAGAGGGGGAATTGCACATTCTGCTTTACTCTGTGCCGCTCATGGGGCTCGTGAAAACCTAAATTTCTGTGCTTTTCGTCCCATAATTTTCCTGTTCTTGTTAATCAGAGAGGAGTAAGAAACGCTGAGGAGCAAGGGGGTTCATTCCCAGCTTTTAGGCTGGCATTTTAAATGCTGAACTGTATTACAGCCTCCTTATAAATGCCATGATGGCTCGGTGTCCCTACAGACTTGGCACAGCCACCAGAACTTGAGGTCGTTCCGGGCCAAGGTTTTGATTTTACAGAAGGCTTTGGCCTTTCCCTCAGCCTTTTGAGGCTCAGACACTGCTGAGGTGGGTTCTGAATGCCACCAAAGAGATGAATTCCTCATTTCGCATCTCTGGATTTCAACGTGTCCTTTATTTCCTCCCATCGCCTGAAGAAGCGCAGGTGAATCCCGGGGAAAGGGACGGGTTTTCCATCTCTAGCCCTCGTTTGCTGGGGTTTTTTGGGTTTCTACAAGAATATTGGTCACTTTTTGATGTGGAAAGCAGCTCATTCCAAACGTTTTCATGTGGGCCATCACAGAGCCGTGGTTGTCTTTAATTTATAGATCAGGGTGTGCTAAGCTCGCTGCTGCCTGCCCAAAAAAAGTTCAAAAATCAGCATTTGCATGTTTCTTGTTAGAGGAAATGTTATTGAAAATCAATTTTCTGTTGACATTTTCTGTCTGTGGAGAAGAAGAGCAAGTCACAAGTGAGTCACAGCATCCAGGGCTATCTCACTCTTCTTAATATTTCATCTTCCTGCTTCCTCATGCTCCTAAATACGAACCATTACTGGATTCATATCAGTTCAAAAAACAGTAAAGAAAATTGATTTCCCTCTTTGTAACTTCCTGGGGTTCTCAGGAAGAGTCAAGGCTGGAAACTGGTGCAAAAAACACAGCAGAACTTCTTCCTTTAAACATGGAAACGTTTCGTGATTTATAGGAATTTGTACATTCCAGTCCTTCAAACAGCTGCTGTCTTGATGCTTTGATCATTTTCAGGTTAAAAAAAAATACACATTTTTTCCTTTCAAAATGTTATCTGATGTGCTGGATAAGGAACTCACAGAGCCAGCCTGTGGTTTGCAGTCAGAATCTGCTCCTCTGGAACACACCCAGCCTCATTCCTGACAGGCATCGCAGCCTGGAGAGCGGCAGAGGCAGGAATTCTTTGGGAGGCAATCAGAAAAACGGGATGGTTCAAAGAGGGATGCGAGTTTGGGCTTCTGTGAAGCTGAATCTGGACACACAGGAAGAGAAAATGGGTTTTTGCAGGGGTGTGTTGACCCCAAAGCAGCTCTGCAAATCCGGGTGAGGAAGTGGCCAGGCTTGTAAAAGCCCTGGTATGTGTGATGGGCTCTGAGCAATCGCAGCATCACGGAATCCTGGAATGGTTCGGGGTAGAGGGGCCTCAAAGCTCGTCCCATTCCACCCCTGCCATGTGCAGGGACCCCTCCCACTGTCCCAGGCTGCTCCAAGCCCATGGTGCTGCCTAGAAACAGCCGTGTGCGGTCAGCAAAGGTTCCGTACCCAACCTCTGGAAGAGTCGCATCCGTTATCTGCCCGAAATCACTCTGAGTGGGCAGGAACCACTTCCTAATTCTGCATGGACCCAAACCGAGCATCGTTTGGCAAAGATTTGCTTAGAAAATCTTGGTTCTGTGGCTTTTTGGGGGTATTTTTGCGATGAAAAGCAGGTCAGTGAGCCAGTGTGGCTGCGCAAACAGTTGACAACGGCTACAGCAGGACAAGATGTTGCCTGGCAGGATAATTGCCCCTGGAAGGTGGCTGGGGTGCCACAGCCAGATGTTTACCAGCTGGATGACCTGGAAAGGGATTAAACCTGACTCAGTAGGTTGGATGTGGGTCACCCCAGCACGATCCCCTTCCACCCCGCGCTGTCCTGCCGTGTCACCCCGCTGAACTTGTCACTAGCTGAGGGCACAAGTGCCCAGGGTTTCAGCTGGGACTGCCAAAATCCTGGCTCACAGCTTGCAACAGGTGCTGGCAGAGCCAGGCAGGACCTTTAGTCACGGCTTCCAAAGGCTGGGACTGGCCCAGGGGTGGCTCACGGCTCACAGGAGCTGCCAGTGCTGGCACAGCCTCACCTCTGCCGTCCCCAGCCCTGGCACTGCCAGGTTGGCAGGAGGAAGCAAAGTTAAAATGTCAGGAGTTGCAAAGGGCGTTGAGAACTGTGGGTTTGGGTGGCTCAGTGGGAGAAGGAGGTGAGCCATGTTTAGAAATCACTGATTTAAAGCTATTTTTGCATTCCCAGAAAAGTGGGTGGGTTCCGTGGAGCCGCTCCCAGAGCAGGCGGAGTGAAAGGCATCTATGAAAGCATTTCAAGAGGAGGCTGTTTCCCCCTTTTCTTTCATTTTCCTACTTTTTAAATATTTTTTCCATTTCCATGCAATACCATCATAGTGGAATTCTGTTGGCTGCTTCCAGAGAAGGGAAGGAAAACGTTCTCCACTCAGCTCCTCATACCTTCTGAGGAGGAATTTCAGACAACCTGTATGGGTTTTATTTTTCATTTGTGTTTCCTCCTGAAATTCCGTCCTCTAGAAATTCCATCCTCCAGAAATTACATTAGCACCGTAATGGTCACGTTTGTGCTCTTGAGTAAAAATTCAGAGAAGGCTCCTGGGGCCAGAGAAAATGGCCTTGAAATAGTTCAAGTTGTTGCACAACTGGGCTGTGATCCGAGCTTGCAAACAGCATTTTCCTGTGGAATCTGAGGATCACGTGGGTTTGTTGCACAGCTCGGTGTGAAATCCTACCTGCACTTGCACTCGGCCTGCTGCAGAAAATACTTTGGGTCAAGAAAAACTCGTTTCGTGTTTGTCAAAGCCACGTGGAGGGGCTGGGCACATCTCCACGCTGGCTGCCAGGGCATCCAAAGGTGCCACAGCATCCTTCAACCCAGTGCCTCGCTCAGGTGCCACGGCCTGGGGTGGGACACGAGGAATTAAAGGTAAAATGAGGATGTGGAGAAAGTGCCGGTGCCGGGAGCTTGGGCCTTGCATGAGGAGCATGAGGAATTCGCTGTGCAAATCCCCCCCTGCCTCTGGAAGGCCAAAGACTTTGGCTGGGCACTCCAACTCCTGCCACGGTGCAGAAATCACCATGGAACAGCTCCCCTGGCACTGAGGGGCAGAGGAAGTTTTAGGTGCTGTAGGTCCCTACACGCGGCGCTGAAGGGATTAACGCTGCCATTCCCCTGGAATGCCATTCCCTTGGAGTGCCAGTTCCCTCCCAGCCCCTTGGAAGGTGGCAGAGGTGCCGCAGCCAGGTGTTTGCTGTGGCTGTGAAGAGAGGAGGAGCCTCCCAGCTCTGCCCAGCAGTGCCAACCTGAACTTGTCCCCATCCGTGGGCAGTTTTCACCTCCCACTTTCAGTCTTGGGGCCCCTCATGCTGCAGGAAAATCCAGCCTCACCTTTCCCCTCCTTTCCTCCTGGGAAAATGCCCTCGACTGTGATTTGCAGTGGATGTTGTTTGAGTGCTGCTGAGAACCAGTCCAACCACCCGCTCCATGCACACTGGAATAAAGTCAGTTAAGTAAGAAATACCTAAAGTTACAGGCCTGGGGCTTGGCTAGCAATGAATTCCCTGATTTTCAGTCTGCCTGGCTTTGGAAGTGGCTCAGGATAGCATGGATAATGTTTTGCAAAGCTCTTCTGCCCACAAAGAATGCAAGATTTTTAGCTGCAAGATGTGCTTCAGTGTTTCCTAGCCTTGTTTCAGTGAAGCATTTTGTGTTGAGCAGCCCTGAAATGTTAGATAGAAAAGGTTAGCTGGGTTTAGATTTTTCCCCTGCAGCTCTTTGTTTTATAAGTCATGTCTGTGCTATTTGTTTTTACCGAGCTCAGCTCAGGGAAGGTCGCAGGTTTTTATTATCATGGTTAAAAAGAGCATTTTAAAACGCCCTTAGTGAGTGAGAAGTAACATCTGTGTCAGGATTGGGGTTCTGTTCATCAGTAGATCGAAGAGGAATTGGCAGAGGAGGTTGGGAGCATCATCTCCACTCTGCAGATGGAGGAAGGGAATCATGGAAAGGCGGTGACCGGCGCAGGATCAGCCAGGAAATCTGCTTGAGAACTGTCCCCTCCCCAAGGGTGGCCCTCGGCAGGAGGGTCCCAGTGAAAGGACGAGCCCTGACCCTCCTCCTTGCCTGGTCTGTGTGTGTCCCTTGCTGCTTAATTTGCTAAACAGCTGCAAAACACGGGTGCAGAATTGCCTGGGACGGGTGCAGCTCATCTAATTTAACTCTGCACTCATCACTCAGGTTGTCTTTGTAGCCAAGAGGAAGAAAGCAGCACCTCCAGACAGCAGTTTCTCACCGCGGCAGGCTGAGATGAGATGATAATTACCCCGCAGAGGCAGCCTGTCCTCTGCCTGGATAAAGGGAGAACACTCCAGATGAAAGAGCTGCTTTCAGGGCAGGCAGATGACTCCTGTCCTGAGGAACAAATGCATAGGGATGAGTCCAGATGACACCATTTCAATATTAAAACCAGCTTTGATTTGGCTTTTGTGCACAGACGTGTCTGAGCCAGCCCCAGATGGGAGCACGCGTGCTCCTTGGGCTTCCTGGGAACGCATTTTCCTGGGAATTGAGCTTGTGCTGGTCACACAGATTTGCTGCAGGAATACTTGCAGTTAATGCTGACTTTTACTGAAAGAGGATTTGGCAAATCCCATCAAGTTTTTGCTCCAAGAGTCAAATATTTTGAATGCATCTGGGGTGAGATGATTTGTGGAAACCTCAGGATGAATGAAAGGCTCCCTGTGTGTCACCAAATCCATCTCAGCACGGGAAGTTTTGTGATAAGTGACTCTGTTGGGAGTTAAGAGCCAAAATAGAATCACAGGCTGGTTTGGGATGCAAGGGACCTTAAAAATCATCTCATCCCACCCCCTTCCACTATCCCAAGCTGCTCCAAGCCTTGTCCAGCCTGGCCTTGGACACTTCCAGGAATGGGGCAGCCACAGCTTCTCTGGGCACCCTGTGCCAGGGCCTCCCCCCCTCACAGGGAACAATTCCTTCCTGAATATCCAGTCTAAACCTGCCTTTCTTCAGCTTAAGCCTTTTGACAGGAGGGAAAACAGAGTCCTTTTGGTGCTGGGTCTGGCCCGAGTGGTTCCCAGCGTGCAGGAGGTTGTTCCTCTCCTGGGACAAGTGCCAGGTGCTCCATGGCTTTGGAAGTGGAAGAGAGGAGTCAAAAGAGAACCGAGCTGCAGGAGATGCTCTGGGTTTAATAAGGCGAAGGACTGTGAGGTACAAAAGATGTTTGTGTTCTTGATAACCCTGGGAAAACATGGAAAAAGCAGGGGGTGACTGAGTTGTCCTGTCAAATGAGCTTTGTTATGTTTCCCTGGCTGCTCTGCAGCCTGTCCTGCAGAGCTCCCGGGCAGCACAAACATCGGGGTGGTGCAGAGTGTTCAGCCTCGGTGCTTTTTGGAAGTGAATGGTGACGATTATCGAGAGACTGACTGCAGCCGCTTCCCAGGGCAGTGTGAGGCCGCTGGGGGTGTCACCAGAGGAGGCAGGGCAAGGCCAGCTGGGTGCTGGCAGGGATGGAGCCGCAGCTGATTCCAGGGATGGAGCTGCAGCTGATTCTGGAGCTGGGAGCAGCCCAGTCCCACCAGCGCCGTGCCGGGGTTAATCAGCTCCCGGCAGTAATTGGTGTTTGCACAGCACTTTGCGAATATGAAAGCACTGCTTAAATGCAAATGATAAATAGGCTGGCTCCCAGCCTGCCTCTGCAGCTTGCCCTCTGTGCTAATGAGGCAGGCAGGCGCTGGGGATGAGTGTAAAATATGGGATTGGATGGAACAGCTGCGTTGCGGTGGGGTCTGTCCGGACGGGCTCATTCCCCTTCCAAAGCAGCTGAGCTTAGGGAACTCTGAGGAATGTGCAGCGTTTCGGGATCCTGATTCCACAAAATGCCCTAAGAGCCATGGCAAGAGCCGTGCTTGTGCTTAATTCCATGGGAGCTCTCGTGAGGGTTGCAGTGTTCGAGTTTTCCCCCTCGGTGCCGACAGCCATTTGAATCTGGGGATGTGCACAGCTCAGGTGCTGACCCAGGGATTTACTGGACATGAACCATGCGCTTCTCAGCAACAATAAACTCCATCTTTACCTCCTTGTGATTGTTCCAAATTGCATTGCAGCACGGAGAGTGCAGCGGGATGACTAGAAAAGATCCAAAATGTGTATTATTATTATTATTATTGTTATTGTTATTCCTCTTGCCTATGAAAACTGTAATCACAGCAAATTAAAATACACGAGGAAGTGTTTTCCTCCTTGGAAAGGAAGTCAGATACTTGGATATTTCATGTGCACAGAATAATACTTTCATTTAAGCTGTTTCAGAACCCTGAAAATTTACACTCCTTGCCATTGGCTTCCCAAAATGTAGGAGTTTAGGCTGCTGCATCATTTGAAAGCAGATTACTCTTTAAGATAATCTATTTTAAGATTAATAATTTCAGAAGTTTCTGGGCATCCGTTCCAGAGAACAGCTCCTTGGAACAATGTCTGGTTTCATCAGGTTATTGCACAGAATCAGCACTGCATTCAGATATTGCTGTCTTGAATCGCCCTGAAGGATTTTATTCAGCTGCTGAAGTGATACTACAAAATGAGCATAACTTTAGCACCAAGTGGACGCCTGTGGAACCAAACAGCAGAAAGGAGGAATTGTGTGCAGTGGTGGCAGGAAAAAAGGGCTGGAACACAGCAGTGGAACAGTTCTGCAAAGTTCAGGAAAGGAAAATTGCATCATAAAGAAAATCGGGCTTAATAAATTACCAGGCCTGTGGGAGTTGTCTTGTACTCTGAGAAGTAATTCTGGGTATTCCTTCTCATCAGGATGATGAATGGGCTGGTTCTGCCTAAGGGAGCGTGTTTAAGCACAAGGTAAGCGCTAAAAATGAAAGCTCCGTGTTTCTGCAGCTGCCCTTTGTGAAATTGGCTTCTCTGAGGAAGAGGCAGAAATCAGGGTGGTTCCAAAGGAAGCTGGGCCAGGGAAATAAAGCAGCTCCATTTTGATCCATCAGAGAGAGAGATTATCCCTGGAGAGGTCCCTGGCTTATGCCAAATCATCTCAGCTACCTCAGGCACTTGATTGTGGATTCAAATTAGGAGCCAGGAGCTTTCCAGCTCTCCAGCCTCCTGCAGGACGTGTCAGCAACGGCTTTGGGTTCACACAAACCCCACCAGCCAGGGAGAACAAGCTGTAAATCAGTTCCTGGCAACTACGAAATGAGCGAGTCCCTTCTCTGTGGCAGCAGGTGGCACCTGAAGGTCTGTCAGGTCCAAGGTTCTGGATCAGCTCCTGGTTTACACCTGCTTGGCTTCCTCTGGGGTGAGTCAGAGGCTAAAGAGTTTCAGTCCAGGATCTATTTTAAGTTGCTACACGTTGTTGGTTCCTCCTGAGAGGGACTGGATATCGTGGCTGATATCACTGACATCTCCAGTGATAATCTCTGGGGTGCAGAGTGGCAGCAGAGGAAAAATCCCGAGCCTGGACTGCAGCAAAGGGATAAAGGCTGAGCAGCGCCCAGTTCCTGGGGGTAGATGACTCCATTTCCCCTATTCCCATCTTTTTTTGGGATGTTCTCGTGCTGCACTCCTGATATAATTTCTGTTTTTCAGTTTCTAGACTGTTCAACACTCTTCAGCTGGAAGAGAAATCACATGCAGGTGCTGTGACCCTACAAATGCTGCTACGAGTTCAGAGATCCATTTGCAGCCATGGCAAGCCTGAATATGGATTTAATGTTGTACATTTTCCCTGGATTTTTGCTCTAGCCAAAGCCTGGCTGTGGCACTGGGTGTGCTGTGCAGGAGAGGGAGCTTTCGCTTTTGGATGTCACATCCCTGGTCGTGAAGGATTCCTTTGGTTTTGTGTGTGCACTGGGTTTGTTGCATTACAGAGCTTGTTTAGGGAGATAATCCACTTATCAGGCCAAGAACACCTTCTCTCCCTACCAGACAACGAATTAGTTCTGCCCTTTCTGGGGGTGATAAGAAGGGATATCCTAACCCAGAGGAACAGGGCCATGGCATGGGGCTGACAAGATCAGAAAGAAAAGGAGAAGAAGGAAAAAGAAAACCACATTTGTTGAAGATTGGCTGCAAAACCAGAGCGATTTACTGCAGCAGCTCATTCATCGGGGGAATTTGGCCTTGCCTCACTCTAATCTAAATTGAATCTAATCTAGATTCCAAGCAAGGGATGGGAATCCTTTCCTGAACCAAAACAAGCCTTGCCACCTCCTACCTTTTCATTACTCATTCCTTAATTTGTTTGGGTTTGTTATGTAGGACACTCAGGAAGAATAGCTTAAAGCTGTGTGTGCTGGGCTGGATCTGATGTTATAATCTCTGCTTCGCTGCGCACGGGGTTGGTTTTTGATTCAGTTTTGATGCAGGGTTTGTTACAAGCCTCTGCCTGGGTCCCCCAGGAAGCGGGGTGTGAACATCTTCCCTTTTTTCCCCCGAGTGCTGAATTGCCTGGGGGAGAAAACTGCAGCCTTGGGCCCAAAGAGTTTCTGGTTTTTCATTAAAAATCAGCCCTGCTCGTGCAGAGCCATCAATCAGAACCATCAGGCAGAGCCCTCCTGGAAGGAGGGACTGGAGGATGGTTCTCTCCACCTTTGGGGTGTCCTGCCTGCTGACCTACTTTCAGTTCTTGCTTTATAAGTCAATAAACAGCAAAGCTTGGCCTCCCAGTCTGTGCACGTCTGGGAATGGCATCATCCCTTCCCCGGGGCTTGCCAGGGCTGCCAGCACCTGCACTGGGGCTCAGGGCAGTGAACAGTCCTGATTCAGGATCTCTTGCTGGTTAAAATGTGTGCCACGGGTTTTTTCTGAGCCTGTTTCCTGGGGAGAGATGAGATTTGGGCCTTGATTGGGCACTGATTCCAGCACTAACCTGGAGCATGTCAGGGCTGCCTTGGAGCTTGTCCCAGACCACGCTGCTGCCTCCTAATTTCTGAATTCCATGCCTGATTCTTTGCTTTTCTGTGTCTTCCATCCCTCCTTTCTCAGAAATTCATCCCGGTTCTGAGGTGTTTGCTCCCCTGGGAATTCTCTGCTGCCTGCAGGGATCTCCTGTGACCCTGTGGGGACCTGCTCCATGGTCTGGTTACTGCCTCAGTGCCATAAATCCTGTCACACCTACAGAGATCATTCCCATTAGGCTAATTTGTCTCCTACAGAACAAAACCTTGGGCTGTGCAGGTTGTTAAACCCCAAGGATAAAGGGGTGGATTGCAAATTCAGGGCTTGGAAAAAACCCTGCCTGCAAGCAGTGAGGGAGAAATGGGAAAATGGGAACGGGAGAAATGAGCAGCTCAACAGGGATGGTGAGAGTGGCTTGGACTTGGGGGTATCAGGATGCCCCTGGGGAATTTGCTGGAAGAAAAAGCAAATTATCAATTTTCCTGCAGAACTGGAGGTGTGGAGAGGGTTAAAACTCCCCACTGGAGCAGAGCAGGTAGGTTCTGTGTTTGGGGTCCTGCCTGGCAGTGGGGTTTCTGCCATCTCTGCGCTGCTGCTCGTCTCTGTGCCCTATTTCAGAGCTGTTTGCCAGTTGCCTCCTCATGGAAAGTATTCCCAGCCACGTGAGGCAGGTGGGAGGTAAGGCACGGCCGGCTGGTGATGGAGATGGGACTGTGGGAATGCTGCTTCCTCCCCGCTTCCGTCAGCTGCGCCAAAAACGAGAACCTCCGGCACACGCGAGCGGCTCCGGGCAAAGGCTGGGGAGCTTTGCTGGGGTTGCAGGAGGAAATTCCAGTGGAAGCCAAGGCTGGCTTGACCTCATTAGAGGTGACTAAACAGCTCCTTTCCCAAGAACCCTTTCTTGCTGCCGAGGTGAGTGTTGGGGTCTGCTGTTCCACGCCTCCAGGCCCTTCCCGTGAGCAGGAATTTTGGCTTTTCCCACAGCCTGCTTTAGTCGTGTCTCTCTCTCCTGATTTTTTCCCTTCTGAAGTTTCCTCTCAGCAGCTGCTCAGCTCTTGGATGCAGTTTGGCACATCCGGTGTGGTGGCACTGCCATTTGGAGCTGAAAGGAATTTGCATTTTGGTGTTCAGGGAGATTTTTGAGGAATTTAGAGCCACCTCACGAAATACGAGTTGGTGGAATCGAAATGGAATTATGTTTTTCAAATTCTTAATAATTACATTGGTGGGAGGGATCAGCATAAATTATTAATTTTTTAAGAAGGTGGTTTTAAATTGGCTTTAAAACAGCTGGAGATAAGGAATTAGGAACTGGCAATGTTATCCTGCAGCTGGGGAGTTTTCCTGCTCTGATTAATGGCAGGTACTTTCCATGGCTAAACCTGAGATCTGCTGGGCCAGACAGGGCTGGGCTTTGGGTTGGACCCTTCCAAGTGAGCTGAGCTCTGTCATTTTCTGGGATAGAGCTTCCATGGGATCAGGAAATGCTGCCGCTGCCAGCGTGAGCAGAGCCCTTTGGTGGCAATGTCAATACTTGGATCAAAACCAGGACGAGACAAGGAAGCAGCTCCTCCTCACAGCTTTGTCCTGTATGAACCTCCCGAGGCAGCATTTTGGCTTGGAGACTGAAATAACCCACAGGACGATCCATACCCTGCTGGAAATGCTCCTGGCTGCAGCAGATCTTCCTGAAAAACCTCAGCCTGTGTTTGGAACCACGCCACGGATTCCCAGATTTGGGTTCCATTCCGTGCTGAGTGCGAGTCGTGGGATGCCTTTCAAGCTGCCTGATGAGCATTTTTAGCTGGAAAACACTAAATCAGCAGGACATGGAGGCAGCTTATAGAGAATTGTGGCTATTTGCATGTTTGATAACTTGCAAACCGTGAAATGCAGGTGATTTGATGCCTCAAGAAGGAAAAATGCATGGGAAGAGGACAAAAAACACAATGAAACATACTGCCAGGAGGAAAGCTGATTTTAGTGCTGGAACCCAGTCAGTGAAGGACTCTCTGATGTTAAAAAGACAAAGGTTTTCAGTGCTTTAAAGCACTAAAGTGCTCCCTGCTGTGTGGTGGCTCCTGTCTGCTCCAGGAGCGCGTTTTGAGGTGGGGAAGAGCCCGTAAAGCTCTGCCTAGAAAGGGAAATGAGGTGAGGAGGTTTTGCTGAGCAAGATGAATAAGGGAAGGGGAAAGACTGACATTGCTAAACCAGCCCCGGCGTGGTCATGGGGCAGCAATGAAGGAATGGGGGTCACTGAGGGGGTGGAGGTGCCATAAACTGGTCATTACAGCAGGAAACGGGAAGTGCAGGGCCCTCACCCCGAGCCCAGGTTTAATGTGTGGCCTTGAGCAAATCACCTCACCTTGATTTACCCCTGTTTCCACTCTTCCTCCTGGGAGGGAGGGTTTGACACCCCGTGGGTTCAGGAGATAAAGGACTTTATTATTTTATTGGTGGATGTGCACCCAGTGCCCACAGAACCCAGGAGGAAGTGCAGCATTGACCCTCCTTCTCTGTGTTGCCTCCACATTTCAAATCCAACATTTATAGACCCCACAGGAGCTGGGAAAAGAAAATCATCCTTAATACTCTTAATGCTTAATACTCTTTATTCCAGCTGAGGTGCTCTCTGGCATTTTAGAGGGAGCACATTTCTCTCTAAATTGAAATGAGCTTCCAGCTTTTCTTGAGGATGTGTGAAGTTTTATTGCTGCTGCCTCAGAAATGGGTTCACGCCTGTGCCTTCAGAGAGTGCACTAATGTGCTTTATTGCTCCAGTTCTCCCAGGAACAGCCACTGTTGGTATTTATTTGTGTGTTGTTGCCCTGAGATGCTGGGAAAGGGTGGCCATGCCTGTGGTATGTGAGAAAAAGGCTTTCTGTGGAACACCTCCTTTCTTGGGAAGTGCCATTCCTTGTCTGGTTTGCATCAGGATGGGAGGGAGGAGGAGGAAGGACTTTTGTCCAGGGGCAGGGAGTTGCCCTCCGTGGTGGAGCACCTGGACAAGGGTTCCATGCAGGAGATGAGAACCTGATCCTTGCCAGACAAGCAGATCACATTTAGTGCTGCTGACTGAGCCCGTCTGTCAGGACTCTCCTTTATAGTTCATTGCTTGGCTCTGATTGTAATGAAATTTCCAGCGTAAACCTTATGTGTTTCACAGAAAAAGGTAATTTTTTTTCTCTCCCCCCAACGGCTTTGTTCAAACACAATTCTGACAAAAAAGTGGACACCCCACCGTGGTCTGCTCACCATCCCTGAGGGTTCTGAGCTCTGCCTCCCTCAGGCTCCCAGTATTGCTCTGCTGGTCCTGTGCAGAAAAGCCTTGATAATATAAAATACCTGGGGTTTTCCAATGAGAACCGTACTTCCAGAAATGTTTGTGATCAAGGATCATTTGCACTGCACGAAGAAAGTCTGCATTAGGCGCTGCAGATGTGCTGTGAGCATCCTGAGTGCAGGAATGGTCGGAATTCAATAACTCCTGTCCTGCTGGGGCTGGTGGCTGTGTAGTGCCATTGGAATGGGAATGGCTGTGCTTAGTGGGTCACACCAGTGACCTTTCACCTCCTTCTTCCTGGGCATTTGTGACCCTGTGGCTGCTCCCAAGATACCCGTTTTTATATAAAAAGTTTTATCACTGTGAATCTATTTCACTGTGTTCTCTCTGTGACATCATCAGGGTGGCTTCCTGTCAAAGCTCAGCTGTTATCACTGCCTGATCCTACCTGGACGAGGATCCTTCGGTGCTGAATCTACACAAGCAGGGGAGAAAAAGAGATTAGAGCCCAAGTGGTTTCCATTTTGATAATTCAAATGTGTGCATTAGGATAAAGAAAATGTTATGAAAGTAGCAGATAAAATTCACTCTCTCAGGAGAGCAAACCTCTCTCAAGCAGGAGTAAAAACAAAAACCTTTTTTTCCCCATTACTAGGAAGTTGTGCTCATAATAACATCCTTCTGGGAGCGTGGTGCTGATATTCTGCATTTCTCTGAGTGAGGGTGATCAGGACTGACCATCACAGCGTCGCTTTGTCCTGGAGCATCCCCAGCACCAGAAGGAAGAGTTTTTCCTTTTATTTTTCCAAAGTACCACCCAAAAAGGTGATTTTGGTGTTGTTAATTTTGGGGGAAGGCAGGCAATCACGACACCATTAGGGCCAGGAGCGCTCCTGGATCCCTTGATCCCTCCCCAACAGATCGCTGGCAGCTGGCACCGATTTTTAGTCCTCGCCAAAACAGCGGCTGGAGCTGCTGAGCTCGTCCCAGCTGCCCTTGGAACAGCAGCCTCGGTGACCTCCAGGCAATTCCGTGGCTCCTCTGAGGATGCTCTGCTGGTGGAATCGAGTTATTCCCTGCGCCTTCCCGAGAAAACCATTCCAGCGGGAGGGAGAGGGGAAGCAGGAGGAGCAAGGAGAGGACGGCGAGGCAAACACGTGGAGTGGAGCAGGGTTAGGATTGGGTGCCAGGGCTCAGGCTGGAGAGGAATTCCTGCATCCCTCTTGCTTTTAGTGTGCCGTGGAAATGTAATCCTGAAGGTTGTTCGGAGATGATGCATCACTTAAGTCCTTTATGGCCAGATGCTTTCAGAATGTGTCAGAGCTGCTCTGCTGCAGACATTTCTTGGCTTTGCTAAACCAAGACGCTCAAATCTTTGGCCTGAAAGGGGATGATTTGCGTTTGCTCACCACATATTAATTACTGCAGCTGATCAGTTGCCGTGTGACCCTTTAATGTAGATTTGTATCCCCAATTTGGGCTTTTTTTGAGAGAGAATTGACGTATTTCTGTAGCGTTTCACAGCAGCTGGGGAAAAGGTGTGATGCAGGCGCCTCAGCTGTTTGTAGGTAAATTAGAGAGTTTCCCTAGAGGAGTGATTTCCAGCTGAAGATCTCAGTCACTCGATCCTGGCATTTGGAAGGGCTGCACCGAGCCCCCAGTCCGGGGTTTGTGCAGCATCTCGCGGGCGGCGGGGGCTCTCCGAGGCGGACAATGGGCAGGAGCGACAGCAGGCGCAGCCGGGAAGGGGAGGAGGGCAGGGACACGCTCTGAGGTGTGTCCGGGCTGGGAGCGCAGCCCGGCCGGCCCCGGAGGCACAGCGCTATCTGCCGGGGATGCGGGAATGCTGCCGGGGTGCTCCAGGACCGCACAGCTCCAGGAACGCTTCCCTGCCTGCAGCAGGACATGGATGTACGCGCACACACACTCGTGTGCTCCTTGCCGGCCCCCACAGCCCCACCCAGGCATTCCTCCATAAAATCTCTCCTTCCCTCGGAGTGTTTGGGCTCGGGATGGAAGCCTACGATGGCTCTAAATTGCTCTTTTTTTGCAGTTTTGTTCTATTTGTTTCTTCGTTTAAAGTTAATAAAGCAACCACTAAAATAAGCAAACTACAGCAGAATACCCAGCCGGGAGGAGGTGCCTGCTTAGACACTCAAGTGCTAGCAAGGAATTCCCCTTGGAAAATTGATGTTTTGGGGAAAGAAAACGACATTTTACAGATTTGAAGCTCTGTGTAGCTTCTGCTGTTTTACACAGCACCTTTAAATATGACCAGGGAGATATTCCTCACTGACAGAAAACAAAGGAGCTTTCAATGCCGTCATATTTAAACTGGAAAACTGTTTCTCCTTCTCCCTCCTTCTCCCTCCTTCTCCCTCCTTCTCCCTCCTTCTCCCTCCTTCTCCCTCCTTCTCCCTCCTTCTCCCTCCTTCTCCTCCTCCTGTTCTGTGGTGTCTACTTTATTACAAACGTGTTTGTCATTTTAGATGAAAGATGCTGACAATGTGCTACGAGGAGGACAAAGCTGGAAACCCACAGATGGAGGGTGCACAACACAGCCAAAACCCAAAAAGTTTCTGTTTCACAACGGGAGACTTGATTGCGCAAAGCAAAGAGGGGCATCCAACCAAAAATCTCCGTGACAAAGTCTTTAAGGGATGTGGGAATGATTTATGCCCGTGTTTACCGACAGCTGGGAGGAGATTCAGCTTTATCCATGTTTAAGGGAAAGCAGCAGCCAAGGTAAGACAGCAGCATTTGCTGAACAAGCTTTTCTCCACGAAAACGCCACCGTCACGCGGAGCTGAAATAATTGATGCACCGCGTGTTTTACGAGCGGCGAGAATCCCGAAATGAAATGAGCAGCTGTGAATGAATCTGTGTGGCAACCTGACCCGCTAATGGGTTTTCACCCGGTGCTGAGGTGACCGAGCTGGGGAGAGGCCTAAAAGCAAATCTGTGCAAGTGCCACCTCATTAGGCTGGGGTGGGCAAAGCAGCCCTTCAGTCCCAGCACACAAAGGCTTCCCTGCGTGCACAGGCGCTGCTTGATTTTCTTGGCATCCAGTCCCAGAAAACAATGCCCAAAAGCACCTGGAGCGACACCAGGGCTTAGAATTTCCAGGATGTACACGATAGCACTCCTCTCAATACGGCCTGTATGAAAGGTCTGGGGGGAGAGAAAAGAAGTGTTTATTTAATCGCTGCCCACAAGGTGTTAGCAACGTGCAGGAATGTGCTCCGTGCCTGTCTTGCACACGGAGGGGGGAACTTTGAGCTCAGCCTTCGGAGCGTGGCTGCCGTTCCAAGGAATCCCTGACCCTGCCAGGCCTCCGTGCATGCGCAGGCTCTGCCTGACGTGAGGCTGCTCCTCATCTGAGGACGCATTTCCCCGGCGCTAGAAGGCAGGGAATGCTCAGGGAATGCTCACAGGCAGGGCAGGCTGCTCGCAGGGGCAGCCACTTCTCGCTCACGGAGGGGAGGGCTCGCTGAAATCCAGCCCTTCTGGTCCTTTGTCCTGATGGAAAAACGATCCTCAGAGCCAAGGCTGAATAGAGGAGGTTGCACACACCCTGGGTTTTCTCTGGGAGAGAGGGATGGCAAAGGGACCGAGACTTGGGGAAGCAGGAAGGGAGAGCAGTAAATCAAGAACAAGCCCGGTCTGTATCTAATGGACAGAGGTCCTGCAGTTCGTGTGTGACAGAAAACACGGAGGCCGCTCAGGATGGAGCAGAGTTTTCAGGAATCCTGGGGATATTCACGCTCTGTTACATTCCATGGGGAGGTAGATGTGGCAAAGAAACAAAAGGTGCAACACAAATGCAGGCGGGGGTTTGTGTGGGGAGCGCACGCTGGGCAGCAGAGGCACTCTCGGGCACCTGCACCTTAAAGCATTAATGAGGACCCAACCCCTGGAATATTGGGTGGGAAGGGGCTGGGTGCGCCTGGAAACTGCAGAGCAAGTCCTCAGCATGGGGTCTGTGCATCAGCTGGAAATTCGGGTGCAAAGGGGTGTGAAGAGCAAAGCTGGAGTTGCCCCTAGTTTAGAATACTCAGAGGACCCAGGTGCTGGCAGGTACACGGGGAACACGTTTTAAACCTCGAGTGTGAAAAGAGAAAACTGAATGAACCTTTCCAACCCCCCCAGGCAGCCCGTGAAGGCAACCAGAGCAGCCCTCCCTTGCCACGGATTTGTGAGGCACGGATGTCGGAGTGCGTGGGAAGGGTGCCCACACCTTTTAAATCCAGCATCTCTAAATTGGCACTCGTGACCCTGCAGGGCTCCTCTGCAAACCCCTGCTCGTTTCATCCTGGCTGGAGGCTGCTCGGGGGGAGCGGCAGGGAGAAGCACAAAGGGGGTCTCTCAGTTTCGAGGCTCGGGGATGGCAGGGCGGGGTGTGGGAGCCCCGGAGGGCTGGGCCGGCGGTCTGGGAGCAGCCGATGCCGGCACTGGCCGTGCCCTGGCCCCCGGCAGCCGGGAGGGGCCGAGCTGATGTGATGGGGATGGCAGAGGGAGCTGCCGACGTGATGCCGAGGGATCCCAGACACGCAGGGCTCCGTTCCCACTGCCCTATCCCAGCCTCAGGGACCACGACAGTGAGGGATTAGTGGGGGCAGGGTGCTGAAATTATTTTTATCTCCTCGTCTTGTTGTGCCTGTGCACAAGTGCCAGCCTTTTCAGCTTTTTTTTTTTCTTTTTTTTTTTCCTCCTGTGAAGCATTAACTGGGTGGGTTGCCATAGCAACCCCCGCATGATAACTTGGGCTGCTTCTTGCAGACATTTCTCCCTCAACAGCCAAGATTTTTCTCTCTCAACGTTGCATCCCCTTCCCCACTTCCCCCTGGGTGCCCTAAAGGCCACCCCCGCCCTCCGGCCGGCTCGCTGGAGGCACCAGGGCTGGGGCAGGGCAGGGAGGAGCAGCTCGTGCATCATCCTGGCGTGGGATGGGGCTGGAGGAATCTCTGCTCTCCATCGCTTGTGCAGGGCTCAAAATTAAAGCAGCCTTGCAGTGTGACATCCCGTTCGTGTGCAGGTTTTCCTGGGGAGGGCAGGGAGGTGTTTGTTGCTTGTCCTAAACAGGCACGGGGTGACACTGGAGTGGTTCCCAGCTGAGTCCAGATTGTAGCGAGAATGAAACGACCTTATCCTTTCGTTCGGTCTCTCTGAGTGAGCCCAGAGAGGTTTGCTTTGGAAACAAAACCCAGCACAGGTTGTGGCAGGTTGGGAAACTGGATGGGCTACAGGTATTTGTTCCAAATCACCTTGGATCTTGTCTGTGGTACATGAAGCAGGCTCGAGGTGAAGAATCACAGGTGAAGAATGAATCTCTCCAGAGCTGGGGAAGAGGCTGTGACCTCCCTGACCCGTAGATTTTCATCTCAAAATCCACCCAAATCCAAGGCCAGTTTCACCTGAGGTTTTCTTCACCTCAGGGCCCCTTTTCCCTTCCTTAAATAGCAGCTACAACGCTGGTCTGGAACGAAGTAATTGAGGTTGGTACATGAGTGATTCTGAGGGAGAACTCATTACTTTTTCAGGATGTTTGTTCGCCACTGTAATTTGAATTGTTTGGCAGGCGGGTTCTGGAGTGCCTGGGGTTAGGGGAGAAAAGGCTTCTGCTTCTACCTGGGGAGCAGCAGGCAGGGCTGGGGGGGTCAGTCAGTGACTCTGGCTGAGCCAGTGTGGAAGAGCTGCTGCTTCCTCTTAATCCTCTTGGCCCCTGCGTCTCATCCCTGGCAGGATTCTCCGTAATAGATGTAATTAGAGTGGCAGCAGCACAAACAGTGCAGCCCTGCTGATCCCTGCTCTGCGTTCTGGCAGAGCACCTGGCTGCCTGGGAATAGCTGTGATTTCCATGGTGCTCTGTGGAACAGGTGGCTGTCAAAGGAGAGAGCCGGGGACATCATCCAGCAGCTCCTGGGCCTATAAAACCTCCCCCCAGCACTCATCTGCCCTGCATGGGATGGATTGTTCCAGAAGGGTTTAGGAGCAAATCCTTGTGGCTTAACCTGCCCTTCCCTTCGTGGTGTTGTGATGATAACAAGGGGCAACGGGACGAAAGAAATGGCTCGGTGTCCTTCATGCAGCTCTGGGTATCACGTTTGCTGTTCTGTCTTCCCAGGGAGAAAAGTCAGATTTTAAGATCTCTATATCCATGATGGACTTCTAAGGGGGATATTGGAATTGTGGTGCTGGCATCAGCAGCTTGCAGGCTGTTGGTCTCCCTGGTCACACCTGGCTCCTGGAGGTACATTAAAGAGGTTTTTTTTCTTTTGGTGGGTTGCTGGAAGAGTGCACAGGTACCCAAAGAAGCCTGGGAGCAGAGGGGACAGCCAGGACAACCTGACAGCCAGCGTGTGCCTTCGGTCAGTCCCTGCTGGAATACTTCAGGCTGCAAAGGTTTCAGGAATCCCAGTCAGCCGTGGGCTGGAACAGGGCAGAGCAGCCTGTGCAGCCGGCAGAGTGGGGCAGAACGAGGGCTCAGGAGGGTGTCCTTAGCTGGGAGTTACTTGGAGCAGCCACAGGAGCCTCTGAAGGGTGACGTGCAGGCAGCTGCTGCGTGCGGCCATTGGCAGATGATGAATGCAGCCTGCTGACACAAGCACGATTAGATGATGTCTAGGAAAAGTGTTGGTTTTGTTCTGTGCCTGCCTCACTCGAGCAGTGCAGGGACCTGATCTCACGTGTGTGCCTTCAGCACCGAACCCCTGTGTCCACCCCTGGGAGGCCACGGAGCTGTGGCAGTGGCCACCACCAGCGGCGTGTGCCCAGCTGAGAGCCCGGGTAGAGCTGAAGCTGATGCTTTCTGCCGGCTGCAAACGTCTCTGGGTGGGGCTGGCCACCTGCACGCTGAGCTCTGGCACTGCCAGTGGCTCCAGTGTCACTCTCTGGTGGGGCTGGCCAGGTTTAACTCCATAGATTGTGCTGTGTATCGAGCTGCAGGTGCTTTAAAAGGAGCACATGTAACAAACGCTTCGTTTCCCCCTCTCTGCCCACTGTGACCTTCAAAGCTGCAGAAGCCCTCCAGGGCACGGTGGCCCCCGTCCAAGGAGACAAAGCCCAGCCTGCTGCTGGCATTAAATTCCCTGGAATCAGACAGGAACATGAGGCGAGAGGATTTCCCAGTATTTCCAACTGTGACCTTCAGAGCTGTGCAAATGTTAGTATTAAACTTATTAGCAGCAGAGGCCTTTCTGTGACCCCGCAGGGATAACTCCCCCCATTTCCCCCTCCCGTGGTTTTTTTTGGAGGCAGGACGATCTGCAGAGACAGAACAAGGAGCGAGGGGTACAAATGGAAAGAGGGGATATTCAGATTTTGGGAAGAAACGCTTTGCTGCGAGGGTGGTGACAGGGTGACCAGGGAGGTCGTGGCTGCCCCATCCCCGGACGTGTTCGAAGGCCGGATGTGGCTTGGTGGGAGTTGTCCCCGCACATGGCAGGGGGTGGGACTGGCTGAGCTTTAAGGTCCATTCCAACGCCTTAACACCCCACGGTTATGTGACAGCGCCTGTGATACGACTCCAGCCAAGCTGGGCGCTGCCCGCGGGACCCCCGGAGCCCCACGCTGCTTGCGCTGAGCCGGGAGGAGCCCGGCGCGCCCGCGGCCGGGGGAGGCGGCCGCGCATGTGCCGGCCGTGCCCCCCGCCCGGGCTGCTCCAGCATCCTCGGCATCCTCCTCGGCATCCTCCTCGGCATCCTCCCCGCCGGGCGCTGCGCCCCGCAGCCCGCGGAACAACAGCGCCGCGGCCGCGCCCCGCCGC
>VZTE01000511.1:82915-97163 GCA_013397775.1 Eulacestoma nigropectus
TGCTGCTGCTGCTGATCCACCGCTGCTGCTGCTGCTGCTGCTGCTGCTGCTGCTGCTGATCCACCTCTGCTGCTGCTGCTGCTGCCGCTGTTGCCGCTGCTCATCCGCCGCTGCTCCTGCTCCGCCCGCGCCCTGCGCAGCGCCGGCCGCGCCCGCGGAGCCCCGGAGCCAGCGGAGCCGGCGGAGCTGTCCGGCCTCGGGCTCTGTCCGTGGTGCTGCCGCCCCCGCGGCCGAGAGCAGCCCCCGGACCGCGCCCGCCCCGGCCGCTCCTCGCCCGGCATCCT
Organism: Eulacestoma nigropectus; assembly: GCA_013397775.1. Taxonomy (NCBI): domain Eukaryota; kingdom Metazoa; phylum Chordata; class Aves; order Passeriformes; genus Eulacestoma; species Eulacestoma nigropectus. The sequence continues at coordinate 83,200 of VZTE01000511.1, forward strand.
GTTGCGCCGGGAAGAGCATCCTGCCGAGGAGCCTGAGCGCCGGCCCGGCTCGGAACAATGGCTGCGCTGCCGCGGCTGCTCTGCGCGTCCGCGCTCGCCCTGCTGCTCTGGGGTAGGTGCCGCCGTTCCCTCTCCTCTCCAGCCCAGCACCGCTGGGGCTTGCCGCTCGCGGGATGCTGCTGTCACGAAGGGAGAACGCTCCCTTCCCGCCTGCCCTCCAAGCGGCTTTTTTTGTTGCCGGGAGAAGGGAATCGCCCTCGTGCAGAGTTGGTGTGAGCGTGAGGGAGTGAATGTGAGCGGGGGGAACACCTCAGTGCCGAGCAGACTCACGGCACAAAGCATGTGCCGGTCCCTTTCTGTTTGCTGCTGGTCTGGGGTTTGCAGTGTAATTTAACATCCAGTTGCCCCGGGGAGGGTGCGCAGCCCATGAAGCGGGGTTTTAGTGCCGGTTTTCCGTGCAGTCTGTGTAACCTGGAGTTAATCAATCGATTGCAACTGCAGTTTGATTCCTGCCACGAGAAGAGGTTGGGTGGTTTTGCCACATTTAATGTGTGTGTGCCCTCAGCCCTGCATGTGGGTGCCTGTCTGTGTGTACAGATCTCCTTCCTCAGAGCAAAGCAGGATCCAGGAGCTTTTCCTTATTTCTCCCTGAAAGCTGCTGCTGTCCGTGGAGCTGGTAGTACAGGAGAACTGGAACCAGGCTGCTTCCAGGAATAGTCCCGGGATAATTTGTTGCTTGAGAGAGCGGGTTAATGGTGCCTCAGAGGCTGGGGAGGAGGGAGCAGCCAGCAAAGTCAGCGTCTGGGCTCTGGAGACAGCCTTGGACAGACAGAGCCCGGGATTGTTTAGCCCGGGGGACAAATGTCAGCAGGGATTTGCTCGGAGATGTCGTGCTGCAACGATCCCTTTCTGCTCGAGCGTGTGGCTTCACATGCAACGATTTCTGTCCTCTTTGCAGGAGCAGTATCTGAGAGTTGCCAGCGTTAGCACAGCTCTGATTGGAAGCGTTTTGAGCAGGAATGCCTGGGAAATCAATAACTCCTCTCGCTGCCAAATTTACTCCTGTCCAAGCCCCTTGGTTCCCAGTAGTGCCCGTGGAGCCCAGGGACAGGAAGGACCCTCCCAGCTTTTGCTGAATTAAAGCATCCAGACCTTCCAGCTTAGCACAAAGGGCGAGCTGCTCTTCCACGCTGGAATTCTGGGCTGCCCCTCATCCCAGCCTGTAATTGCTGCTCTAACAGGAGCATGCCCAGCATGCATGGGAGGGAATGAACAATGCCTTTAAAGCGGCATTAATTACCAGGGAAAGATGAAAGTTGTGGCAAAGCAGATGCTGGGAGAGGTGAATCTGTGTGAACACTCTCTGTTAATTATTATGAATTTTTAATATCTCAGGGAGGAAAGCTTGGTAAAGTCTGACATTTGAGACTTAATCTGTTATCAGGCAGTGCTAGTAATAAATCAAACCATTTTCCACTGGGGACATTAAAGCCAAGATGTGAATAACTGATGTTTCTCTAATTCAGTCTTAACCCTTCTTTCTCTGCTGCTCCTCTCCTCCAGCTGGATTTTGTTCCTCAGTGTGTGTGGAAGTCCCGTCTGAGACAGAGGCTGTCCAAGGGACGGACATGAAGCTGCTCTGCATCTCCTGCATGAAGAGGGAAGAGGTGACGGCCAGCACGGTGGTGGAATGGTTCTACAGGCCCGAGGGGGGAAAGGATGAGCCTGTATGTATGTCTGGAAACCAAGCCCTTCCTATTTCTTTCCCTGCTTATCCCATTTCCACACCTGGGCACAGCCCGAGCTCCTGGTAGGAAAAGCTCGAATCAGTTCTCGAGTTCAAACATTTGGGTTGTAGACACAGCAATGCCAATTTCCAGTCCCTCAGTACCTCAAGCCCAGTATCTAAGGATGTCAAATATGACTGACACTTGTCTGAACCGGTTCTGAATCCCAAAGCTGTTCTTTTGGAGGTGAAACTGGCCTCCAATAAATCTGCAGGACAGGATTTACTTCTTTTTGCCTCAGAGGAAGCAGTGTTACCCCGCCTGTGGGAGGACCTCTGGGGGTTGCTTTGGCTCCCTGACAGGAAAGGGTAAAATTGATTCTCAGAGCAAATCAAAATGGAAATTGGACAGATGAGGGGCAGCTGGAATTCAAGAGAGAATGGTGAAATGGAGAACAAGATAAAGGCTGAGCACACATTTCTTTAGCTATTTTATCTGAGTCTGAAGCATTAAATCAGTGGCTGTGATTGAGCAGGGCCGGGCAGGATGACAAATATTCTCCTTCTGCCTGAGAACTAAAGGGACCAGGCTAAGGAATGAGATGGGAATTCACTTCCAGTGCCCTGGGTGATCCATTTGCCAGTGGCAACCCAAAGAACACCAACCAAAGTGAGCTGGGGCGGGCAGGTCAGCCAGAATGTCACACTGTCGTATTTGTCCTGCAGCACTTCCCTCTCAGCTGAATACCCCAGGGCTTCCCGAAAGGGCTGTTTGTCTTCACTGGGTATATTCTGTGCTTCTTTCCTCAGGTGATCTTACACGCACTGACTGTCAGGCACTTTGCTGGCCGTGAAATCTACAGAATCCCGGTTTTTAGTTCCATGGCCGCTCTTTTGTGTCATTGTCCACGTGCGTCTGTGTTTTGCTGTCCCTTAGTTTTTCACCCTCTCTGATGGAGATACTGGATTCCTGGTAGCTCATTTTCCTGTCTTTTGTGAAGCCACCTGATATTTTGAGGCAAAGGATGATGGAACATGAATAGCTGCTGTTACCAAGGGAGCTCAGAACACCCCTGAGCGTAGCTGGAGGGGGACGCTGTCCCTGGCTCACGCCGTGGTGTTGGCCGAGGCCGCGATTAACCAGAACTCCCTTTCCCATTTCCTCACAGATCTACGAGTACAGGAAGACAAACCACGAATTTCCAAGCCGCTTCAGTGGCCGGATACAGTGGAACGGGAGCAAAGACATGCAGGACGTGTCCATCACTGTGCTAAACGTGACCCTGAACGACTCGGGCATCTACACCTGCAACATCACCCGCGAGTTCGAGTTCGAGATCCACCGGCCCCTCTTCCAGAGCTCCAGGCTGATCCACCTCACCGTGGTGGAGGAGGGTAGGAAGGGCTGCCAGAAAGTGTTCTGTGCTCTCACTGGCCGTGGGTGGTGTCACCCGGGGATAGAGTTTGTCACTGCACCGCAGGAGAGGGCTCTGTCAGTGACAAACACGGGGCTCAGGAGGGAAAACCCGTCCCTAGTTTGATGGCTGGAGGCTCGTTTTCGGCGCAGGCTGGTTGTGTGTGACCGTGGGGAGGCACAATGAGCTGGGCACAGCTGGGCACAGCTGGGCACAGCTGGGCACAGCTGGGCAGGCGCGGGCAGAGGTTCCCAGCTCCTCCCGTGGCGGCTCTGGGGTGTTACAGCAACGCCTTTCCCAGGGAGCCGCAGCCTTTCCTTGCTGCCGCCCCCTCCCTCCTGGAACAACGACTCATTCTCCATTTTGATACCAGTCTCCCGCTTCTCCCCCTTCCCTTCGGAGCGCTCCTGAGTCTTTCTGTTCCTCTTGGTGTTGCCGGGTTCAGCGCCGAAATGCTGGCACGTTGCAGAGCAGTGGGAATTCCGCTGCTCTCTTCAGAGAGGGGCGCGAGCTTTCAGCCCTTTTGTGTGCCCTGTTCCCCTCCCTCTCCCCCTCGGTGTTTTGATCCCTTACAAATCGCTGGCGGCACAATAGAGCCGAGTAACACCAGCGAGTAGGACACGGGGAGGAAACGGAGCGTGGAGATGAGATAGGTGAGCAATCCGTGAGGATGTGCGGGTGGCACAGACAGGGCTGTGCATCTCCGATCCCGCTGGAGACACGCGCTGGGATCCCTGCCAGTTGCAGATCCCTCTCTTTAGCCCCCTCACAGCCGAAAGGCACCTGGAGATCTCTGGCAAGGAGGGTGAGGAGGGATGACACAAGGGTGGAAAGCGCCCGTGGAGCTGCGTGCAGATGATACGGGGTTATTTAATGTTTTCATTCTATCGACAGCCGGAGAAGACTTCACCTCTGTCATCTCAGAAATCATGATGTACATTCTGCTGGTCTTTCTCACGCTGTGGCTGCTGATTGAAATGGTCTATTGCTACAGGAAGGTCTCCAAGGCAGAGGAGGCTGCCCAGGAAAACGCGTAAGTGTGGAACCCCTGTGATGCCTCGAGGGGCTACCTTGAAACAGAGACCAGGCAGGAGGGAGGGAATAAAGGTGGATGTTTATTTGAAAGGCCTTCAAAGGTGCACCCTGGGGAGCCAAAGGCCACACCCAAGCTGGACCCCAAGATGGACCCTGAGTCACGAGTTCTTCCCACTTTGATAGGTTTGGTTCATTTGCAGATCAGCATAAATTCACCCATTAAAACTTTAGCTAATGATGGAATTTCTTCCATTTCTCCACCTCTCCAGAGGCCCTGGTTTACACCTTTTGGGCCTGGGACAGCCTGAGTGTCCTTGAACAACGAGCTCGGAGAGGCTTTGTTGTGTCTGTCTGGCATAAGAGAGCAGCAGCCAACAGGCTCCAGGAAACTCCAGAGTCACACACCGGGCAGTGCAGGATTTAAAAATATAAAAACTACAACATTAGGCATCACCTGGAGATGAGATCTGACCTGCAAGAGCTCTCCACATGTCCCAGAGCAGACTGCAGGAGGACTGAGCTTTGCTATGGCACGGTCTGGTTGGTGTTTGCTCTGCCCAAAGTCCTCGCAGTGTTTAGGAACACCAAGGTGGTGCCCCCTCGCACCTCACACCAGGGAGGGAGTGAACGGCGCTCCAGGGTGGCCCGGTTTGGACCTTGTGGAGATGCTCTCCTGGAAGGTCTGGTTTCATCCTGGCCCATTCCCATCTTTCCACACACTTGCCTTGGATTAGAGCACTCTTTGCACATAGGAAGGCTGGGTGTGTGGGATTTCAGAGCAGGGAAGACTCAGCGTTTGCTCCTGACCATGCCAAGGAGTTTCCTACCGTGAGCACCTTCTACAGGAGACGTTTGTTACCCCAGAGGTGCTGCCAGGCATTCAGCAAAGGTGAGCTTACCCAAACCGGGGTTTACACCGTGTGCTTTCCTCCTTCCCTCCAACTACAGGACAGACTACCTTGCGATTCCATCAGAAAACAAGGAAAACTGTGCTGTGCCTGTGGAGGAGTAGCAGAGAGGAGTCAGCGGAGCGAACGGCACCGAGGTGGGTGATGAGGAAATGGCCACTGCTTGTGTCTGTCCACCCCTCAGCCTCCCTGTGGAGGGGCTGGAGACCCCTGGGGTGTGGCTGTGCTCCTCTGGAGTTTCCCCGGTGACCTCAGAAGCAATACAGGTGTCTTTAGGTGTGGGGTGTACTCGTATTGCTTGAACCCCCAGACCAACACAGGATGTATTTATGCCTCCTTTGCCTATTGCTGTGGAGTTGGGAATCTCCCCTTTCCCCTGCAACAAGGGCAGCTGTGCCCATGAGGACTGTCAGGGCTCTGTCCCCAAAGGAAACAACTCCTAGGGAGGAGTCTGTGTGCTAAAGATTAAAATCTGGATCTTTTACTCTCTCGTTCACCTCCCATCAGTTCCTGTGCTAACTCTGTTGCCATCCTCACTCCTGTGAGCTCCAAGAGGAATTGTCTCCCTTGCAGGGGCTCTGAAGACAGAAGGACCATGCCATGCCAGCCAGGTTTGAGGGGGAGCTCTGCACCGTCAGGAGGAACACAGGGAAGTGTAAATTCTCTTCCATTCGCCTTGGACTCTGTACAGCCTTGACTTTGGTCCCATGACCCCATCCCGAGTGCCAGCCCACGTGCTGAAGGACTCCCCTGTGGAAGCACGCTGAGCAAATGGCACAGGGGTGTGGGCAGCACGGCTCCTTCCCGAGTTTCGGTTCCATCACCACCTCAATGGCTTTGTAAATGTTACCTGTCACTTCTCAGCTGCTCTCACCACCACCTTTATTTGCTAAATGCGCTACTTGTCCGTTGCAGAGGTCAAGGGTATGTATGGCATGCTGCTCTGAGCTGCAGGACTGCGAATGAGGTTCTCTTAGGGGGTTGTTCCACCACATACTGTGGCCCAAGCAGCTTTACAGTGTTAAAATAGGAAGAATTTAATTAATTAATGAAGTCATTTTGGATTTTGGGCTGTCCATGCACAAGCAGAGTAGGGTGAGGACTGTAATGCACTAAAATTGGAAATGTGTAGTGGGAAGGACAGGTCCCTGTGCCACGTTCACACTTTCTTCTGGAGGGAATTGAGAATCCAGATCCTGAAGCATTCCTGCTCTGGGAAGCAGGATGACGTAAGTATGAGAATCCCCTGTGTCCCTCTCATTAATCAAGTGTCAAAACCCTCAGCTCCTTCCACCTGCCTGGCACAGCAGGTTTGCTCCTGGAGGACACAGCGGCAGGAGGAACCTGCAGAGCCACGTCCTGCAGCAGCTGCCACGGCAGCAGGACAAGGTACGGGATCCACCTTTTCCTGGGAAACCCCGGAAAGGAGGGCAGCCCCGTGCTGGTAGGCAGGAGAAATACATCGGATGCAAAGTCCTCACAGGATGGCAGCGGAGTAAAGTGGTTGTAGTTTTTGTAACTGTGACAGTTCTCCGGTGCTGTAGCAGCACCATCTAGAGGGACAGACAGAAAACACCCACCTTCCCCAGTTAATCCTAATTCTCTCTCGTGGTAATTAATCACCAGTATAAATAGTCTGGATTCATCCTAAATGATCCCCTGCTGCCCAGCAATCACCCTGGAAGCTCCACCTTCCCTATGCAAACTTGCCTTTCCTGAGGGTTAAGCAGAGTGAAAATCGTTTTCTGTCCTTCAGTGTCGATCAGTTGAGCTCAACAGCTGGGACTGGAAGGGGGGAAAAGGCAGAAACGTTGGCCAGGGTGGAATTGTGCTGTAAGACCAAGTGGGGAAGGTCTGGGTTTGTTGTATGGCAGAGGTTGTGACATCCCTGCTGCAATGGAGCCTGTGCTGCTTTGCCACAGTTGGCAAATTTTGCTCCACTGACCGCTTGTAAGTAGCTCCAAAGTGCTCGTGACTCCAGGCATGCTCCCCACCCACGGAATCCCCTCTGCTTTGTTCTGCTGCTTTTTATGTGTTTGCTAAAAATCACGGAAATCACCCCATTTGTAAGTCAGGCTCAGGCCAGATTTCCAACTGGCACTTGTTCAAAACCCTTTTTTTTTAGAGTGGGTGTCAACTTTAGTAAACTCCTCCAGTGCAGTGTTGGTGGTAGGACTGCTCCCAACTCCAGAGCCAAGCCTGGCAAGGGGAGCACATTTCCCAGACGAAGCACACTCGTAGTCTGGGCACCGGTTCCCAAAAACCTAATATCCAAAAGGGACAGCCAAAAGAAAATCCAAGCAGCTCCTCTGTGAATTCAGCTGGATGTCATCTTTTTCCCCATCCCAGTTTGCCTGGCAGAATCCTGAACTCAACAGAGGAGGGACTGGGTTGTAACTCTGGAGTTTCCAGCACTGGCCACGGCATTGAGCCCATGGCTATTTTTAGGACACCTCTCTCCCACTCCAGCTCTGCTCCTCAGTCCCTGTGAACCACGGATAACCCTCTGGTGTCACACTGTTAAATGAAAAAAGGAGTGAACCCAAGAACTTCTTGAGAGCCACCTCAGGTGGTAAAGAAGGGCCGTCTCCTTGTCCTGCACCTCCCCGTGTCCCACAGGCATCTTCTGCAGATGCTCTTGTTTTGGACAAATCTTTCACTGTTCCAGTTCCTGCAGACAGAGGTGACCATGGCCACGTGGTGTTCCAAGCAGGAGGAAAACGGGGTGCAAAGTTTTGCTCAAGAATCTCACGGGGAAAAACGAGTAATCATCAAAAAATCAGTGATTTTTCAAGAGCTGGAAGAGCTGCTCCTGGCAAAGACGCTCTGTGTGTGTGTGTGTGTGTTTGGAAGGAGAGAGGAGACTCCAGAAGAGGCAGGATAATAAAAAGAACAAAGAGCCACGCTGGTTGTTGGATAGATTTTTTAATTGATACCGTACTTCCATGGTACTAACTACTTACACGGGGTTTGGCTGCAGAGCCTGTACAATTCCAGCACGTACGTTCCAGGATCGTTTTTTAACCGCGGGGTTTTTTCTTTTTTTTTTGCGCACAGCGCAAAGTTTCTGACAGTCGGGACAACTCCTAAAACCAACCCCCAATCCTTCCCCCACCCACCCCAGAGTCACCTCAGCCGTCAGCCCCCCGCTTCCCGGGCTCTGGAGGGGATTCCAGGAGGGAAGCAGGCGCCTGTGGTGGTTGTAGGAGCCGCTCCTGTGCGGTGCTGAGGAGAGGAGACCCTCGTTCATCGGCAGCTGTGCACAGGAATTGCGGGATCCAGGCGGGGTGAACACGCCCCAGGGTTTTAGCAGCTTTCTCCAGCCCTGGAGCACGCGGTGGGAGATGAAATCCCACGGGAATGGTGACGTCCCAGAGGTGCCACGGCCAGGCCAGGCCACTCGTGGGAGGCTGTAACGCTGCCACTGCTCTGCTGCTCTTCCCTCTCTCCACGTCCAGCCCAGAGCCAGGTCGGTGCTTCCATCCCTGCTCTCCAAGGGCCATTTCCCGGGAGGTGGGATGGTGGAGATGGGGATGACGTGCGTGGCACAGGCTCCACCTCTCTGCTGGATGAAGCAGCAACAGCCGCTCTCCCAAACCCTGATTCCGCCGGGGACGCGGCTCCAGAACCTGAGCTGCACATCGGGGTTTATTCCTTACCTACCCTCGGGGCTGGGGTCGGGGAAGGTGGCCTTTAACGTTAGCAATGGAATTGGCCTAAATGAGTGAGGTAACAGAAACGGCCAGAGGAGGAACCTCCCCGAGCCATGTGCAAATATAATTCCTTCAGCAGAAGGAAGTCCTTTTCCCTACTGAAAAAAAAAAATAAAATAAAATAAAACAAACCACATTCACTTGAAGAGCATACAGACTGCGGGAGGGGAAGGCAGGCCGGGACAGCACCAGGTCAGACCATCTATGACACAGGGAATGATTGTCCAGCAGGGGAGGTGGGAGGGGACAGGGAAAAGCCACAGCGAGCACTGCAAAACGTGTGGGAGAGGAGGAGGGCACGGCCTGCCACGGATCCATGCTAAGAGAAGCCCATGCTGCCTGCCTAGATCAGGGAATGGCCTCAGGCAGCAGTCGCCCGAGACACGAGGAGATTATTTGGCCAGTGTGCACGTCTAGAAAAAGAGAGGTTTTATGGCACAGAGACACTCGTGCTGGAGACTGCAAAGCGCAGAGATCAGAGCGTGTCCGGGAGGGAACGGGCCGGAAAATCAGCACAGGAACCACACTGGCACAGGTGTTCTGTGAGCCACTGCCCTCAGGGGCTTGGGTTCCAGAGGCTCTGTTCTGAGCTGTGTTTTAAGCGAGCCCCTGCCAGGTATTTTAAGTGGTGCTGAGACTGAAAAGACTAAGCCAGAGTCCAGGTGGCTGTGCCATGGACCGTGGCGGTGGCAGCCTGGCAGAGATCCCGGGGGAGAGCCCTGTGGAGCTGGGCAGGCAGTGCAGAAAGCACGGATCTGGCAGGAGCTGGGGGTGGCAGCAGCTGCCCGGGCAGACAGGACAGAGCTGCCTCCCCCGAGCCAGGCACTGCTGCTTTCAACAGTGATTTTGAGACCGATTTTCTGCATAACGTGGAACCCAAAAGTTCCAGCCGTAAATCAGGAGAGGGTTTGTTTCTGTGCTCCTTGGGGGGAGCAGGTGCTGCCTGGCACAGTGCTCCTGGGGAGAACAGCTGCTGCAGCACACCAGAGCAGATCTAAAAGGTCTCGTTCCAAGTACTCAGACCAAAAGTGTCTCCAGCCACTCTCTGGAAAAGAAATTTCTACCTTTTTGCACAAAGGTAAGGAAAAGCTCCTATGTGGCTACCAGGACAGTGCTGAGGAGCCAAGGAGGCTGAGAAGTCTCTCCTTATCTACTCCCAGGTGAGCAGCTGAAGCTGTCTGCTAAGGACCCGGATCAGCATTCCAGGATTAGCATTCCTAGAGGGGATCTCCCAGTCCATGCAGTTATTCCAGAGGCAGTTTTGTGCCTTCAGGGCTCCCCCTCCAGCAAAGCCTTGTGCTTTGAAACCTTTCCTCTTCCAATCCAGGGCCATATTACACTGTCCCCCTAAGGTTCCTCTTTCTAAGATCAGAAGCATCCAAGCAGGGTCAGGCGTCACCCAGCAGTCAGAGCTGGGTGTAAATGCAGCCTCTGGCAGAGCAGAACAGGCAGCTCAGGGGAGATCAGAGTCATGTGCCTTTCTTCTCTTCTCCCAAAGGACTTGAGGGAGCCAGGAAGGATTTATACAGAAGTTAGGATCAGTTAGTGTGAGTTAATAGCAAAGTTTTCTGACTGGAGAGTGCCTGAAGTGCAGAGCACCCAAAAAGCTCATTATCCTGTTAATCCACAGCTAACTCCTCTCCTTCCCACTGCAGGTGCCTTTCCATCTTTCATTTTCCCGTATTTTCTCTCTGGAATGTGCAGGCCCAGCAGTGCCCTGGCCTTGGGCAGCTCAGCACCTGGAATAACCTGGTTTTTGGTCCTTCACAGACTTTACAGGCAGGTGCTGCTCTAGATCCCTCTGGTATCTGCTTTGGGAATGCCAGGTTGCACAGCAGCTATCCAGGACCCAAATCCACTCATCTGCCAGCACTGCTCTAAGATAAGCACTGGAACGTGGGTATTGATCAGAGGTGAGGTTGCACCGAGATAAGATCAGCGAGGATGTCACAACCTGGTGGATCAGAGCCTCCTGCTCCCCCTTCTCCCCATAGGAAGCATCTTCCTTGGCAGGAACTAGGCTACAAGCTGTTGGCATTATTTTGCATGCTTGGCTGGAGAAATGCCTTTTTAAAAAAAAAAAAAAAAAATCCCTGTTTGTGTAGTTGTTCGGATCCTGCAAATCAAACCCCAGCAGATGTGCAGGTGGAAGGGCCAGACTGGGAGGGGAAATGCTCCTGCTGTGAAAATCCAGTGGGATTTCTGGCACAGGGGAGCAAGGGGAGAAGCAAAACCCTGATGGTGGAAGCCAAGCTTGGCTGTGAGGGCTGAGGGAGGCACCGCCCTCTGTAACATTATTCAGGCCTCTCGCTCCTAGAAAGCGTTACTGATCCCTCCAGGAAACGTAACCCAAAGCTGTCTCTGGCTCCAGAAGGAATTAACCTGTCAGCTGGGACTGAGCAGGGCAGCTGATTCCTATCCCAGCTCTCCAGAGGAGTCAAACACTCCAAAGTTTTGGTTAAACCCTCACCGTTAGTGCCTTAAGACCTTGCTTTTCCCCTTTTTATTACTACTGGGGGAGATTAAGAGAAAATAAAAGATTGTGAATCCCATCCAACTCCAAGTCAGACTGGCTGCCAAGTGGGGAGAAAAGAAATAACTAGAAAGAACAAAACCTCCCTCAGCCTGAAGGACATTGCAGCACCAGGTTCTGGTTGGTGCCCACCAGCCTTGTGCTCCTAATGAAGGATTTCACATTGCTGAGTGTCAGGATCGGTGTCAAACAGGTTAAAAACCCAGTTTAATGTGCAGGTAGAACAATTATTAGTGTTGAGATTGCTACAGCTGCCTGGCCTGACGTTAATTTAACAGAGTTTGTGCAGTTCTGTCTCTGGGGCCCAGCCTGAGGGAACACCCCGAGCCTGCAGCTGGAAATCTGCACAGGAGAAAGGATTCAGGATGAGCAAAAGGGTTCCTTGCCTCCCTGACGAAGAGGATGCGACACTGGTGAGCAAACAATGCTGATCAGCAGCATTTATCTGTGACTCTGTCTGATTTCTCTGTCTCCATCCATTCACGCACAAAACCCTCCCAGCCAGGTGGAGCAGCCCCCAGGTGCCAGGTTCCTCCTTCACAGTGTGTCCTTTCTCTTTCCTGGCATGGGCAGGGTGAATCCCAGGGCTTCCTCTGTCTCGTCCTGCTTGGTGCTTGAAATTAAATTCTAGAGGAGGGAAATTCCAGCAGCAGGGGAATTTCGTGTGCTCAGTAATTGTGGGAGTGACTAACGGGGGAAAGGGGACTCTGGGACAGTCTGGCAAGTCACAGTGGGGAAAACGAGCCACAGAAAACCCTTCCCAGGCCCTAGCACCTCAATTTCAATGTACAGCAGCCATTTCAGCAGCCTCCCTGGGAAAAAAGTCAGGGAGCAGTTCAGTAGTCAGCATTAAATTAAATAAATAATCATAAATACACATTACTCTCTGGTCTTCCCCAAGTGGACCTTGCCTGCACAGTCTGAAATGTCTTTTTGAGAACCTGGTTTCATCCACGCTCCTGCAAACGTGAGTCTTGTGTGGGGCACGTGTTTAGCACTTGGTCATGGAGATGGCAGGCAGGTTGGGAGAAATCAGCAGGTTCTTCCTGCATCCATTACCTTCCCCTAATTGGAAAGGGGGAGCTTGAGAGGGTTTTCCTCAGACTCCACTGGGGATAGTCTGTGGTACAGAATGATGTGAGACCAACTGTTCACCCTGGTGTTCCCTGGAGGCAATGGAGGAGCTACAATTGCACCATTTCCAAACTGGGAATGTGGGGCTGCCTCCGTCCTGCCAGTCAGAAGGTGGAAAAATCCCAGTGTCGGACAAAGAGGGCCTCACATTCCCCTAATCCACCTGGCTGGGTGATGCCAAAGCATTTATTGAACACTCCGAGAAGCAGCCTGCATCCCAACCAGTCCCCGTGGAGCCTGCGCATTGCACAGCACAGCCAAGCTGCCCCTCTTCCTCATCTGGCTGCTAATGGAGTCTGGAATTATCCCCAGAACAACTGAAAATGCACACTGGCTTTGTTTTTAGCGCAGCTCAACCACCTGGCTGACTCCCAGGGCTTCACTACCCAGCTGATGGGAGACAGCCCTCAGGTGCCTCACACTCAGCTCTGTCCTGCCACCCTGTGATGGTCCCTTTTTGCCTTTCCTCTCTTGGTCCCCGTGACCCTTCCTGACCTCTCCTGGATTTTTGGAAGCCTTTTTGCTCTACAGATGCAGCCATGTGAATATGCACAGTGACGGCTGTTGCTGCATAGATACAATTATGTAAATTTATCCCAGGCAAGGAAAGGAAGCTGGTTTTTTTCCCTCCGTTTTCCCACAGATTTTACAAGACAAGGGCTGGGTGAACAAACAGGAAAGAGATTTGCTGAGCTGGGTAAAGGGAGTGGTTGCAAATCAATCCTAATTTTGGTTCTCTATTTTAGATTTGGGTCCTCCCACCGTGGTGATTCCAGCAGCGATGCAGACCTGCAGCACAGGGGCGGCTCAGGGGCAGGGGCCCAAGCACAGGGAGAGCAGGAACAGGCAAAGGGGACACTGTCACACGTGTGGATCTCCTCCTCCTCCCACACACCCTGGGGGCAGACACTCCCCTCCCCACACTCCCCTCGCTCTCACTGCAGCACCCACGAGAGCAGATTGGCGTCTGTGGGAGGCACTGCAGCCCGGCCACGCTCTGTGCTCTGCTCTCTGAGCCAGCCTGGCCGCCCTGACAGCAAACTGCTGCTCCCAGGAGGGGCCTGCCAGGGGGATCTGCCCTCCACAGACCCGCAGCAACTCCCCCTCCTCTCCAAAGCAGTTTTGCAAGGGATTGACTGCGATTGCCAAAAGCTCTGTGCCCTGAAGCCAGCGAGGTGAGGGAGCTGACAGTGTCCCCTTCGAGAGATAAACAGAGCGAGCAGGGACCTGCATGCGCAGGGAGGGGATGGGGACGGGGTGGGGGCACTCACGCTGATGCTTCCCTTTGAGACAACAAAAACAGAACAGACAGACAGACAGCCAGGAATATTACAGAGGAGCAGTGCACGGGCCCAGGGAGCAGGGCTGGGCACGGCCCTAAGCACACCTCAGTGCTGGGAGAGCACAGCCCTCCCACACACACACACCCCCCCACGCTCCCAGAGACGCTCCAGTTCAGCCAGTGCTGGAGGTCACTCCTTCCCCTCTTTAGGCTTTTTT